>CAMQGK010000515.1:282500-525187 GCA_947000775.1 Pterois miles | reverse complement strand
CCTAACCCTAACACTTAACTTAACCTAACCCTAACCCTAACACTTAACTTAACCCTAACCCTAACACTTAACCCAACGGACCCTTACCCTAACCCTAATGACCCTTACCCTAACACATACCCTAACCCTATAACATACCGTAACACTGACACTTAGACTTTTTTTTTCCATATACATATAGTGGGGGCACATTTTTGACTATAACTTTGGAAGGGAAGGTCGGACTGACTTGAAAACAACTTCCGTGTATATGTTTTTGGGGACGCTGAACACACGCCAGTCCTGGTCCCCAGTCTCTACGACCTTTCGTTCCAGAGATACGAACATCGGGATTGGTAAATCTCGCGATATCTCGAGAACGAAAAGTCGTAGAGAGCTCGCGGTAAAGACCCGCGTTCTCAGCGCCCCTGAAAACCCCCTAGTAGAACTTGGTCCCGACTCTCTACGACCTTCCGTTCCCGAGATACAGGGGTGGGTAGGGGTACCCGATTGAGTTTTTATCCCCTTTACCTAACCCTAACCCCCCCCCTAACCCTAACCCTAACCCCTAACCCTAACCCTAACCCTAACCCTAACCCCTAACCCTAACCCTAACCCTAACCCTAAACCCTAAACCCTAACCCTAACCCTAACCCTAACCCCTAACCCTAACCCTAACCCTAACCCTAACCCTAAACCCTAACCCTAACCCTAACCACAGCCAGTCTGACTTCTTGATTGTGTGCCTTTACACCTGAAGAAAGATCTCTTTTGATCGAAACGTCGTGTGTTTGGCACACTATTTATTATATTTATCATAATAATAATTATTTAATACATATTTTATTTTATTATTTTTATTTTAATTTTTCCATTTCTTAATTGGTTCATCCTTCCCTAGTGGAAGCGCCCTTAGTTGTTTGGGTTTTATTTATCAAGTCCGGATGGACTACGGCTGGACCACAGTACGGTACGGCAGACGCCGTTACCGTAATGACCAGCCTAGGAGGGACCAGGTGTATGGGGAGCCGTATGGGTGGAAGGCCAGTGCTCCCCCGTACTCCTATTGGAGAAGGGATTATGTCCCTTATCCTAGCCGGCCAGCGCCTCCACCTGGACGCTCCCGATACACTGGTCCCCAGTCACGCTCATATGCAGCGGTACTGCGTCAGTCTAGCCCGAGACCAGTAAGGAGATGGGTTTCCCCACGGGGAAGGGGACCCGAGGTTAGACGCCAGCCAGCTGATCCTCAGTTTGGGAGGCTGGTTCGCAAATTACATGCGGTGATAAAAAACATACATCACCTGCAAAATGTGGTTGTAACACCGGGGAAGCCAGAGCCCCGTATGATTGCTAGGATGGTTAAAACCCTGGCAGAAATGATCAAGCCAGCTGTTCCTACACAATGCACAGCTGATTTGATTATGGGAAACGCTAAAAACTGGGGCCATACCACTTACCTGATCCTGAGGGAACATTATGAAGCGGGCCTCGAGGCTCTGCTGGGGGAACTCTCTGGCCTTCTCACCCCAGAGTGGAAGACGGCTTTTGAGGTGGCTGTCCGCTGGGCCAAGAGAAACCTACCTCGCATCACACAGGAAGTGATCGACCATGCTCAGGCAGTGATCACAGCCCGCTTTGAAGCTAGAGCTCCGACACAAGCCCAGCCTTTGCAGCAGACTGCTGTCGCGGGACATACGGCTGTAGCACAGCCGACACAGGCTCAGGCTCCACAGCAGCCTGTTGTGATTGAGCAGGCTGCAGCCACACAGCCAACACAGGCTCAGGCTTCAACACAGACTGCCGAGACTGAACAGATTCAGTCCCCACATCAACCCAGAGCCCAGAGTTCCCCACATGTAGAACCACCACGTGTGGAGCCCCCTAGTGGTAGTCCCCCCAAAGAGCGCAGGGAACCACGAACCAGTCTCAGGAGAACCAGAGGGGTGGTTCTCTCTGATGATGACTCCCTTCAAAACATTGAGGAGGAGGAAGGGGAGAGCATGAGGGTTATAGTGGAACCTCCCATTTACAAACCTCTTCAGGACTCCACGCTGGAAGAGTTTGGGAGACTCTTTGATGAGATTGATGCAGAGGCAGAGAGGGAGAGATCTGAAGCTCAGGCTGCTCAGACCTCAACCCTCGTCACTGCCCAGGTCCATCACAGGGGCTCCTCGGATGAGGACTTTTTTGAGGATTCTTTTGATCACTTCACCTCCCCGGAGCCTGAACGGTACATGGTGCATAGACACCCCAACACCCAGAAAAAACTGACAGAATGGAACCTGGAAGTCCAAAAGAAATTTCTTATCATTGGAGACTCTAATCTAAGCAAATTTCGTGCTTTTTTTAATAGAGATCTCCAAATTGAGAGTTTCCCAGGCAGTCATTTTCGTCATGCCCAGGCCATAATGGAAAAAACTGTTCCACCTGGGGACCTGATAGTCGAAAAAGTGGTCCTCTCATTCGGAATCAACAGCAGGGGAAACAAACCGAGGGACACAACAATTAAAAACCTGCAGGGGGCGCTGAGGGCAACCAGGCGCAAATTCCCTTATGCAGATATTTGGATCCCTCTGGTCAATTTCTCTTCTGACCTCCCAGAAGAAGAGAAAATGAACCTCCAAATTCTGAATGAACACATTGAGAAAAATATGCCCTTCATCCCCCTCTTACCGAATGAGTATTTCCAAACTGAGGTGGATGATGTGCACTGGACGGCGGAGATCGGAGATGCCATCTTTGACCACTGGATGACGTTTTTAAACTCCAGCTCCCCCTGAATCTGGGACAGGAGGGGGTCGATGGATCACGGTCCTGCCACAGTCAGGATGTTGTGGTTCTGGCAAAAAACTTTCAATTAACCAGACCACAACATAACCTACTGATCAGAGGATTGTCTTTTATCCCCACTCTTGACATAGGCAGGGATCAAAAGATGCAACTCCAATTAGATATACAAAATTATCATCGAAAAATTAAATTGGCTAGTTATCATAAAAATTCTACTAAAAATAAAAACTTACCTTTTATTGGTCCCTCTCATTGGACACCACCAGTAGAAGACCTACCATCTGAAATTAAAGAATTAATTCAGGAAGATTGGAAAACATTTAAAAAACAATATAAATTCATTCATGAAAAACCAAATCTTACATTAGAAGAAGCCACGGCGTTACGTGAGCTGAAAAATATCAAACACATAGTTATTAAACCAGCTGACAAGGGTTCTGCCGTGGTGATTATGAGTAGGGAGCAGTATATTTTTGAAGCGGAGCGACAACTTAATGATCCCAATTATTATACAAAATTAGATAAACCTATGTATATTGACACCATTCCGATGGTAACAGATATTATAAATACACTCAAAAAGAAGAAATTTATTAATACAAAACAAACACAATATTTAATTGGAAACTCACAAATTAGGGAAAGAAGATTCTATATTCTGCCAAAAATTCACAAGGAGCCAGAGAAATGGACTATTCCATTTGAAGTCCCTCCAGGGAGACCAATTGTCTCTGACTGTGGGAGTGAGACATATCTCACAGCAGAATATTTAGATTATTATTTAAATCCTTTGTCCACCAAACACCCTGCCTATGTCAGAGACACTTACCATTTTATAGAAATAGTAAAATCATTACGGATCCCCTCAGATTTTTATTTCTTTTCTATGGATGTAGATAATCTCTATACTAATATTCCAATTGCGGCTGGCATTCTTTGTGTTAAAAATATATTTGACAAATTTCCTGATCCAAAACGGCCGGATGAGGAACTTCTCAAATTATTAGAGATTAATTTAACCAGGAATGATTTTGTGTTTAATGAAAAATTTTATTTACAAATAAAAGGAACGGCCATGGGTAAGAAATTTGCTCCGGCCTATGCTAACATTTTCATGGCTAATTGGGAAAAGGAGGCATTCCTTAAACTAAAAAAGAAGCCAGCACATTATTTAAGATATCTAGATGATATCTGGGGAATCTGGGAGGGATCCGAGCAGGAATTTGGAGAATTTGTTGATATACTGAATTCTCATGATTCATCCATTAAACTTAAAACAGTTTTAAATAAACAATTTGTTGACTTTTTGGACACAACGGTTTTTAAAGGACCTAATTATTTTTCCGAATTTAAATTGGATATAAAAGTTTTTTTCAAAAAAACAGACACTCATGCACTTCTGCATAAACATAGCTTTCACCCCAAACATACTTTTCACGGAATAGTGAAATCACAAATCCTTCGCTTTAAACGCATTTGTACGAGGGAAAGTGATTTCCTAGAAGCAGTTAAGACCCTCTTTAAAGCCCTACGGAAAACAAAATGTACACCAAAATGTACCAACGACACACCAAATTGTGCCACTAATATATCAACGTGTAAGGCTGATACACCAAAATGTGCAACTGATACACCAAAATGTGCCACTGATATGCCAAAATATACTGCTGATACACTAAAAAGTGCAACTGATACACCAAAATGTGCCACTGGTAAACTAAAATGTGCCAATGACTTGCTAATATGATAATGCTAAATGCTAATGTGCTAATGCTAAAGGCTAATATTTTAATATGAAAAAAAAAAAAAAAAAAAATTCCTTTTTTTTCCCCCCAATGGGGAAATTCAGTTTTACACTCTGTTGTTCACACAGTACAGTTCACAATATGCTAATGCTAAATGCTGATATTCTAAAATGTACTGCTGAGACACTAAAATGTACCACTGATTAGCCAAAATGTGCCATTCATACACCAAAACGTTCCACTGATATCCAAAAATGTACCACTGATATGCTACAATTTACCACTAAAATGTTAAAATGCTAAATCTAAATGCTAATATGGTAATGCTACGTGCTAATATTATGAAATTTACTGGTGATATGCCAAAATGTACCAATGACATGCCAAATATGCCAAGGATATGCTAACATGCTAATGCTAATGCTAAATGCTAATATAATGCCACCAATGCACCAAAATGTACCACTGCTATGCCAAAATGTACCACCGATACCACACAATGTACCACTAAAATGCTAATTTGCTAATACTATATGCTAATATGGTAATGTTAAATGATATTATCAAATGTACCGCTGATATTCCAAAATGTAACAATGAGTCGCCAAAACGTGCCACTGATATGCAAAAATGTACCACTGATATGCTAAAATTTACCAATAAAATATTAATATGCTGTTGCTGAATGCTAATGTGCTAATATTCTAATATGCTAATGCTAAATGCTAATATTGCTGATATACCAAAATGTACCACTGATATGCCAAATGTGCCATTGATACACCCAAACGCGCCACTGATATGCTAATATATTAATGCTAACATGCTAATATGCTTTTGCTACTTGCTCATATTCTAAAATATGCAGCTGAAATGCCACAATTTGCCAGTGATATTCCAAAATGTGCCATTGATACGCCAAAATGTACTGCTGATATGCCAAAATATGAAAGTGATACGCCACAATATGCCACAGGTATGCTAATATCCTAAAGCCAAATTCTAATATGGTAATACTAAATTGACATGAAAACAAAATGTGCCACTAATACGCCAAAATGTACCACTGATGCACCATAATGTACCATGGATATGTTAATATGCTAATGCTAAATGCTAATGCTAAATACTAATTTTCAAAAATGTACCTCTGATACAAAAAATGTACCAATGATACATCAAAATGTGGAACTAATATGCCAAAATGTCCTGCTCATATGCCAAAATATGCAACTGCTACACCAAAATGTGCCGCTGACATGCAAATATAATAATGCTAAATGCTAAAATGCTTATAATCTAGTGCTATTTGCTAATTTTCTAAAATTTTCCACTGAAATGCCACAATATGCCAATAATACTCCAAATGTGCCACTGATATGCTAATATGGTCATGCTAAATGCTAATATGGTTATGCTAAATGGTAATATTCTAAAATGTACTGATGAATCACCAAAATATACAAAGGACACACCAAAATGTGCCACTGATATGCCAAAATGTACTGCTGATACACTAAAAAGTGCAACTGATACACCAAAATGTTCAATTGGTAAAATAAAATGTGCGAATGACATAATAATATGATAATACTAAATGCTAATGTGCTAATGCTAAATGCTAATATTCTAATATGCTAATGCTAAATGCTGATATTCTAAAATATACTGCTGATACACCAAAATGTACCACTGACATGCTAATATGATAATGCTAAATGCTAATGGGCTAATGCTAAATGCTAATAATATTTAATATTTATAATAATTGGGGGTGGCAGTAGCTCAGTCTGTAGGGAGTTGGCTTGGGAACCGGAGGGTCACCGGTTCAAGTCCCGACATGGACCAAAAACTGAGTGTGAACTGGTAGCTGGAGAGGTGCCAGTTTACCTCTTGGGCACTGCCGAGGTGCCCCTGAGCAAGGCACCAAACCCCCAACTGCTCGGGGCGCTTGTCAGGAGCAGCCCCCTCACTCTGACGTCTCTCCATTAATGCATGTATGTGTGTTTCAGGTCTGCATGTACCATGTACGAGTTTAACAGAGTGTAAATTGAATTTCCCCATTGTGGGACTAATAAAGGTAGATCTTCTTCTTCTTCTTCTTCTAATATTCTAATATACTAATGCTAAATGCTGATATTCTAAAATGTGCTGCTGATACACCATGTACCACTGTTATGCCAAAATGTGCTGCTGATAAACCAAAATGTACCAATGATACACTAAGTGTGCCACTAATATGCCAAGATATACTGCTGATGCACCAAAATGGCCAACTGATACATCAAAATGCGCCACTGATATGCGAAAATGTACCACTGATGCGCCAAAATTTAACACTAAAATGCTAATATGATAATGCTAAATGCTAATACAGTATACTAATGCCAAATGCTATTATTCTAAAATGTGCCACTGATGTGCCAAAATGTAATGCTTATATGTCAAAATGTGCTGCTTATACACCAACATGTACCACTGGAAGGCCAAAAATAACCACTGATACACCAAATGTACGACTGATATGCTAATATGATAATGCTAAATGCTAATATGCTAATGCTAAATGCTGATATTCTAAAATGTACTGCTGTACACCAAAATGTACCACTGATATGCCAAAATGTGCAATTGATACACCAAAATGTGCCACTGATATGCAAATATGCTAATGCTAAATGTACCGACAATATGCCAAAATGTACAAATCATACTCCAAAATGTGCTACTGATGTGCCAAAATGTACTCCTGATATGTCAAAATGTACACACACCAAAATGTATCAACGACAGACCAAATTGTGCCACTAATATATCAAAATGTATTGCTGATACACCAAAATGTGCAACTGATACACCAAAATGTGCCACTGATATGCCAAGATGTATTGCTGATACACCAAAAGGTGCTACTGATTTACCAAAACATACTGCTGATCCACTAAAAAGTGCAACTGATACACCAAAATGTGCCACTGGTAAACTAAAATGTGCCAATGACATGCTAATATGATAATGCTAAATGGTAATGGGCTAATGCTAAAGGCCAATATTTTAATATGCTAATACTAAATGCTGATATTCTAAAATGTACTGCTGATACACCAAAATGATATGCCAAAATGTGCCATTGATACACCCAAACGTGCCACTGATATGCAAAAATGTTCCACTGATATGTTATAATTTATCAATAAAATGTTAATATGCTAATGCTAATATGTTAATACTAAATGCTAACAATATGAAATGTACTGGTGATAAGCCAAAATGTGCCACTGATGCTCCAAAATGTGCAACTGATAAGTCAAAATATACCAATGAAATGCCAAACTGTGCCACTGACATGCTAATATGCTAAATGCTAATATGCTAAAATGCACCCCTGATATGCCAAAATGTGCCACCAATGCACAGAAATGTACCACTGCTATGCCAAAATGTACCACTGATATCACACAATGTACCACTCAAATGCTAAGTTGCTAATGCTAAATGCTAATATTGTAATGTTAAATGATATTATCAAATGACCTACACCTCAGATTAACGAAGGTATGGCTTGGTAAATACAGCAAAGTGACACAACCCACTGAAGTGAAGTGGTGGAATTCTGTACTTTCCTGGGTCCTGTTTGGTCCCACTTGCACCAAGAGAGCTCAAATTTGGCACAGACACACCCTAGAATGTTCTCCTGATATGGACCAGGTTTATTGGAGGTACATGTTTTCCAAAAGAAGTTATGGCGTGATAAATACTACAATGTTATTCAAACCATCTTCCCACTGAAGTGATTTGGGAATATTCTATACTTTTCTGGTTCCTGTTTGGGCCAGAATGTACCAAGAGAGCTCATATTTTGCACAGGCAAATGTGAGGATGTTCTCCTTATGTGTCAGAGGTTTCATGGACCTACACCTCAGATTGAATAAGTTATGGCTTGGTAAATTCGGAAAAGTGACACAGCCCATTGAAGTGAAGTGGTGGAATTCTGTACTTTCCTGGGTCCTGTTTGGTCCCACTTGTAGCAAAAGAGCACAGATTTGGCATAGACACACCTGAGGATGTTCTACTTATGTGGTCAAGGTTTCATGGACGTAAATCTTTGCCAAAAGAAGTTATGGCGTGATAAATACTGCAAAGTTATTCAAACCATCTACCCACTGAAGTGATTTGGTAGAATTTCATACTTTCCTGGTTCCTGTTTGGGCCAGGATGTACCAAGAAAGCTCAAATTTTTCAAAGGCACATGTGAGGATGTTCTCCGTATGTGCTAGATGGGTCATGGATCTACATCTCAGATTAAAGAAGTTATGGCTTGGTAAATACGGCAAAGTGCTACAGCCCACTGAGGTGAAGTTGTGGAATTCTTTACTTTCCTGGGTCCTGTTTGGTTTCACGTGCACCAAGAGAGCTCAGATTTGGCAAAGACACACCTGAGAATGTTCTTCTCATGTAGTCAAGGTTTCTTGGAGCTAAATTTTTTCTAAAAGAAGTTATGGCGTGATAAATACTGCTAAGTTATTCAAACCATCTAACCACTGAAGTGATTTGTCAGATTTCTATATTTTTCTTGTTCCTGTTTGGGCCAGGATGTACCAAGAGAGCTCAACTTTGGCACAGGCACATGTGATGCTGTTCTCCTTATGTGCTAGATGGTTCATGGACCTACACCTCAGATTAAAGAAGGTATGGCTTGGTAAATACAGCAAAATGACACAGCCAAATGAATTGAATTGGTGGAATTCTGTACTTTCCTGGGTCCTGTTTGAGCCAGGCTTTACCAAGAGAGTTCAAATTTGGTGTAGACACACCTGAGAATGTTTTTCTCATGTAGTCAAGGTTTCTTGGACCTACATCTTTGCCAAAAGAAGTTATGGTTTGATAAATACTGCAAAGTTAATCAAACCATCTACCCACTGAAGTGATTTGGTAGAATTCTACACTTTCCTGGGTCCTGTTTGGTCCCACTTGCACCAAGAGAGCTCAAATTTGGCACAGACACATGTGATGCTGTTCTCCTTATGTGCTAGAGGTTTCATGGACCAACATCTCAAATTAAAGAAGTTATGGCTTGGTAAATACGGCAAAGTGACACAGCCCACTGAAGTGAAGTGGTGGAATTCTGTACTTTCCTGGGTCCTGTTTGGTCCCACTTGCACCAAGAGAGCTCAAATATGACACAGACACACCTGAGGACGTTCTACTCATGTGGTCCAGGTTTCGTGGACCTACATCTTTGCCAAAAGAAGTTATGGCGTGATAAATACTGCAAAGTTATTCAAACCATCTAACCACTGAAGTGATTTGGTAGAATTCTATATTTTTCTGGTTCCTGTTTGGGCCAGGATGTGCCAAGAGAGCTAAAATTTGGCACAGGCACATGTGATGATGTTCTCCTTATGTGCTAGATGGTTTTTGGACCTACACCTCAGATTAAAGAAGGTATGGCTTGGTAAATACAGCAAAGTGACACAGCCCAATGAATTGAATTGGTGGAATTCTGTACTTTCCTGGGTCTTGTTTGAGCCAGGCTGTACCAAGAGAGCTCAAATTTGGTGTAGACACACCTGAGGATGATCTCCTTATGTGGTCCAGGTTTCATGGACCTACATCTTTGCCAAAAGAAGGTATGGTGTGATAAATATTGCAAAGTTATTCAAACCATCAACTCACTGAAGGGATTTGGTAGAATTCTATACTTTCCTGGTTCCTGTTTGGGCCAGGATGTACCAAGAGAGCTCAAATTTGGCACAGACACACGTGAGAAGGTTCTACTCATGTGGACCAGGTTTCATGGACCTATGTCTTTGCCAAAAGAAGTTATGGTTTGGTAAATATTGCAAAGTTATTCAAACCATCTACCCACTGAAGTAATTTGGTAGAATTCTGTACTTTCCTGGGTCCTGTTTGGTCCCATTTTCACCATGAGAGCTCGAATTTGGCACAGGCACATGTGAGGATGTTTTCCTTATGTGCTAGAGGTTTCATGGACCTACACCTCAGATTAAAGAAATTATGGCTTGGTAAATATTGCAAAGTTATTCAACCATCTACCCACTGAAGTGATTTGGTAGAATTCTATACTTTCCTGGTTCCTATTTGTTGGAATCAGCCCGCTACCTACCACTGTTTTTTAAATATGAGCCTTTGAAATACTACTAAAATTTGGAAGGACTTTCACGCATGATAACTCATTATTAAATGAACCTAGAGTGACATAATTACCTTTGGTTGATGCAGTAAGCTTTTCCTGGCAACATGTTTCCCTGAGAGATGCTGTAGGATTTGTATTGGGCTATTCAATGGTCTTGGAAGCTTTACAAAATACTGTCTACATTTTCACAAATTTTATCAAAACTCAAAGCAGTTGAAAGAGACAAACTAAATGCTGTTGGCAACATTTAATTGGTTTTTGAACTGCTTGAATTGAGCACAGTGAAAGGTAAACACAACTTTCAACACATTTGTACAAGAAAATAAATGTATCAATAATACATAAATAAAAACACAATCAGAGTCCTCCTATAACACAAATATTTTAAGTTGGACAACAAAGAGAAATAAAATCATTTACAAATGTGCCCTGTGGAGTGCCCAGGCAGTGAACAAAACAAAGTCAAATGCCCTCAAGGGTGAGATTCTATTGAACATAAAACATAACATAAAATTGTGCCTTCAGTGGTGAGCTTTTATTGAACAAAACATAAAGTGCCTTCAAGAGTGCCCTCTCAGCAGGCAAATATAACCCATGCAGTGCAGAAAACGAGTAAAATGCCATCCCAGTCGACAAAATGTTTTAAAAAAATAAGTCCCAAAGGGTGCATTTCTATTGAACAAAACATAAAAAGTGCCCTGAAATATGCCCTTCCAGTGGACAAAAGGTAGAATAAAGTGCCCTGAAGAATGTCTGATAAACAGCATGATTACTCGAACTCACCATGCAGTCAGGGCTGCTGCTGAACTTCCTAGATGCTCCGGGCTGGTTCCAGACGGTGCTCTTTTTTGCTTTCTGTTCCCTGCAACTCAATCCTCACTCCATTGTCAAGTGCCCAGCATGTTGTTTGCAGGCGTTTCATCCACATACTCACACATAATTCTCCATGGCTGGGGTCGCTGGCATGTTCTCAGCAGGCGTTTCATCCACATACTCACATGTACTCTGATTTTGGGACTCAGGAACACACACATCATTCTCCCTGACAGGACTGTCTGTCAGCTTCCCCGCTGGGGTTTCCCTCATGCATCCAGCTGTCTCCTGTGTGAAGATGAGGGGTGCTGGTGCATCCCTTGGAGCCTGCTTGACAGGGATTTGCTTGTTCACTCTCCATCTCAGCAATGGGTACTTCCATCTTCTTGACCCGGGGCTTGGAAGCATGCATGTTTCCCAAATAATAGTCTACTACGGATTGCTTCAGACTCTCAGCCACTACCGAGCATTTTGAAGGTGATTTAATGTAGATGTGCAAACCCTTCTTTGCACCTCCCACTGGCATCAGCACTTAGAGGGTATAAGTCTGCATAGGCCTGTCGAGCATGAAGCAAGTTGGAGCTCGGGCAGAAAAAGTGAGCTACAGATCTGATTTTCACATATGTGGTAGGGCTCTTTGAGCCAAAATATACAAATGATATGCCGAAATGTGCCACTGACATGCTAATATGCTAATGCTAAATGCTAATATGGTAATGTTTAATGATATTATCAAACGTACCGCTGATATGCCAAAATGTACTACTGAAATACCAAAATGTACCACTGACACGGCAAAATGTGCTACTGATACGGCAAAATATACCACTGATATGATAAAATGCGAATGCTAAATGCTAATATGGTAATGCTAAATTGTAATGTGCTAAAATGTACCACTAATTTGCCAAAATGTACTGCGTATACACCAAGATGTACCACTGATATGCCAAAATGTGCTGCTTATACACCAAAATGTTCCAATGATACACCAAATGTGCCACTAATATGCCAAAATGTACTGCTGATGCACCAAAATGTGCAACTGATACAGCAAAACGTGCCACTGATTTGCGAAAATGTACCACTGATACGTGACAATTTAACACTAAAACGCTAATATGTTAATGCTAAATGCTAATATGCTAATGCTAAGTGCTAATATTCTCAAATGTACCGCCAATATGTCAAAATGTACCAATCATGCTCCAAAATGTGCCACTGATGTGCCAAAATGTACTGCTGATATGTGAAAATGTACCACTGATATGCCAAAATGTGCTGCTGATTCAGCAAAATGTACCAATGATACACCAAATGTGCCACTAATATGCAAAAATGTACTGCTGATGCACCAAAATGGTCAACTGATACACCAAAACGTGCCACTGATATGCTAATATGATAATGCTAAATGCTAATGTGCTAATGCTAAAGGGTAATATGCCAAAATGTGCAACTGCTCCACTAAAATGTGCCACTGATAGGCCAATATGTGCCACTGATATGCTAATATAATAATGCTAAATGCTAACATGCTGATATGCTAGTAGTATTTGCTAATTTTCTAAAATGTATCGCTGAAATGCCACAATATGCCAATGATGCCCCAAAATGTGCCACTGATATGCCAAAATTTACCACTGATACATCACAGTGCATGCTTAAAATGCTAATATGCTAATGCTAAATGCTAATATGGTAATGCTAAATGAAAATATTATCAAATGTACAATTGATATGCCAAAAGGTGCTGCTGATACACCAAAATGTACCGCTAATATGCCAAAATGTACTGCTGATGCACCAAAATGGTCAACTGATACACCAAAACGTGCCACTGATATGCTAATATGATAATGCTAAATGCTAATGTGCTAATGCTAAAGAGTAATACGCCAAAATGTGCAACTACTCCACTAAAATGTGCCACTGATTGATTGATTGATATGCCAAAAGGTGCTGCTGATACACCAAAATGTACCGCTAATATTCTAAACTATACTGCTGATACACCAAAATGTACCAGTGATACACCAAATGTGCCACTAATATGCCAAAATGTACTGCTGATGAACCAAAATGGTCAATGGTCAAAATGTACCATTCATACTTCAAAACGTGCCACGGATATGATACGCCACAATTTAACACTAAATTGCTAATATGCTGATGCTAAATGCTAATATGGTAATGCTAGATGCTAGTATTCTAAAATGTGCCACTGATATGCAAACATAATAATGCTAAATACTAATATGCTAATTGCTAATATTCTCAAATGTACCGCCAATATGACAAAATGTACCAATCACACCCCAAAATGTACTCCTGATATGTCAAAATGTACCACTGATATGACAAAATGTGCTGCTTCTACACCAACATGTACCACTGAAAGGCTAAAAACGACCACTGATACACCAAATGTGCCACTGATATGCTAATATGACAATGCTAAATGCTAATATACCAATGCTGACTGGTAATATTCTAAAATGTACTGCTTATCCACCAAAATGCACCAACGACACACCAAATTGTGCCACTAATATATCAAAATGTACTGCTGATGCACCAAAATGTGCAACTGATATGCCAAAATGTACCACCGATATGCCAAAATATGCCACATTTATGATACAATGTGAATGCTAAATGCTAATATGGTAATGCTAAATGGTAATATGCTAAAATGTACCACTGATATGCCAAAATGTGCTGCTTATACACCCAAATGTTCCAACGATACACCAAATGTGCCTCCAATATGCCAAAATGTGCAACTGATACGCCAGTATGTGCCACTGATATGCCAAAATGTACTGCTGATACAGCAGAATGTGCAACTAATACGCCAAAATGTGCCACTGATACATGTGCTCCTGATGTGCCAAAATGTACTGCTGATATGACAAAATGAGGAACTGATTCGCCAAAATGTGCCACTGATAAGCCAAATTATGCCACAGATGTGCTCATATGCTAAGGCTAAATGCTAATATGGTAATGCAAAATGCTAATATGGTAATGCTAAATGCTAACATGGTAATTCCAAATGCTAGCATTCTAAAATGTGCCACTGATACACCAAAATGTACCACTGATACACCAAAATATACCACTGATATGCTAACATAATAATGCTAAATGCTATTATGCTAATGCTAAGTGGTAATATTCTCAAATGTACCACCAATATGCCAAAATGTATCAATCATGCTCCAAAATGTGCCACTGATGTGCCAAAATGTAATGCTGATATGTCAAAATGTGGGTGTAGCAGGCCCCTATTAACCCACATCTCTGGGGCTTGTGACTGATAACGCCTATTTAATAGCCTGACAACAGTCTAATGGCTGCCTTTCCAAAGAGGATGACAGTGGAAATATAGCATTTGGCTTCATTGTGAGGTAGAGGTGGTTCGGGCATCTGGTAAGGATGCCTCCTGGGCGCCTCCCTAGGGAGGTGTTCCAGGTACGACCAGCAGGGACGATACCCCGGGGAAGACCCAGGACTAGGTGGAGAGATTATATCTCCACCCTGGCTTGGGAATGCCTCGGGATCACCCAGTCAGAGGTGATTAATGTGGCCCGGGAAAGAGAAGTTTGGGGTCCCCTGCTGGAGCTGTTGCCCCCGCGACCCCAGATAAGCAGTTGAAGATGAAGAAGACTTCTTCTCTGTTTTTTTATAATGTTTCAACTCTTAATACCGTTGTCAAGTAAATGTTTTTATCTAAACAGAGACTCAGTGTCCAACCTGCTGTGAGCATCAAATCTGTAACTTTTTCTTGTACAGGACCTTCTTTAGGATCAGGGTGGAAAACCCAGAGGCAGAGTTCTGTTTTTCTTTACATTATTTTTCTTTATGGAAATTTTCTCCAGTAGTGCCCAGACTTTAGAAAGTTATGTAGGTTATCAGCTTTGATGCTTATGTGGGTTAAAATACTGCAGAGTTTCCTCTCTGTCAACTGGTCCTATAGTCTTCCCATCTTCTCTTCAGTTCAGTTCAGGAACACTCACTGTCAGAGACATGAGGGTAAATGAATTCATATTCAGTCTGTCAGTGGATGTTATCTATTTCTGTAATCAGTAACACTTCTTGTTCTTTTAAATGTGTTCAAACTGAAAAAAATATCAGAATCAAAATATTTATTTCCAGGGGTGTCAGGTATATACAAGGACTTTGCTTTGGTTTGTTGGTGCTAATAAGCAGTAAAAAAAACAGGAGGCACAATATATAAATATAAATTTCTTTAAGATACAAATAAAAAAAATAAACCTTTTTTTCCCACCTGTCAGCACTAACTCCCATCGTTGAATACCACAGAGGGAGGTAACAACGTTTTACGGGATCTGTGCTTATTTTAGTATTGCACAAAAGTAAGTTAATATTTTAGTACATGTGTGACCATCACCGGCCCTCCTGGTAACTAATCTTTATTGGTTTTTTCCTATCACGAGCCAGAGAGTGAAGTGCTACACTTCAGTGAAATGAGGGGAAAATGAGGGGTCGATAGGGGGATATAAATAAGATGGGCAGGGAAGCGTACATGCTATGAATGTAAGGTGCTGATTTATACCCACCAACCAGTAACCCACGAGAAAAAAACAGAAGGGAGAAGCTTAAACCGTTGGAAAGGAGTGCAGAAAGTGCATGAGCCCAGTGTAAAATTCGAAGACTGACCTAGCACATTTTGGCGGGTCCCATTAGTTCTCAACAATGGGACTCGACAGGTGCTGGCAGGCCCTGAACCCAATCATGCATGTGTTATTGACACCGAAGCCCAGAGCGGCCGTCATGACCAAGCCTGGCCAAACTGGTCAAGTGCCCCACCCCATCCCAGGCTACGAGAGCACCAAGGAGGCAACACCCAGAGAGCCACCAGAGCCGACGGGCCGCACGCACACCCAGATGCCCAGAGGAGGCAGCGGCCGACACCCCCCGGGGCGACACCCGCCGCCCAACATCCAGCCCAAACCACCCCACTAAAAGGGAGGGGGCGAGAGAGGGCCCCACAAACCAAACAGGCCCCACCAATGCAGCCGCCCCAGCGGCCACCCCAGACCCGCCACAGGCCGGCCGCCCATGGCACCCCAACCCAGAAGGGAGATGGGGCCACCCCCAAGGATGCACAGACCGCCGGCCCCCCACGCCAACCCTGAAGATCACAGTGCCGAGGACGCAGGGCACACAGACCGTCCACCCTACCACTTCCCAGGATAAGGCCTCGGCCAGCAGTACTTGATCCCCGGTGGTGTCGCAGGTCCAAACAAGAGCCTGTGCGTGGATGAGCGAGCGGCGCTGCTGTCTCCAGGCTCCACTCTCCAGGTGACTCCTCCTCCTCCTCCAAACATGGCAGCGTAGCAGCTTCCCCGACAGACGACGCGGAGAGGGACAGAAGTAGGAGAAGAAGAAGCGGCTACTAAACCCATCCTGAACGTGTTCTTAAAAAACTCTTTTGCTGGCTCTGGTAAAACCATGTGCAGCCTTCCAAGGAGCAGAAACAGAGAGGCTGTAGAGGACTGAGTGTTTCCAGGGGAGAAAAACAACTTTTTCTGCTGTTCCACACCGAGAGGATGGATGGAGAACATTCTGCGCTGTCAGGAGTTGAGTGGGAAAGAGAGAGGCTTCCACCAAGTTACAACAGCCCCGCTCCTGCTGTAAGAATCCCACATTTTCTCCTCATTTAGGTGACTTGCATGTGACTAGCTCAGTTGATTTTTTTTTGCAGTGGAATCATACGTGTATAGGTGAACCAAAGTGTTTGCTTTGTCCTCTGACAGTCACCTTTAATGCCAAATGAAGAAGAAGCTTGAGCATAAACGTGATCTTTAGTGAATGGATTTAAAAATAAGGCCTTAATTGGAATTAAAATGTCTTTAAATTTAAATTTTAAACTTTAAATTTAAACTTTAAATTCTCCAAATAACTGGTAACACAATAATATACCAAATGCCTCTCATATTAAAGGGAATGTATATATGTTTATATACAGTATATTTATACATTTTTAATCATTTCGTATTGTCGATGTGTAGACTGCTTTTAATGTGAAAAATGCGGGATGTTTAATCCAGTGGATATCATGTCATGCACACTCCTGAGAAATGGAGTCCAACGACCAGCCAACACCATTGGGTGCCATCACCACATTTTGTCTTGTTTTGTATTGCCAATGCGTGAACAGGTTGTAATATAACTTTAAACTTGAGATCTTCCCCTACATACTCGGCTGCCTATAACAGCCTGTGGACTGATTTCTGACCCCGGACAGTTTTGCTTCGTAACGTTAGCTGATGAAGTAATTTGCAAATGGCAAACTGAATATTGGACATTGCAGAGACTAATGGTGACATACTGTAAAATAATGTTATGTGTAATGCCAACTGCAGTTCACTTAATGGCCACTGGTGTCATTAAGAACAAGGATGTTCTTAAAGTTACATGTAATACCTTGAAAGGGAAATACCACCTAAATTAAGAATTCCAATATGTTATTGCCATGGCCTAGGACAGTTCAAGCAATATTTGTGAATAAGAGCTACTCTCTCTTAAAGCCAGAAACCAGAGAGGAAGTCTCAACCTTGTCATGTGACTCTGCTGTTCCCTGCTGCTCTTTTCCACTGATGCCGTTCGCACCAAATTCAGAACTCCGTTGCTCACTGACAAAACAGCAACAAACACAGCTCCCGTCTACCTGAGCTCCCTCATCCAGGTCTGTACTCCTTCCTGCAAATGAAAGGTGCCTGGTGCCATCACAACAGGGCCCCAAGTCGCTAGCTAGACTTTTCTCCTCTGTAGTCCCCCAATGGTGGAAGTTACCTGAGGCATCCACAGACCCTTTCCACCTTTAAGAAAAAGCTAAAGACCCAGCTCTTTCATGAGCCCCTCCACACCTAATGACACTGATGCTATTGATGATGTTGATAAAGATGATATTGATGATGTTGCTGGTGTTTGCCTCAGTGCACTTCCTGTCGGCATCTGTGTCCAATCAGACTTGAAGCTGTTGTTGGCACTTTGACGTTGTTCCCTCCCATCTAGATCCTTGCTTGCATGAAATGGTTTAATGTGTAATAGAAAACTGTGATATTTGATTTTACTAACTGCTTGTCTGCTTTTGATGTTGTTGGTTCTTTTGTTTGGTGAGCCAAAGACAAATGTCCACCCTGGTCAACAATAAAGATTTATCATATTGAATTTATCTGTCTTGCTTAACCGGAATATTGCTCATCTTGTACTTTCTCACCCAATTCGTCTGCTGTCAAACTATTACATAGGCATTATCAGTCATTATTAGCACCGTTGCTTTTGCATGGGAGAAGGTTCACTGAGTGCGCACCAGTGAAAACCACCCCCACCACAACCTCAGCCTGCAAAGAAAGGTTCCCACTTGTAACGCTGTAATAGTAATAGTAAATACTTGTGTCCAAATAGGCTTATAGTTGTATTATTCAACATTTAGAGTACATAATGAATCCACAACACATATCTTGCCATTTTTCTGTCTTCTCCGAGACCAAAGTTTTGAAAGTCTACAAGGCCTACGAAGTGCAACAGGGGATTGGCATACAGTTTATTACACATAATGTACCTATTATTTTAAAATGCATATGCTATGTTGTAGTTTCTGGTTAGGCGGTTAGTGAAGGTAGGCAGCACATTTAAAATATATGTTTTAAAAATAAATGTGTGAAGCGGGGCTTTCCAAAAATCTACAAACAAACTTTATCAGCTAAAAAGAACCAGTGTCAGAGTAAATAGTTTTAACATCCTGATAATTACAGGTGTTGACTCTGATATCATTTGCAAATGTTTTTTTTTCCTTGCTTAATTTCAGCATTAAAGTTGAAGTAGGCAGAAGTCGAGCAAATGTGATTTTAAAAAGTTATTTTTTGGCTATAAAACGGTCGCTTTATTGTGACAGTAGTGCGCGAGACAGGTAATCTGATAAAAAAAAAAAAAAAATCATGTTCCTTCAGTGCTCCTAATAGCATCTGCAAGATTTCACAGACTGGAAAAAACAACCAATCAGAGCTGAGCTAGAGCCTTGCTGTCTCCAAGCAGCAATCACTGAAATCAAACCCATCAAATAAAAACAAAGTCATGGCAACAGCGGTGACGCACGACGTCATATAAGACCTGCTGACCTTTGCTCTCTCTCATTTTGCACTTGGGTTTGAGGAGACTTGACCTTTTGCAAAATTGGCGAGCTGATCTCTTTGGAGGAAATATCTGAAGAGGTGATCTTGTTGGAAAACTACTGAAGTAGAAGAAGAAGCAGAAGAAGAGGAAGAAGAAGAAGGAGGAGGAGGAGAAGTTAACTCGGAGAAATGGCTTGGAGCCCGGTTCCTTTCCTGCTCGGGTGTGACCTGGACCTTCATGGGCAAGGTAAGACAATTCAATTCATATTTTCTCTTAATTGACCTCTTTATAAAGTTTAAATGAACATATTTTGTTGAATGTAAATGTGAAGAAGTAGCATAATATTTGATGGCCTGTCTTAAAACACTGCTTGGGTGATGCTCGACGTTTTCTTAAAAGTTGAATTAGCGGCTTTGAATGTATTAAAACTGTCGGCAAAGATGTGAAATTTATTAAGAACAGATCCGTGATTTGAAAACATTTGTTTTGTTTTGAGGGCATCCATTTATTGAATTTGACGTAGACAGTTATGGCAAATAAATCGGCGCCTGGGCTAATATTTGAACAATGCGTGAAAACAAATGTTTTGTAACCATGGAGATGATGTTAGTATTAGATTCAAATGTAGGCAGCTAGTAGGGGCTGACGCCATCATGTCAGACGTGCAGATGTAAACAAACCGGGCCAGATGATTTAACTTGTTTTAAACTGGATTCAGAGTTGTTGTCGAAGCATCGGGTTATTTTAAGTTCAAAGTTCATCACAGTTATATATATATATATATATATATATATATATATATATATATTGTCCTGCGCCCAGGATGCCGCCGTCTCCTGTGCGCAGTCTGATTTGTAATGTACAGTATAAACTGGGAAAATAAGCGACTATAGTATCCACAGAAGCTCAGACGATTGTGTGGTTATTGTGAAGAAACTCGCTGGTTGCGCGTGAAGGTACCCAAGGTTCAGCGTGCGTAAGTACGCATGCGGTTTTGTGTGTGTTTGTATTTCACACCGCTTATTGTAAACCATAGGAGTGATGGAGATTGTGACATCATCTTGCAAACACACAATTCACACAGTGTCATAACGAATCCTCCCCTGCTGAATTACCGAAGGTCCTCAAAACCGTGTGTTGCCCCTCTCCAATAACTGTCTCTTTCCATATTAATTATTATATGATGTGATGCTCGGTAAAAACATTTCTATTTTTAGATGTGAAACTGTGTGGAGACATTACTATTGCACGTGAATGTAATTCAATCTTATTCTATTCATTTCTCACCATAAAAATGATAGCATTATGATATATTTATATTATTAATTATGCCTATAAAGGCTACATATTCCTCCAACGCCCTAATAGTAGTGCCCATTGTTAATAATATTGTTATATGTTTGTGATTATAGTAATATTACGAGACAGTGGTATATGTAAAACTGCTTCCTGTGATATTATTAAAGTTATAAAATAGTATTAATATAGTAATAGTATAGTAGAAATAGTATTTGAGCATGTGGGTCTCAATGGATTATAAGACAATGCCTTTTCATTTGATACGCCAGAGTAATCAGTGGCATGCTCTACGCCTGTGTCTGTATTTTAATGCAGTAATGGTGCAGTGCTCTGTGACTGATAAATGTTGATTTTGGATCATAGTTTCATAATCTGAACTCGGTCCGTGACTATTTCTTGTAATGCCTCTGTTTGGTAGTCTGGTTTTTATTAACCTTTCTTGTTAATAAAAGCCTGTATGACGCCATCTTGTCTCTTTAAAAATCGTGGTTCAACCATCATGTTTGTGCTTATAGAGGGACTGGGCAAGGCGACTCTTTTTATAAGGTAAAATAAAGGTAAGAGCGTCTGAAAATGAACCTGTTCTTACAAAGTTAGAATGGTGCATGCGCCATGTCTGTGATTATGTGCTGGAGCTTGTGTCAGCATCTGTATCAGTGTGTGACCCTTTTATGCATGTTCTTTAACACCTTCTTATGTAAGTGATGTGATCTTACATGACCACTAATATCTGCCAACATGAGGAGGTTACTGGTTATTTCACATGAGTGACATTTTCATGTGTGTTTGATTTGTCCTCTCACCAAGAAGATGTGTTGGAAAAAGGTTAATGTCTGCAGTCTGTGTTATTTAACAACACACACACACACACACACACACACACACACACACACACACACACTCACACACAGTCCTGATAAAGCATAATTTTTCAAGTTTTTATTCTTCAATCTGTTATTTTGAGGTAATCATAACGGTATAACTAAATGCACTTCCTGTTTGATTATTGCTTATTTAGTCACTGTTAATTATTGTAATATGAAGGACTGAGGTTTTCCATACTTAAACATTCTTTCCTTGCAGGTGTCTTCCGTCCTGCGGCTGAGCTGATCAGGATCATTGATGAAGACAGCAAAGGTAACACTCTCCCTTTTGTTGTTCTGAATGATGATGGTTGTTCAGAAGCAGGCGATCACATTCCTGAGGGAATTGAAGGTGTGGGCATCCCCCGTCTCCCTTCTTTCTATGATGATGAGGAATCAGTGGTCGATTATGAGGACATCTTACATGACCTATTCCCTGCTCGCACCCCTTTCCACTTGGCTAAGGAATATCTAGCAGAGGTCAATGGTTATGATGAGGATGATGATACAGCCTCAGATGATAGCGATGCCTGGAGTGATCGGAGTTACTTTGATGACGGTGTTGTTGAGGAGGAAGAGGATGATGGTTTTCAGGTTGATGAAGATGAAGATGAGTATGATTTTGAGATTGACGATGTCAACTTTCAACATCCTCACCTACATCAGCATCAGCCACCTCCTCAGGATCAGGAGGAGCTGACTCCCTCAACCTCTGGCCTCAGGGAGGAGGACAGCTCCGAGGAGCCGACTCCCTCAATCTCTGGCCTCAGGGAGGAGGACAGCTCCGAGGAGCCGACTCCCTCAACCTCTGGCCTCAGGGAGGAGGACAGCTCCGAGGAGCCGACTCCCTCAACCTCTGGCCTCAGGGAGGAGGACAGCTCCGAGGAGCCGACTCCCTCAACCTCTGGCCTCAGGGAGGAGGACAGCTCCGAGGAGCCGACTTCCTCATCCTCTGGCCTATGCTCCTCTGCAAAGAGGAGCAGGGAGGAGGACAGCTCCGTGGAGCCGACTTCCTCAACCTCTGGCCTATGCTCCTCTAGAAAGAGGAGCAGGGAGGAGGACAGCTCCGAGGAGCCGACTTCCTCATCCTCTGGCCTATGCTCCTCTGCAAAGAGGAGCAGGGAGGAGGACAGCTCCGAGGAGCCGACTTCCTCAACCTCTGGCCTATGCTCCTCTAGAAAGAGGAGCAGGGAGGAGGACAGCTCCGAGGAGCCGACTTCCTCAAGCTCTGGCCTATGCTCCTCTAGAAAGAGGAGCAGGGAGGAGGACAGCTCCGAGGAGCCGACTCCCTCAACCTCTGGCCTCAGGGAGGAGGACAGCTCCGAGGAGCCGACTCCCTCAATCTCTGGCCTCAGGGAGGAGGACAGCTTCGAGGAGCCGACTCCCTCAACCTCTGGCCTGTGCTCTTCTGGAAAGAGGAGCAGGGAGGAGGACAGCTCCGAGGAGCCGACTTCCTCAACCTCTGGCCTATGCTCCTCTGGAAAGAGGAGCAGGGAGGAGTACAGCTCCGAGGAGCCGACTTCCTCAACCTCTGGCCTATGCTCCTCTAGAAAGAGGAGCAGGGAGGAGTACAGCTCCGAGGAGCCGACTTCCTCAACCTTTGGCCTCAGCTCCTCTAGAAAGAGGAGCAGGGAGGAGGACAGCTCCGAGGAGCCGACTCCCTCAACTGGGAGGGCCTCAGCTCCTCCACACAGTGGAGTGGAGAGAGATTCTGGGA
The DNA here is from genome assembly GCA_947000775.1 of Pterois miles. Classification (NCBI taxonomy): domain Eukaryota; kingdom Metazoa; phylum Chordata; class Actinopteri; order Perciformes; family Scorpaenidae; genus Pterois; species Pterois miles. The sequence continues at coordinate 501,673 of CAMQGK010000515.1, read as the reverse complement.
GGTCATTGCTAAGAGACCAATGTGGTTTGATGACAGTGACTGAGATTAGGATTTCAGCCCTGTATAAAGCAGCACAATCCATCTGGAAGCAGTCACATCTGATACCTCGATTTCTCTTTGGGAGAAATGTTCTTTGGATCTGACAGGACTGGCAGCACAAAAAAAAAAAAAAAAAAAAAAAAAAAAAAATTGTGAATTTCTCCACTGCGGGACCAATAAAGGAATATCTTATCTTATCTTATCTTAGCACCCTTGGCAGAGAGTTGCAGCAGGGCCTGTCTGTAACCAGATATTTAGTTTTAGGGATGTTTCTTTGAGAGGTGTCTTTTGTGTTTGGTAGGACTTATTTTTACCTTAAAGGCTGGCTTGTTTGTTTCTGGTAGGATTTCTTTATGCCTCTGCACCAGTGACAGTGGCGACTGGAGGCATTATGTTTTCGGGTTGTTGAGTTTCTTCACATTTGGTACTAGCTTCCACTTACAATGACTGATTAGAATTTGGTGGACAAAGGGAAGTATGACATCAGAAAACATTTTGGACGTGATTCAATATTTCATATGTTAATACTGATACTTTCAGTAGAGGTGGGTTAGTGGCGAGAAAATTTATATATGTGTAGTTTGTTGTTATATATATAATTTCTCTATATAATGTAGTTTGTTTGTATATATATATATATATGTATACATATATATTTATGTTTACATACACACATACATATATACATACATACAAATAAAAATTATCTATGCAAAATTAAATTAGATATATAAAATAAAAAAATTATATATATGAATAATGTTATATATATGAAAATTATCTGTAAAATTGTCTATATAAAATTATATTATCTTCATAAAATTACCTAAGTTAAATTAACAAAAATTAGAACAAAGTTAATTAAGTCCTCCGAAGAGGGGGGGTGGTGGCGGGCCCATAGTCACTGATTTGGCCTCTTTTTATATATATATATATATATATATATATATATATATATATATATATATATAATATAGTAATATTTATATTTATATTTATTTTATTTATTTACACATTTGTTTTTATATATTTATATTTACATACACAGATACATATATATATATATATACAAATATATTAATGAAAATTATCTATGCAAAATTAAATTATATATATATAATAAAAAAATGTCATATTTTTTCATAAACAAAGTTAATTTAACCCTCCAAAGAAGGGGGGGCAAAAAACAGAGGTATATATATGAAAATTATCTATAAAATTGTATATATAGAATTATATTTTCTTCATAAAATTACCAAATTAAATTAAAAAAGATTTGAACAAAGTTAATTAAGTCCTCCGAAGAGGGGGGGTGGTGGCGGGCCCATAGTCACTGATTTGGCCTCTTTATATATATATATATATATATATATATATATATATATATATATATATATATATTTAATATATATAGTTTATATATATATATATTTATATTTATATTTATTTACATATTTATTTTTATATATTTATATTTACATACACACATACATATAAATATACAAATATATTAATGAAAATTATCTATGCAAAATTAAATTAGATATATAAAATAAAAAAATTTAATATTTTTTAAAAAAAATTAATTTAATTCCCCCAAAAAAGGGGGCAAAAACAAGGTATATATATGAAAATTTATATATAAACTTTTCTATATAAATTATATTTTCTTCATAAAATTACCAAATTAAATTTGAAAAAATTTGAACAAAGTTAATTAAGTCCTCCGAAGAGGGGGTGGTGGCGGGCCCATAGTCACTGATGTGGCCTCTTTATATATATATATATATATATATATATATATATATATATATATATATATTTAATATATATAGTTTATATATATATATGTTTATATTTATATTTATTTACATATTTATTTTTATATATTTATATTTAAATACACACATACATATATATACAAATATATTAATGAAAATATCTATCAAAATTAAATTAGATATATAAATATATATATATATATTAAAAAATTTATATATAAACTTTTATATTTGTTTATTTTAATATATATATATACATATATATATATATATATATATATATATATATTTTGAAAGGTAATTTAGTTCTCCAAAGGAGAGGGTGGTAGGGGCCAAAAATGATTTAATTAAAAATATTTCTAATCCACGTGTCAGCAGTCAAGCAGTGTCGTCTGCGAATTTCTGCATGTGGCAGGACTCTGAGTTGTACTTGAAGTCCGATGTGTACAGGGTGAAGAGAACTGGAGAGACCACAGTCCCCTGCAGCGCTGCTGACCACAGTGTCAGACCAGCAGTCCCCCAGTCTCACATACTGAAGTCTGACTGTCAGATAGTCCATAATTCATGCCACCGTGTGTGAAATCCACTCCCATCTCTGTCAGTTTGACTCTGAGGAGCAGGGGCTGGATGGTATTAAAGGTGCTGGAGAAGTCCAAGAACGTAATTCTCACAGCACCGCTGCTCCTGTCCTGCTTTGCAAACTGCAGCAGGTCGAGGGTGTGGCGGACCTGTAGTCTCAATTGGTGTCCGGTTAGGAGATCATGTCATTTGTACCAAAATGTACCACTTGTGACGACCCCCCTCCCTGGTGCTAGGTCTCCTTTTCCTTGTTGCTGCTGCTCCTCTCTGTTTTGCAGGGAGAAAAGTCCTAAGTGTGATGAGCCTCAGTCTGCAGTCTCCGTCTCTCCCTGGAAGACTCCACACACTCAGCAGCATGACACAGACATGGTAAAAACACATTGTTGGCTTTGTTCTGTTCTTCTCACCACACACATTCACACACACCCACACATGCTCTACACAACTGATTTACCGATTTACACATGTTGAATTGTTATTTTTGTTTTTGGTGATTTGTCAAATAAATTAAGTTCTTTTTCTGACGCTACCTCGCCTTTGTCTCCCTCTTTGTCGCAGCTTTGAGTCAAGCTGTGACAAACTGATATGCCAAAATGTACTGCTGACACTCCACAGATGCATCAAAAATGTACCAATGATATGCCAAAATGTGCTATTGATGCATCAAAATGTACCACTGACATGACAAATTACACCACGGATATGCCAAAATATATCACTGATACACCAAAATGTACCACTGACACACCAAAATGTTCCGCTGATAGACCAAAATGTTCCCATGACATGATATGCCAAAATGTACCACCAATATGCCACAATGTACCACTGAAATGCTAATTTGCTCATGTTAAATGCTGATATGGTAAAGCTAAATGATAGTATTATCAAGTGTACCGCTGATATGACACACTGACACACCAAAATGTGCCACTGATACATCACAATATATCAGCGCTGATACACCAAAATGTCCCACTGATACGCCAAAATATACCACTGATACGCCAAAATGTGCCACCAATATGCTAATATGCTAAAGCGAAATACTAACATATTAAAAAGTCCCACTGATTTGTGAGAATGTACCAGTGATACGTCAAAATGTGCCACCAATGTACCCACATGCAGCAGTGCTATGCCAAAATGTACCAATAATATGCCAAAATGTGCCACTGACAAGCCAAAATGTTCTGCTTAAACACCAAAATGTTCCAATGATGCACCAAATGTGCCTCTGATATGCCAAAATGTGCCACAGATATGCCTGTATGTGCCACAGATATGCCTGTATGTGCCACAGATATGCTAAAATGTACCAATGATATGCCAAAAATGTGCAACTGATACACCAAAATGTACCACAGACATGCTAATATAATAAGGCTAAATGCTAATATGCTAATGATAATATTCTAAAATGTTCCACTGATATGCCGAAATGTGCAAATGATATTCGAAAATATACCAATTATATGCCAAAATGTGCCACTGATAAGCCAAAATATGCCACAGATATGCTCATATAAGATAAGATAAGATATTCCTTTATTGGTCCCACAGTGGGGAAATTCACAATATAATATAATATAATATGCTAAGGCTAAATGCTAAAATGGTAATGCTAAATGGAAATATGCTAAAATGTACCACCAATATGCCAAAATGTGTCACTGCGACACCAACATGTACCACTGATACACAAGAATGTACCAATTATATGCCAAAATGTGCTGCTGATACACCATGTGCCACTGATATGCCAAAATGTGCTGATGATACACCAATATGTACCGCTAATATTCTAAACTATACCTCTGATACACCAAAATTAACAAATGATACACCAAATGTGCCACTAATGTGCCAAAATATACTCTGATGATCCAAAATGGTCAACTAATACATCAAAACGTGACACTGATATGCTAAAATATACCACTGATACGACACAATTTAACACTAAAATGCTAATATGCTAATATGGTGATGGAAATGCTAGTATTCTAAAATGTGCCACTGATACACCAAAATATACCACTGATATGCTAACATATTAATGCTAAATGCTAATATGCTAATGCTAAGTGCTAATATTCTCAAATGTACCACCAATATACCAAAATGCACCAATCATACTCCAAAATGTGCCACTGATGTGCCAAAATATAATGCTGATATGTCAAAATGTGCTGCTTATACATACTTACCACTGAAAGGCCAAAAATAACCACTGATACACCAAATGTGCCACTGATATGCTAATATGATAATGCTAAATGCTAATATGCTAATGCTAAATGCTGATATTCTAAAATGTACTGCTGATACACCAAAATGTACCACTGATATGCCAAAATGTGCCATTGATACACCAAAATGTGCCACTGATATGCAAATATGCTAATACTAAATATACCGCCAATATGCCAAAATGTACAAATCATACTCCAAAATGTGCCACTGACGTGCCAAAAAGTACTCCTGATATGTCAAAATGTACCGCTGATACACCAAAATGTACCAACGACACACCAAATTGTGCCACTAATATATCAACGTGTAAGGCTGATACACCAAAATGTGCAACTGATACACCAAAATGTGCCACTGATATGCCAAGATGTATTGCTGATACACCAAAATGTGCCACTGATATGCCAAAATATACTGCTGATACACTAAAAAGTGCAACTGATACACCAAAATGTGCCACTGGTAAACTAAAATGTGCCAATGACTTGCTAATATGATAATGCTAAATGCTAATGTGCTAATGCTAAAGGCTAATATTTTAATATGCTAATGCTAAATGCTGATATTCTAAAATGTACTGCTGATACACCAAAATGTACCACTGATTAGCCAAAATGTGCCACTGATACACCAAAAAGTTCCACTGATATCCAAAAATGTACCACTGATATGCTACAATTTACCACTAAAATGTTAAAGTGCTAAATCTAAATGCTAATAGGGTAATGCTAAGTGCTAATATTATGAAATTTACTGGTGATATGCCAAAATGTACCAATGACATGCCAAATATGCCAAGGATATGCTAACATGCTAATGCTAATGCTAAATGCTAATATTCAAAAATGTACCATTGATACACCAAAATGTACCAGTGATACACTAAAATGTACCACTGATATGCCAAAATGTACTGCTGATACGCCACAATGTGCTACTGATACGTCAGAATGTACCACTAAAATGCTAATATGTTAGTTAGTTAGGTAGTTAGTTAGTTAGTTAGTTAGTTTACTGTTATAGGTGATAGGTTCAACGAGACATACTATCATTTAGTGCAGTAATGGCATTAGGAATAAAAGAGTTTTTGAAGATGTTACGATTGGCTTTTGGTACTTTATACCGTCTACCGGAGGGGAGTAGTAATATCCATCCATCGTCAACAGTTTATCCCATTAGGGGTCACGGGGGGGCTGGAGCCGATTCCAGCTTGCATCAGGCGAAGGCAGGGTACACCCTGGACAGGTCGCCAGTCCATCGCAGGGCACATAGAGACAGACAACATATAGACAGACAACCATTCACGCTCACATCCACACCTACAGGCAATTTAGAGTCATCAATTAACCTAAATTGCATATCTATCTTTGGACTGTGGGAGGAAGCCAGAGTACCCGGAGAAAACCCACGCTTGCACGGAGAGAACACGCAAACTCCACACAGAAGAGTCCCAAGCCGGATTCGAACCTGCGGCACTCTTGCTGTGAGGCGAGAGTGCTAACCACTGCACCACCGTGCAGCCCTGAAATGCTAATAGGCTAATGCTAAATAATAATATATTAATGCTAAATATGTATCAATGATATGACTAAATGTTCCACTTGTGATGACCCCTCCTCCTTGGCACTAGGTCTCCTTTTCCTTGTTGCTGTTGCGCCCCCTCTCTGTATTTCAGGAAGGAAGGTCATTAGTGTGATGAGTCACACCTGGGCCCAGTGAGCTCTCCCCTTTGAATAGCTTCCTCAGCCTGCAGTGTCCCTCTCTCCCTGGAAGAGTCCTCACACTCAGCAGCATGACAGAGACATGTCGTTTTGCTTTGTTCTGTTCTTCCCACCACACACATTCACACACACCCACACACACCCATACATGTTTTACACAACTTATTTACTGATTTACACATGTTGAATTGTTTTGTTTTTTTTGTGATTTGTCAAATAAATTGAGTTCTTTTTCTACCGCTACCTCGCCTTTGTCTCCATCTTTGTTGCAGCTTTGAGCCAGGCTGTGACGCACTGATATGGCAAAATGTGCCACTGATGCTCCAAAATGTGCAACTGATAAGCCAAAATGTGCCACTGACATGCTAATATGCTAAATGCCAATATGCTAAAATGTACCCCTGATATGCCAAAATGTGCCACCAATGCACCAAAATGTACCACTGTTATGCCAAAATGTACCACCGATACCACACAATGTACCACTAAAATGCTAATTTGCTAATGCTATATGCTAATATGGTAATGTTAAATGATATTATCAAATGTACCGCTGATATGCCAAAATGTAACAATGAGACGCCAAAACGTGCCACTGATATGCAAAAATGTACCACTGATATGCTAAAATTTACCAATAAAATATTAATATGCTGTTGCTGAATGCTAATGTGCTAATATTCTAATATGCTAATGCTAAATGCTAATATTGCTGATATGGTAATGTTAAATGATATTATCAAATGTACCGCTGATATGCCAAAATGTAACAATGAGACGCCAAAATGTACCACTGATATGCCAAATGTGCCATTGATACACCCAAACGCGCCACTGATATGCTAATATATTAATGCTAACATGCTAATATGCTTTTGCTACTTGCTCATATTCTAAAATATGCCACTGAAATGCCACAATTTGCCAGTGATATTCCAAAATGTGCCACTAATACGCCAAAATGTACCACTGATGCACCATAATGTACCATGGATATGTTAATATGCTAATGCTAAATGCTAATGCTAAATACTAATTTTCAAAAATGTACCTCTGATACAAAAAATGTACCAATGATACATCAAAATGTGGAACTAATATGCCAAAATGTCCTGCTCATATGCCAAAATATGCAACTGCTACACCAAAATGTGCCGCTGATATGCAAATATAATAATGCTAAATGCTAACATGCTGATAATCTAGTGCTATTTGCTAATTTTCTAAAATGTTCCACTGGAATGCCACAATATGCCAATAATACTCCAAATGTGCCACTGATATGCTAATATGGTCATGCTAAATGCTAATATGGTTATGCTAAATGGTAATATTCTAAAATGTACTGATGAATCACCAAAATATACAAAGGACACACCAAATTGTGCCACTAATATATCAAAATGTATTGCTGATACACCAAAATGTGCCACTGATATGCCAAAATGTACTGCTGATACACTAAAAAGTGCAACTGATACACCAAAATGTTCCATTGGTAAAATAAAATGTGCGAATGACATAATAATATGATAATACTAAATGCTAATGTGCTAATGCCAAATGCTAATATTCTAATATGCTAATGCTAAATGCTGATATTCTAAAATGTGCTGCTGATACACCATGTACCACTGTTATGCCAAAATGTGCTGCTGATAAACCAAAATGTATATATATATATATATATACGGATTGCTTCAGACTCTCAGCCACTACCGAGCATTTTGAAGGTGATTTAATGTAGATGTGCAAACCCTTCTTTGCACCTCCCACTGGCATCAGCACTTAGAGGGTATAAGTCTGCATAGGCCTGTCGAGCATGAAGCAAGTTGGAGCTCGGGCAGAAAAAGTGAGCTACAGATCTGATTTTCACATATGTGGTAGGGCTCTTTGAGCCAAAATATACAAATGATATGCCGAAATGTGCCACTGACATGCTAATATGCTAATGCTAAATGCTAATATGGTAATGTTTAATGATATTATCAAACGTACCGCTGATATGCCAAAATGTACTACTGAAATACCAAAATGTACCACTGACACGGCAAAATGTGCTACTGATACGGCAAAATATACCACTGATATGATAAAATGCGAATGCTAAATGCTAATATGGTAATGCTAAATTGTAATGTGCTAAAATGTACCACTAATTTGCCAAAATGTACTGCGTATACACCAAGATGTACCACTGATATGCCAAAATGTGCTGCTTATACACCAAAATGTACCAATGATACACTAAGTGTGCCACTAATATGCCAAGATATACTGCTGATGCACCAAAATGGCCAACTGATACATCAAAATGTGCCACTGATATGCGAAAATGTACCACTGATGCACCAAAATTTAACACTAAAATGCTAATATGATAATGCTAAATGCTAATATACTAATGCCAAATGCTATTATTCTAAAATGTGCAACTGATACACCAAAATATACCACTGATATGCTAACCTATTAATGATAACTGCTAATATGCTAGTTCTAAGTGCTAATATTCTCAAATGTACCACCAATATGCCAATGATGTTATAATTTATCAATAAAATGTTAATATGCTAATGCTAATATGTTAATACTAAATGCTAACAATATGAAATGTACTGGTGATAATCCAAAATGTGCCACTGACGCTCCAAAATGTGCAACTGATAAGCCAAAATATACCAATGAAATGCCAAACTGTGCCACTGACATGCTAATATGCTAAATGCTAATATGCTAAAATGCACCCCTGATATGCCAAAATGTGCCACCAATGCACAGAAATGTACCACTGCTATGCCAAAATGTACCACTGATACCACACAATGTACCACTCAAATGCTAAGTTGCTAATGCTAAATGCTAATATTGTAATGTTAAATGATATTATCAAATGACCTACACCTCAGATTAACGAAGGTATGGCTTGGTAAATACAGCAAAGTGACACAACCCACTGAAGTGAAGTGGTGGAATTCTGTACTTTCCTGGGTCCTGTTTGGTCCCACTTGCACCAAGAGAGCTCAAATTTGGCACAGACACACCTGAGAATGTTCTCCTGATGTGAACCAGGCTTTATTGACCTACATCTTTGCCAAAATAAGTTATGGCGTGATAAATACTGCAAAATTATTTAAACCATCTAACCACTGAAGTGATTTGGCAGAATTCTATACTTTCCTGGTTCCTGTTTGGGCCCGGATGTACCAAGAGAGCTCAAATTTGGCACAGTCACATGTGATGATGTTCTCCTTATGTGCTAGAGGTTTCATGGACCTACACCACAGATTGAAGAAGTTATGAATTGGTAAATACGGCAAAGTGACACAGCGCACTGAAGTGAAGTGGTGGAATACTGTACTTTCCTGGGTTCTGTTTGGTTTCACTTGCACCAAGAGAGCTCAAATTTGACACAGACACACCTGAGGACGTTCTCCTCATGTGGTCCAGGTTTCATGGACGTAAATCTTTGCCAAAAGAAGTTATGGAGTGATAAATACTGCAAAGTTATTCAAACCATCTACCCACTGAAGTGATTGGGTAGAATTTCATACTTTCCTGGTTCCTGTTTGGGCCAGGATGTACCAAGAAAGCTCAAATTTGACACAGACACATGTGATGCTGTTCTCCTTATGTGCTAAAGGTTTCATGGACCAACATCTCACATTAAAGAAGTTATGGCTTGGTAAATACGGCAAAGTGACACAGCCCACTGAAGTGAAGTGGTGGATTTCTGTACTTTCCTGGGTCTTGTTTGGTCCCACTTGTAGTAAGAGAGCTCACATTTGACACAGACACACCTGAGAATGTTCTCCTCATGTGGACCAGGTTTCATGGACCTACATCTTTGCCAAAATAAGTTATGGCGTGATAAATACTGCAACGTTATTCAAACCATCTACTCAAAAAAGTGATTTGGTAGAATTCTATACTTTCCTGGTTCCTGTTTGGTCCCACTTGCACCAAGAGAGCTCAAATTTGACACGGACACACCTGAGAATGTGTACTCATGTGGACCAGGTTTCATGGACCTACATCTTTGCCAAGATAAGTTATGGCGTGATAAATACTGCAACGTTATTCAAACCATCTACCCAAAAAAGTGATTTGGTAGAATTCTATACTTTCCTGGGTCCTGTTTGGTACCACTTGCACCAAGAGAGCTCAAATTTGGTACAGACACACCCTAGAATGTTCTCCTGATATGGACCAGGTTTCTTGGAGTTACATGTTTTCCAAAAGAAGTTATGGCGTGATAAATACTACAAAGTTATTCAAACCATCTTCCCACTGAAGTGATTTGGGAATATTCTATACTTTTCTGGTTCCTGTTTGGGCCAGAATGTACCAAGAGAGCTCATATTTTGCACAGGCAAATGTGAGGATGTTCTCCTTATGTTTTAGAGGTTTCATGGACCTACACCTCAGATTAAATAAGCTATGGCTTGGTAAATTCGGAAAAGTGACATAGCCCACTGAAGTGAAGTGGTGGAATTCTGTACTTTCCTGGGTCCTGTTTGGTCCCACTTGTAGCAAAAGAGCTCAGATTTGGCATAGATACACCTGAGGATGTTCTACTTATGTGGTCCAGGTTTCTTGGAGGTACATTTTTTCTAAAAGAAGTAATGGCATGATAAATACTGCAAAGTTATTCAAACCATCTAACCACTGAAGTGATTTGGCAGAATTCTATACTTTCCTGGTTCCTGTTTGGTCCAGGATGTACCAAGAGAGCTCAAATTTGGCACAGTCACATGTTAGGATGTTCTCCTTATGTGGACCAGGTTTCATGGACCTACATCTTTGCCAAAAGAAGTTATGGCGTGATAAATACTGCAACGTTATTTAAACCATCTACCCACAAAAGTGATTTGGTAGAAATCTATACTTTCGTTGTTCCTGTTTGGGCCAGGATGTACCAAGAGAGCTCAAATTTGACACAGACACATGTGATGCTGTTCTCCTTATGTGCTAGAGGTTTCATGGACCAACATCTCACATTAAAGAAGTTATGGCTTGGTAAATACGGCAAAGTGACACAGCCCACTGAAGTGAAGTGGTGGATTTCTGTACTTTCCTGGGTCCTGTTTGGTCCCACTTGTAGCAAGAGAGCTCAAATTTGGCACAGACACACCTGAGAATGTTCTCCTGATGTGGACCAGGTTTCATGGACCTACATCTTTGCCAAAAGAAGTTATGGTTTGGTAAATATTACAAAGTTATTAAAACCATCTACCCACTGAAGTGATTTGGTAGAATTCTATACTTTCCTGGGTCCTGTTTGGTCCCACTTGCACCAAGAGAGCTCAAATTTGGCACAGACACACCCTAGAATTTTCTCCTGATATGGACCAGGTTTCTTGGAGCTACATGTTTTCCAAAAGAAGTTATGGCATGATAAATACTACAAAGTTATTCAAACCATCTTCCCACTGAAGTGATTTGGGAATATTCTATATTTTTCTGGTTCCTGTTTGGGCCAGAATGTACCAAGAGAGCTCATATTTTGAACAAGCACATGTGAGGATGTTCTCCTTATGTGTTGGAGGTTTCATGGACCTACACCTCAATTTGAATAAGTTATGGCTTGGTAAATACGGCAAAGTGCTACAGCCCACTGAAGTGAAGTTGTGGAATTCTTTACTTTCCTGGGTCCTGTTTGGTTTCACATGCACCAAGAGAGCTCAAATTTGGCACAGACACACCTGAGAATGTTCTTCTCATGTAGTCAAGGTTTCTTGGAGCTAAATTTTTTCTAAAAGAAGTTATGGCGTGATAAATACTGTTAAGTTATTCAAACCATCTAACCACCGAAGTGATTTGTCAGATTTCTATATTTTTCTTGTTCCTGTTTGGGCCAGGATGTACCAAGAGAGCTCAACTTTGGCACAGGCACATGTGAGGATGTTCTCCTTATGTGCTAGATGGTTCATGGACCTACACCTCAGATTAAAGAAGGTATGGCTTGGTAAATACAGCAAGATGACACAGCCCGATGAATTGAATTGGTGGAATTCTGTACTTTCCTCGGTCCTGTTTGAGCCAGGCTTTACCAAGAGAGTTCAAATTTGGTGTAGACACACCTGAGAATGTTCTTCTCATGTAGTCAAGGTTTCTTGGACCTACATCTTTGCCAAAAGAAGTTATGGTTTGATAAATACTGCAAAGTTAATCAAACCATCTACCCACTGAAGTGATTTGGTAGAATTCTACACTTTCCTGTGTCCTGTTTGGTCCCACTTGCACCAAGAGAGCTCAAATTTGGCACAGACACATGTGATGCTGTTCTCCTTATGTGCTAGAGGTTTCATGGACCAACATCTCAGATTAAAGAAGTTATGGCTTGGTAAATACGGCAAAGTGACACAGCCCACTGAAGTGAAGTGGTGGAATTCTGTACTTTCCTGGGTCCTGTTTGGTCCCACTTGCACCAAGAGAGCTCAAATATGACACAGACACACCTGAGGACGTTCTACTCATGTGGTCCAGGTTTCGTGGACCTACATCTTTGCCAAAAGAAGTTATGGTTTGGTAAATATTACAAAGTTATTAAAACCATCTAACCACTGAAGTGATTTGGTAGAATTCTATATTTTTCTGGTTCCTGTTTGGGCCAGGATGTGCCAAGAGAGCTAAAATTTGGCACAGGCACATGTGATGATGTTCTCCTTATGTGCTAGATGGTTCTTGGACCTACACCTCAGATTAAAGAAGGTATGGCTTGGTAAATACAGCAAAGTGACACAGCCCAATGAATTGAATTGGTGGAATTCTGTACTTTCCTGGGTCTTGTTTGAGCCAGGCTGTACCAAGAGAGCTCAAATTTGGTGTAGACACACCTGAGGATGATCTCCTTATGTGGTCCAGGTTTCATGGACCTACATCTTTGCCAAAAGAAGGTATGGTGTGATAAATATTGCAAAGTTAATCAAACCATCAACCCACTGAAGGGATTTGGTAGAATTCTATACTTTCCTGGTTCCTGTTTGGGCCAGGATGTACCAAGAGAGCTCAAATTTGGCACAGACACACGTGAGAAGGTTCTACTCATGTGGACCAGGTTTCATGGACCTATGTCTTTGCCAAAAGAAGTTATGGTTTGGTAAATATTGCAAAGTTATTCAAACCATCTACCCACTGAAGTAATTTGGTAGAATTCTGTACTTTCCTGGGTCCTGTTTGGTCCCATTTTCACCATGAGAGCTCGAATTTGGCACAGGCACATGTGAGGATGTTTTCCTTATGTGCTAGAGGTTTCATGGACCTACACCTCAGATTAAAGAAATTATGGCTTGGTAAATATTGCAAAGTTATTCAACCATCTACCCACTGAAGTGATTTGGTAGAATTCTATACTTTCCTGGTTCCTATTTGTTGGAATCAGCCCGCTACCTACCACTGTTTTTTAAATATGAGCCTTTGAAATACTACTAAAATTTGGAAGGACTTTCACGCATGATAACTCATTATTAAATGTACCTAGAGTGACATAATTACCTTTGGTTGATGCAGTAAGCTTTTCCTGGCAACATGTTTCCCTGAGAGATGCTGTAGGATTTGTATTGGGCTATTCAATGGTCTTGGAAGCTTTACAAAACACTGTCTACATTTTCACAAATTTTATCAAAACTCAAAGCAGTTGAAAGAGACAAACTAAATGCTGTTGGCAACATTTAATTGGTTTTTGAACTGCTTGAATTGAGCACAGTGAAAGGTAAACACAACTTTCAACACATTTGTACAAGAAAATAAATGTATCAATAATACATAAATAAAAACACAATCAGAGTCCTACTATAACACAAATATTTTAAGTTGGACAACAAAGAGAAATAAAATCATTTACAAATGTGCCCTGTGGAGTGCCCAGGCAGTGAACAAAACAAAGTCAAATGCCCTCAAGGGTGAGATTCTATTGAACATAAAACATAACATAAAATTGTGCCTTCAGTGGTGAGCTTTTATTGAACAAAACATAAAGTGCCTTCAAGAGTGCCCTCTCAGCAGGCAAATATAACCCATGCAGTGCAGAAAACAAGTAAAATGCCATCCCAGTCGACAAAATGTTTTAAAAAAATAAGTCCCAAAGGGTGCATTTCTATTGAACAAAACATAAAAAGTGCCCTGAAATATGCCCTTCCAGTGGACAAAAGGTAGAATAAAGTGCCCTGAAGAATGTCTGATAAACAGCATGATTACTCGAACTCACCATGCAGTCAGGGCTGCTGCTGAACTTCCTAGATGCTCCGGGCTGGTTCCAGACGGTGCTCTTTTTTGCTTTCTGTTCCCTGCAACTCAATCCTCACTCCATTGTCAAGTGCCCAGCATGTTGTTTGCAGGCGTTTCATCCACATACTCACACATAATTCTCCATGGCTGGGGTCGCTGGCATGTTCTCAGCAGGCGTTTCATCCACATACTCACATGTACTCTGATTTTGGGACTCAGGAACACACACATCATTCTCCCTGACAGGACTGTCTGTCAGCTTCCCCGCTGGGGTTTCCCTCATGCATCCAGCTGTCTCCTGTGTGAAGATGAGGGGTGCTGGTGCATCCCTTGGAGCCTGCTTGACAGGGATTTGCTTGTTCACTCTCCATCTCAGCAATGGGTACTTCCATCTTCTTGACCCGGGGCTTGGAAGCATGCATGTTTCCCAAATAATAGTCTACTACGGATTGCTTCAGACTCTCAGCCACTACCGAGCATTTTGAAGGTGATTTAATGTAGATGTGCAAACCCTTCTTTGCACCTCCCACTGGCATCAGCACTTAGAGGGTATAAGTCTGCATAGGCCTGTCGAGCATGAAGCAAGTTGGAGCTCGGGCAGAAAAAGTGAGCTACAGATCTGATTTTCACATATGTGGTAGGGCTCTTTGAGCCAAAATATACAAATGATATGCCGAAATGTGCCACTGACATGCTAATATGCTAATGCTAAATGCTAATATGGTAATGTTTAATGATATTATCAAACGTACCGCTGATATGCCAAAATGTACTACTGAAATACCAAAATGTACCACTGACACGGCAAAATGTGCTACTGATACGGCAAAATATACCACTGATATGATAAAATGCGAATGCTAAATGCTAATATGGTAATGCTAAATTGTAATGTGCTAAAATGTACCACTAATTTGCCAAAATGTACTGCGTATACACCAAGATGTACCACTGATATGCCAAAATGTGCTGCTTATACACCAAAATGTTCCAATGATACACCAAATGTGCCACTAATATGCCAAAATGTACTGCTGATGCACCAAAATGTGCAACTGATACAGCAAAACGTGCCACTGATTTGCGAAAATGTACCACTGATACGTGACAATTTAACACTAAAACGCTAATATGTTAATGCTAAATGCTAATATGCTAATGCTAAGTGCTAATATTCTCAAATGTACCGCCAATATGTCAAAATGTACCAATCATGCTCCAAAATGTGCCACTGATGTGCCAAAATGTACTGCTGATATGTGAAAATGTACCACTGATATGCCAAAATGTGCTGCTGATACAGCAAAATGTAGCGGTAATATTCTAAACTGTACCGCTGATACACCAAAATGTACCAATGATACACCAAATGTGCCACTAATATGCAAAAATGTACTGCTGATGCACCAAAATGGTCAACTGATACACCAAAACGTGCCACTGATATGCTAATATGATAATGCTAAATGCTAATGTGCTAATGCTAAAGGGTAATATGCCAAAATGTGCAACTGCTCCACTAAAATGTGCCACTGATAGGCCAATATGTGCCACTGATATGCTAATATAATAATGCTAAATGCTAACATGCTGATATGCTAGTAGTATTTGCTAATTTTCTAAAATGTATCGCTGAAATGCCACAATATGCCAATGATGCTCCAAAATGTGCCACTGATATGCCAAAATTTACCACTGATACATCACAGTGCATGCTTAAAATGCTAATATGCTAATGCTAAATGCTAATATGGTAATGCTAAATGAAAATATTATCAAATGTACAATTGATATGCCAAAAGGTGCTGCTGATACACCAAAATGTACCGCTAATATGCCAAAATGTACTGCTGATGCACCAAAATGGTCAACTGATACACCAAAACGTGCCACTGATATGCTAATATGATAATGCTAAATGCTAATGTGCTAATGCTAAAGAGTAATACGCCAAAATGTGCAACTACTCCACTAAAATGTGCCACTGATTGATTGATTGATATGCCAAAAGGTGCTGCTGATACACCAAAATGTACCGCTAATATTCTAAACTATACTGCTGATACACCAAAATGTACCAGTGATACACCAAATGTGCCACTAATATGCCAAAATGTACTGCTGATGAACCAAAATGGTCAATGGTCAAAATGTACCATTCATACTTCAAAACGTGCCACGGATATGATACGCCACAATTTAACACTAAATTGCTAATATGCTGATGCTAAATGCTAATATGGTAATGCTAGATGCTAGTATTCTAAAATGTGCCACTGATATGCAAACATAATAATGCTAAATACTAATATGCTAATTGCTAATATTCTCAAATGTACCGCCAATATGACAAAATGTACCAATCACACCCCAAAATGTACTCCTGATATGTCAAAATGTACCACTGATATGACAAAATGTGCTGCTTCTACACCAACATGTACCACTGAAAGGCTAAAAACGACCACTGATACACCAAATGTGCCACTGATATGCTAATATGACAATGCTAAATGCTAATATACCAATGCTGACTGGTAATATTCTAAAATGTACTGCTTATCCACCAAAATGCACCAACGACACACCAAATTGTGCCACTAATATATCAAAATGTACTGCTGATGCACCAAAATGTGCAACTGATATGCCAAAATGTACCACCGATATGCCAAAATATGCCACATTTATGATACAATGTGAATGCTAAATGCTAATATGGTAATGCTAAATGGTAATATGCTAAAATGTACCACTGATATGCCAAAATGTGCTGCTTATACACCCAAATGTTCCAACGATACACCAAATGTGCCTCCAATATGCCAAAATGTGCAACTGATACGCCAGTATGTGCCACTGATATGCCAAAATGTACTGCTGATACAGCAGAATGTGCAACTAATACGCCAAAATGTGCCACTGATACATGTGCTCCTGATGTGCCAAAATGTACTGCTGATATGACAAAATGAGGAACTGATTCGCCAAAATGTGCCACTGATAAGCCAAATTATGCCACAGATGTGCTCATATGCTAAGGCTAAATGCTAATATGGTAATGCAAAATGCTAATATGGTAATGCTAAATGCTAACATGGTAATTCCAAATGCTAGCATTCTAAAATGTGCCACTGATACACCAAAATGTACCACTGATACACCAAAATATACCACTGATATGCTAACATAATAATGCTAAATGCTATTATGCTAATGCTAAGTGGTAATATTCTCAAATGTACCGCCAATATGCCAAAATGTATCAATCATGCTCCAAAATGTGCCACTGATGTGCCAAAATGTAATGCTGATATGTCAAAATGTGGGTGTAGCAGGCCCCTATTAACCCACATCTCTGGGGCTTGTGACTGATAACGCCTATTTAATAGCCTGACAACAGTCTAATGGCTGCCTTTCCAAAGAGGATGACAGTGGAAATATAGCATTTGGCTTCATTGTGAGGTAGAGGTGGTTCGGGCATCTGGTAAGGATGCCTCCTGGGCGCCTCCCTAGGGAGGTGTTCCAGGTATGACCAGCAGGGACGATACCCCGGGGAAGACCCAGGACTAGGTGGAGAGATTATATCTCCACCCTGGCTTGGGAATGCCTCGGGATCACCCAGTCAGAGGTGATTAATGTGGCCCGGGAAAGAGAAGTTTGGGGTCCCCTGCTGGAGCTGTTGCCCCCGCGACCCCAGATAAGCAGTTGAAGATGAAGAAGACTTCTTCTCTGTTTTTTTATAATGTTTCAACTCTTAATGCCGTTGTCAAGTAAATGTTTTTATCTAAACAGAGACTCAGTGTCCAACCTGCTGTGAGCATCAAATCTGTAACTTTTTCTTGTACAGGACCTTCTTTAGGATCAGGGTGGAAAACCCAGAGGCAGAGTTCTGTTTTTCTTTACATTATTTTTCTTTATGGAAATTTTCTCCAGTAGTGCCCAGACTTTAGAAAGTTATGTAGGTTATCAGCTTTGATGCTTATGTGGGTTAAAATACTGCAGAGTTTCCTCTCTGTCAACTGGTCCTATAGTCTTCCCATCTTCTCTTCAGTTCAGTTCAGGAACACTCACTGTCAGAGACATGAGGGTAAATGAATTCATATTCAGTCTGTCAGTGGATGTTATCTATTTCTGTAATCAGTAACACTTCTTGTTCTTTTAAATGTGTTCAAACTGAAAAAAATATCAGAATCAAAATATTTATTTCCAGGGGTGTCAGGTATATACAAGGACTTTGCTTTGGTTTGTTGGTGCTAATAAGCAGTAAAAAAAACAGGAGGCACAATATATAAATATAAATTTCTTTAAGATACAAATAAAAAAAATAAACCTTTTTTTCCCACCTGTCAGCACTAACTCCCATCGTTGAATACCACAGAGGGAGGTAACAACGTTTTACGGGATCTGTGCTTATTTTAGTATTGCACAAAAGTAAGTTAATATTTTAGTACATGTGTGACCATCACCGGCCCTCCTGGTAACTAATCTTTATTGGTTTTTTCCTATCACGAGCCAGAGAGTGAAGTGCTACACTTCAGTGAAATGAGGGGAAAATGAGGGGTCGATAGGGGGATATAAATAAGATGGGCAGGGAAGCGTACATGCTATGAATGTAAGGTGCTGATTTATACCCACCAACCAGTAACCCACGAGAAAAAAACAGAAGGGAGAAGCTTAAACCGTTGGAAAGGAGTGCAGAAAGTGCATGAGCCCAGTGTAAAATTCGAAGACTGACCTAGCACATTTTGGCGGGTCCCATTAGTTCTCAACAATGGGACTCGACAGGTGCTGGCAGGCCCTGAACCCAATCATGTATGTGTTATTGACACCGAAGCCCAGAGCGGCCGTCATGACCAAGCCCGGCCAAACTGGTCAAGTGCCCCACCCCATCCCAGGCTACGAGAACACCAAGGAGGCAACACCCAGAGAGCCACCAGAGCCGACGGGCCGCACGCACACCCAGATGCCCAGAGGAGGCAGCGGCCGACACCCCCCGGGGCGACACCCGCCGCCCAACATCCAGCCCAAACCACCCCACTAAAAGGGAGGGGGCGAGAGAGGGCCCCACAAACCAAACAGGCCCCACCAATGCAGCCGCCCCAGCGGCCACCCCAGACCCGCCACAGGCCGGCCGCCCATGGCACCCCAACCCAGAAGGGAGATGGGGCCACCCCCAAGGATGCACAGACCGCCGGCCCCCCACGCCAACCCTGAAGATCACAGTGCCGAGGACGCAGGGCACACAGACCGTCCACCCTACCACTTCCCAGGATAAGGCCTCGGCCAGCAGTACTTGATCCCCGGTGGTGTCGCAGGTCCAAACAAGAGCCTGTGCGTGGATGAGCGAGCGGCGCTGCTGTCTCCAGGCTCCACTCTCCAGGTGACTCCTCCTCCTCCTCCAAACATGGCAGCGTAGCAGCTTCCCCGACAGACGACGCGGAGAGGGACAGAAGTAGGAGAAGAAGAAGCGGCTACTAAACCCATCCTGAACGTGTTCTTAAAAAACTCTTTTGCTGGCTCTGGTAAAACCATGTGCAGCCTTCCAAGGAGCAGAAACAGAGAGGCTGTAGAGGACTGAGTGTTTCCAGGGGAGAAAAACAACTTTTTCTGCTGTTCCACACCGAGAGGATGGATGGAGAACATTCTGCGCTGTCAGGAGTTGAGTGGGAAAGAGAGAGGCTTCCACCAAGTTACAACAGCCCCGCTCCTGCTGTAAGAATCCCACATTTTCTCCTCATTTAGGTGACTTGCATGTGACTAGCTCAGTTGATTTTTTTTTTGCAGTGGAATCATACGTGTATAGGTGAACCAAAGTGTTTGCTTTGTCCTCTGACAGTCACCTTTAATGCCAAATGAAGAAGAAGCTTGAGCATAAACGTGATCTTTAGTGAATGGATTTAAAAATAAGGCCTTAATTGGAATTAAAATGTCTTTAAATTTAAATTTTAAACTTTAAATTTAAACTTTAAATTCTCCAAATAACTGGTAACACAATAATATACCAAATGCCTCTCATATTAAAGGGAATGTATATATGTTTATATACAGTATATTTATACATTTTTAATCATTTCGTATTGTCGATGTGTAGACTGCTTTTAATGTGAAAAATGCGGGATGTTTAATCCAGTGGATATCATGTCATGCACACTCCTGAGAAATGGAGTCCAACGACCAGCCAACACCATTGGGTGCCATCACCACATTTTGTCTTGTTTTGTATTGCCAATGCGTGAACAGGTTGTAATATAACTTTAAACTTGAGATCTTCCCCTACATACTCGGCTGCCTATAACAGCCTGTGGA
Organism: Pterois miles; assembly: GCA_947000775.1. Lineage (NCBI taxonomy): Eukaryota > Metazoa > Chordata > Actinopteri > Perciformes > Scorpaenidae > Pterois > Pterois miles. The sequence goes on along the minus strand of CAMQGK010000515.1, from coordinate 480,759 downwards.
CTGATTTCTGACCCCGGACAGTTTTGCTTCGTAACGTTAGCTGATGAAGTAATTTGCAAATGGCAAACTGAATATTGGACATTGCAGAGACTAATGGTGACATACTGTAAAATAATGTTATGTGTAATGCCAACTGCAGTTCACTTAATGGCCACTGGTGTCATTAAGAACAAGGATGTTCTGAAAGTTACATGTAATACCTTTAAAGGGAAATACCACCTAAATTAAGAATTCCAATATGTTATTGCCATGGCCTAGGACAGTTCAAGCAATATTTGTGAATAAGAGCTACTCTCTCTTAAAGCCAGAAACCAGAGAGGAAGTCTCAACCTTGTCATGTGACTCTGCTGTTCCCTGCTGCTCTTTTCCACTGATGCCGTTCGCACCAAATTCAGAACTCCGTTGCTCACTGACAAAACAGCAACAAACACAGCTCCCGTCTACCTGAGCTCCCTCATCCAGGTCTGTACTCCTTCCTGCAAATGAAAGGTGCCTGGTGCCATCACAACAGGGCCCCAAGTCGCTAGCTAGACTTTTCTCCTCTGTAGTCCCCCAATGGTGGAAGTTACCTGAGGCATCCACAGACCCTTTCCACCTTTAAGAAAAAGCTAAAGACCCAGCTCTTTCATGAGCCCCTCCACACCTAATGACACTGATGCTATTGATGATGTTGATAAAGATGATATTGATGATGTTGCTGGTGTTTGCCTCAGTGCACTTCCTGTCGGCATCTGTGTCCAATCAGACTTGAAGCTGTTGTTGGCACTTTGACGTTGTTCCCTCCCATCTAGATCCTTGCTTGCATGAAATGGTTTAATGTGTAATAGAAAACTGTGATATTTGATTTTACTAACTGCTTGTCTGCTTTTGATGTTGTTGGTTCTTTTGTTTGGTGAGCCAAAGACAAATGTCCACCCTGGTCAACAATAAAGATTTATCATATTGAATTTATCTGTCTTGCTTAACCGGAATATTGCTCATCTTGTACTTTCTCACCCAATTCGTCTGCTGTCAAACTATTACATAGGCATTATCAGTCATTATTAGCACCGTTGCTTTTGCATGGGAGAAGGTTCACTGAGTGCGCACCAGTGAAAACCACCCCCACCACAACCTCAGCCTGCAAAGAAAGGTTCCCACTTGTAACGCTGTAATAGTAATAGTAAATACTTGTGTCCAAATAGGCTTATAGTTGTATTATTCAACATTTAGAGTACATAATGAATCCACAACACATATCTTGCCATTTTTCTGTCTTCTCCGAGACCAAAGTTTTGAAAGTCTACAAGGCCTACGAAGTGCAACAGGGGATTGGCATACAGTTTATTACACATAATGTACCTATTATTTTAAAATGCATATGCTATGTTGTAGTTTCTGGTTAGGCGGTTAGTGAAGGTAGGCAGCACATTTAAAATATATGTTTTAAAAATAAATGTGTGAAGCGGGGCTTTTCAAAAATCTACAAACAAACTTTATCAGCTAAAAAGAACCAGTGTCAGAGTAAATAGTTTTAACATCCTGATAATTACAGGTGTTGACTCTGATATCATTTGCAAATGTTTTTTTTCCTTGCTTAATTTCAGCATTAAAGTTGAAGTAGGCAGAAGTCGAGCAAATGTGATTTTAAAAAGTTATTTTTTGGCTATAAAACGGTCGCTTTATTGTGACAGTAGTGCGCGAGACAGGTAATCTGATAAAAAAAAAAAAAAAAAAATCATGTTCCTTCAGTGCTCCTAATAGCATCTGCAAGATTTCACAGACTGGAAAAAACAACCAATCAGAGCTGAGCTAGAGCCTTGCTGTCTCCAAGCAGCAATCACTGAAATCAAACCCATCAAATAAAAACAAAGTCATGGCAACAGCGGTGACGCACGACGTCATATAAGACCTGCTGACCTTTGCTCTCTCTCATTTTGCACTTGGGTTTGAGGAGACTTGACCTTTTGCAAAATTGGCGAGCTGATCTCTTTGGAGGAAATATCTGAAGAGGTGATCTTGTTGGAAAACTACTGAAGTAGAAGAAGAAGCAGAAGAAGAGGAAGAAGAAGAAGGAGGAGGAGGAGAAGTTAACTCGGAGAAATGGCTTGGAGCCCGGTTCCTTTCCTGCTCGGGTGTGACCTGGACCTTCATGGGCAAGGTAAGACAATTCAATTCATATTTTCTCTTAATTGACCTCTTTAAAAAGTTTAAATGAACATATTTTGTTGAATGTAAATGTGAAGAAGTAGCATAATATTTGATGGCCTGTCTTAAAACACTGCTTGGGTGATGCTCGACGTTTTCTTAAAAGTTGAATTAGCGGCTTTGAATGTATTAAAACTGTCGGCAAAGATGTGAAATTTATTAAGAACAGATCCGTGATTTGAAAACATTTGTTTTGTTTTGAGGGCATCCATTTATTGAATTTGACGTAGACAGTTATGGCAAATAAATCGGCGCCTGGGCTAATATTTGAACAATGCGTGAAAACAAATGTTTTGTAACCATGGAGATGATGTTAGTATTAGATTCAAATGTAGGCAGCTAGTAGGGGCTGACGCCATCATGTCAGACGTGCAGATGTAAACAAACCGGGCCAGATGATTTAACTTGTTTTAAACTGGATTCAGAGTTGTTGTCGAAGCATCGGGTTATTTTAAGTTCAAAGTTCATCACAGTTATATATATATATATATATATATATATATATATGCGCGTCCTGCGCCCAGGATGCCGCCGTCTCCTGTGCGCAGTCTGATTTGTAATGTACAGTATAAACTGGGAAAATAAGCGACTATAGTATCCACAGAAGCTCAGACGATTGTGTGGTTATTGTGAAGAAACTCGCTGGTTGCGCGTGAAGGTACCCAAGGTTCAGCGTGCGTAAGTACGCATGCGGTTTTGTGTGTGTTTGTATTTCACACCGCTTATTGTAAACCATAGGAGTGATGGAGATTGTGACATCATCTTGCAAACACACAATTCACACAGTGTCATAACGAATCCTCCCCTGCTGAATTACCGAAGGTCCTCAAAACCGTGTGTTGCCACTCTCCAATAACTGTCTCTTTCCATATTAATTATTATATGATGTGATGCTCGGTAAAAACATTTCTATTTTTAGATGTGAAACTGTGTGGAGACATTACTATTGCACGTGAATGTAATTCAATCTTATTCTATTCATTTCTCACCATAAAAATGATAGCATTATGATATATTTATATTATTAATTATGCCTATAAAGGCTACATATTCCTCCAACGCCCTAATAGTAGTGCCCATTGTTAATAATATTGTTATATGTTTGTGATTATAGTAATATTACGAGACAGTGGTATATGTAAAACTGCTTCCTGTGATATTATTAAAGTTATAAAATAGTATTAATATAGTAATAGTATAGTAGAAATAGTATTTGAGCATGTGGGTCTCAATGGATTATAAGACAATGCCTTTTCATTTGATACGCCAGAGTAATCAGTGGCATGCTCTACGCCTGTGTCTGTATTTTAATGCAGTAATGGTGCAGTGCTCTGTGACTGATAAATGTTGATTTTGGATCATAGTTTCATAATCTGAACTCGGTCCGTGACTATTTCTTGTAATGCCTCTGTTTGGTTGTCTGGTTTTTATTAACCTTTCTTGTTAATAAAAGCCTGTATGACGCCATCTTGTCTCTTTAAAAATCGTGGTTCAACCATCATGTTTGTGCTTATAGAGGGACTGGGCAAGGCGACTCTTTTTATAAGGTAAAATAAAGGTAAGAGCGTCTGAAAATGAACCTGTTCTTACAAAGTTAGAATGGTGCATGCGCCATGTCTGTGATTATGTGCTGGAGCTTGTGTCAGCATCTGTATCAGTGTGTGACCCTTTTATGCATGTTCTTTAACACCTTCTTATGTAAGTGATGTGATCTTACATGACCACTAATATCTGCCAACATGAGGAGGTTACTGGTTATTTCACATGAGTGACATTTTCATGTGTGTTTGATTTGTCCTCTCACCAAGAAGGTGTGTTGGAAAAAGGTTAATGTCTGCAGTCTGTGTTATTTAACAACACACACACACACACACACACACACACACACACACACACACACACACACACACACACACAGTCCTGATAAAGCATAATTTTTCAAGTTTTTATTCTTCAATCTGTTATTTTGAGGTAATCATAACGGTATAACTAAATGCACTTCCTGTTTGATTATTGCTTATTTAGTCACTGTTAATTATTGTAATATGAAGGACTGAGGTTTTCCATACTTAAACATTCTTTCCTTGCAGGTGTCTTCCGTCCTGCGGCTGAGCTGATCAGGATCATTGATGAAGACAGCAAAGGTAACACTCTCCCTTTTGTTGCTCTGAATGATGATGGTTGTTCAGAAGCAGGCGGTCACATTCCTGAGGGAATTGAAGGTGTGGGCATCCCCCGTCTCCCTTCTTTCTATGATGATGAGGAATCAGTGGTCGATTATGAGGACATCTTACATGACCTATTCCCTGCTCGCACCCCTTTCCACTTGGCTAAGGAATATCTAGCAGAGGTCAATGGTTATGATGAGGATGATGATACAGCCTCAGATGATAGCGATGCCTGGAGTGATCGGAGTTACTTTGATGACGGTGTTGTTGAGGAGGAAGAGGATGATGGTTTTCAGGTTGATGAAGATGAAGATGAGTATGATTTTGAGATTGACGATGTCAACTTTCAACATCCTCACCTACATCAGCATCAGCCACCTCCTCAGGATCAGGAGGAGCTGACTCCCTCAACCTCTGGCCTCAGGGAGGAGGACAGCTCCGAGGAGCCGACTCCCTCAATCTCTGGCCTCAGGGAGGAGGACAGCTCCGAGGAGCCGACTCCCTCAACCTCTGGCCTCAGGGAGGAGGACAGCTCCGAGGAGCCGACTCCCTCAACCTCTGGCCTCAGGGAGGAGGACAGCTCCGAGGAGCCGACTCCCTCAACCTCTGGCCTCAGGGAGGAGGACAGCTCCGAGGAGCCGACTTCCTCATCCTCTGGCCTATGCTCCTCTGCAAAGAGGAGCAGGGAGGAGGACAGCTCCGAGGAGCCGACTTCCTCAACCTCTGGCCTATGCTCCTCTAGAAAGAGGAGCAGGGAGGAGGACAGCTCCGAGGAGCCGACTTCCTCAACCTCTGGCCTATGCTCCTCTGCAAAGAGGAGCAGGGAGGAGGACAGCTCCGAGGAGCCGACTTCCTCATCCTCTGGCCTATGCTCCTCTGCAAAGAGGAGCAGGGAGGAGGACAGCTCCGAGGAGCCGACTTCCTCAACCTCTGGCCTATGCTCCTCTAGAAAGAGGAGCAGGGAGGAGGACAGCTCCGAGGAGCCGACTCCCTCAACCTCTGGCCTCAGGGAGGAGGACAGCTCCGAGGAGGACCCCCCAATCCCTGGCCCAGGGAGGAGGCAGCCAGGAGCCGACTCCCTCAATCTCTGGCCTCCTTCAGGGAGGGGAGGACAGCTTCGAGGAGCCGACTCCCTCAACCTCTGGCCTGTGCTCTTCTGGAAAGAGGAGCAGGGAGGAGGACAGCTCCGAGGAGCCGACTTCCTCAACCTCTGGCCTATGCTCCTCTAGAAAGAGGAGCAGGGAGGAGTACAGCTCCGAGGAGCCGACTTCCTCAACCTTTGGCCTCAGCTCCTCTAGAAAGAGGAGCAGGGAGGAGGACAGCTCCGAGGAGCCGACTCCCTCAACTGGGAGGGCCTCAGCTCCTCCACAGAGTGGAGTGGAGAGAGATTCTGGGAGGTCATTGCTAAGAGACCAATGTGGTTTGATGACAGTGACTGAGATTAGGATTTCAGCCCTGTATAAAGCAGCACAATCCATCTGGAAGCAGTCACATCTGATACCTCGATTTCTCTTTGGGAGAAATGTTCTTTGGATCTGACAGGACTGGCAGCACAAAAAAAAAAAAAAAAAAAAAAAAAAAAATTGTGAATTTCTCCACTGCGGGACCAATAAAGGAATATCTTATCTTATCTTATCTTAGCACCCTTGGCAGAGAGTTGCAGCAGGGCCTGTCTGTAACCAGATATTTAGTTTTAGGGATGTTTCTTTGAGAGGTGTCTTTTGTGTTTGGTAGGACTTATTTTTACCTTAAAGGCTGGCTTGTTTGTTTCTGGTAGGATTTCTTTATGCCTCTGCACCAGTGACAGTGGCGACTGGAGGCATTATGTTTTCGGGTTGTTGAGTTTCTTCACATTTGGTACTAGCTTCCACTTACAATGACTGATTAGAATTTGGTGGACAAAGGGAAGTATGACATCAGAAAACATTCTGGACGTGATTCAATATTTCATATGTTAATACTGATACTTTCAGTAGAGGTGGGTTAGTGGCGAGAAAATTTATATATGTGTAGTTTGTTGTTATATATATATAATTTCTCTATATAATGTAGTTTGTTTGTATATATATATATATGTATACATATATATTTATGTTTACATACACACATACATATATACATACATACAAATAAAAATTATCTATGCAAAATTAAATTAGATATATAAAATAAAAAAATTATATATATGAATAATGTTATATATATGAAAATTATCTGTAAAATTGTCTATATAAAATTATATTATCTTCATAAAATTACCTAAGTTAAATTAACAAAAATTAGAACAAAGTTAATTAAGTCCTCCGAAGAGGGGGGTGGTGGCGGGCCCATAGTCACTGATTTGGCCTCTTTATATATATATATATATATATATATATATATATATATATATATATATATATATATATTTATATTTATATTTATTTATTTACACATTTGTTTTTATATATTTATATTTACATACACAGATACATATATATATATATATACAAATATATTAATGAAAATTATCTATGCAAAATTAAATTAGATATATAAAATAAAAAAATGTCATATTTTTTCATAAACAAAGTTAATTTAACCCTCCAAAGAAGGGGGGGCAAAAAACAGAGGTATATATATGAAAATTATTTATAAAATTGTATATATAGAATTATATTTTCTTCATAAAATTACCAAATTAAATTAAAAAAGATTTGAACAAAGTTAATTAAGTCCTCCGAAGAGGGGGGTGGTGGCGGGCCCATAGTCACTGATTTGGCCTCTTTATATATATATATATATATATATATATATATATATATATATATATATATATATATAATATATATAGTTTATATATATATATATATTTATATTTATATTTATTTACATATTTATTTTTATATATTTATATTTACATACACACATACATATATATATACAAATATATTAATGAAAATTATCTATGCAAAATTAAATTAGATATATAAAATAAAAAAATTTAATATTTTTTCATAAACAAAGTTAATTTAATCCTCCAAAGAAGGGGGGGCAAAAACAGAGGTATATATATATGAAAATTATCTATAAAATTGTCTATATAGAATTATATTTTCTTCATAAAATTACCAAATTAAATTTGAAAAAATTTGAACAAAGTTAATTAAGTCCTCCGAAGAGGGGGGTGGTGGCGGGCCCATAGTCACTGATGTGGCCTCTTTATATATATATATATATATATATATATATATATATATATATATATATATATATATATATATATATATATATATATGTTTATATTTATATTTATTTACATATTTATTTTTATATATTTATATTTAAATACACACATACATATATATACAAATATATTAATGAAAATTATCTATGCAAAATTAAATTAGATATATAAAATAAAATTATATATAATACAATTTAAAAAATTTATATATAAACTTTTATTTTTGTTTATTTTACATATATACATAGACGTATATATATATATATATATATATATATTTTTGAAAGGTAATTTAGTTCTCCAAAGGAGAGGGTGGTAGGGGCCAAAAATGATTTAATTAAAAATATTTCTAATCCACGTGTCAGCAGTCAAGCAGTGTCGTCTGCGAATTTCTGCATGTGGCAGGACTCTGAGTTGTACTTGAAGTCCGATGTGTACAGGGTGAAGAGAACTGGAGAGACCACAGTCCCCTGCAGCGCTGCTGACCACAGTGTCAGACCAGCAGTCCCCCAGTCTCACATACTGAAGTCTGACTGTCAGATAGTCCATAATTCATGCCACCGTGTGTGAAATCCACTCCCATCTCTGTCAGTTTGACTCTGAGGAGCAGGGGCTGGATGGTATTAAAGGTGCTGGAGAAGTCCAAGAACGTAATTCTCACAGCACCGCTGCTCCTGTCCTGCTTTGCAAACTGCAGCAGGTCGAGGGTGTGGCGGACCTGTAGTCTCAATTGGTGTCCGGTTAGGAGATCATGTCATTTGTACCAAAATGTACCACTTGTGACGACCCCTCCTCCCTGGCGCTAGGTCTCCTTTTCCTTGTTGCTGCTGCTCCTCTCTGTTTTGCAGGGAGAAAAGTCCTAAGTGTGATGAGCCTCAGTCTGCAGTCTCCGTCTCTCCCTGGAAGACTCCACACACTCAGCAGCATGACACAGACATGGTAAAAACACATTGTTGGCTTTGTTCTGTTCTTCTCACCACACACATTCACACACACCCACACATGCTCTACACAACTGATTTACCGATTTACACATGTTGAATTGTTATTTTTGTTTTTGGTGATTTGTCAAATAAATTAAGTTCTTTTTCTGACGCTACCTCGCCTTTGTCTCCCTCTTTGTCGCAGCTTTGAGTCAAGCTGTGACAAACTGATATGCCAAAATGTACTGCTGACACTCCAAAATGTGCCACAGATGCATCAAAAATGTACCAATGATATGCCAAAATGTGCTATTGATGCATCAAAATGTACCACTGACATGACAAATTACACCACGGATATGCCAAAATATATCACTGATACACCAAAATGTACCACTGACACACCAAAATGTTCCGCTGATAGACCAAAATGTTCCCATGACATGATATGCCAAAATGTACCACCAATATGCCACAATGTACCACTGAAATGCTAATTTGCTCATGTTAAATGCTGATATGGTAAAGCTAAATGATAGTATTGATGATAGTATGTACCGCTGATATGACACACTGACACACCAAAATGTGCCACTGATACATCACAATATATCAGCGCTGATACACCAAAATGTCCCACTGATACGCCAAAATATACCACTGATACGCCAAAATGTGCCACCAATATGCTAATATGCTAAAGCTAAATACTAACATATTAAAAAGTCCCACTGATTTGTGAGAATGTACCAGTGATACGTCAAAATGTGCCACCAATGTACCCACATGCAGCAGTGCTATGCCAAAATGTACCAATAATATGCCAAAATGTGCCACTGACAAGCCAAAATGTTCTGCTTAAACACCAAAATGTTCCAATGATGCACCAAATGTGCCTCTGATATGCCAAAATGTGCAACTGATACGCCAGTATGTGCCACAGATATGCCTGTATGTGCCACAGATATGCTAAAATGTACCAATGATATGCCAAAAATGTGCAACTGATACACCAAAATGTACCACAGACATGCTAATATAATAAGGCTAAATGCTAATATGCTAATGATAATATTCTAAAATGTTCCACTGATATGCCGAAATGTGCAAATGATATTCGAAAATATACCAATTATATGCCAAAATGTGCCACTGATAAGCCAAAATATGCCACAGATATGCTCATATAAGATAAGATAAGATATTCCTTTATTGGTCCCACAGTGGGGAAATTCACAATATAATATAATATAATATGCTAAGGCTAAATGCTAAAATGGTAATGCTAAATGGAAATATGCTAAAATGTACCACCAATATGCCAAAATGTGTCACTGCGACACCAACATGTACCACTGATACACAAGAATGTACCAATTATATGCCAAAATGTGCTGCTGATACACCATGTGCCACTGATATGCCAAAATGTGCTGATGATACACCAATATGTACCGCTAATATTCTAAACTATACCTCTGATACACCAAAATTAACAAATGATACACCAAATGTGCCACTAATGTGCCAAAATATACTCTGATGATCCAAAATGGTCAACTAATACATCAAAACGTGACACTGATATGCTAAAATATACCACTGATACGACACAATTTAACACTAAAATGCTAATATGCTAATATGGTGATGGAAATGCTAGTATTCTAAAATGTGCCACTGATACACCAAAATATACCACTGATATGCTAACATATTAATGCTAAATGCTAATATGCTAATGCTAAGTGCTAATATTCTCAAATGTACCACCAATATACCAAAATGCACCAATCATACTCCAAAATGTGCCACTGATGTGCCAAAATATAATGCTGATATGTCAAAATGTGCTGCTTATACATACTTACCACTGAAAGGCCAAAAATAACCACTGATACACCAAATGTGCCACTGATATGCTAATATGATAATGCTAAATGCTAATATGCTAATGCTAAATGCTGATATTCTAAAATGTACTGCTGATACACCAAAATGTACCACTGATATGCCAAAATGTGCCATTGATACACCAAAATGTGCCACTGATATGCAAATATGCTAATACTAAATATACCGCCAATATGCCAAAATGTACAAATCATACTCCAAAATGTGCCACTGACGTGCCAAAAAGTACTCCTGATATGTCAAAATGTACCGCTGATACACCAAAATGTACCAACGACACACCAAATTGTGCCACTAATATATCAACGTGTAAGGCTGATACACCAAAATGTGCAACTGATACACCAAAATGTGCCACTGATATGCCAAGATGTATTGCTGATACACCAAAATGTGCCACTGATATGCCAAAATATACTGCTGATACACTAAAAAGTGCAACTGATACACCAAAATGTGCCACTGGTAAACTAAAATGTGCCAATGACTTGCTAATATGATAATGCTAAATGCTAATGTGCTAATGCTAAAGGCTAATATTTTAATATGCTAATGCTAAATGCTGATATTCTAAAATGTACTGCTGATACACCAAAATGTACCACTGATTAGCCAAAATGTGCCATTGATACACCAAAAAGTTCCACTGATATCCAAAAATGTACCACTGATATGCTACAATTTACCACTAAAATGTTAAAGTGCTAAATCTAAATGCTAATAGGGTAATGCTAAGTGCTAATATTATGAAATTTACTGGTGATATGCCAAAATGTACCAATGACATGCCAAATATGCCAAGGATATGCTAACATGCTAATGCTAATGCTAAATGCTAATATTCAAAAATGTACCATTGATACACCAAAATGTACCAGTGATACACTAAAATGTACCACTGATATGCCAAAATGTACTGCTGATACGCCACAATGTGCTACTGATACGTCAGAATGTACCACTAAAATGCTAATATGTTAGTTAGTTAGGTAGTTAGTTAGTTAGTTAGTTAGTTAGTTTACTGTTATAGGTGATAGGTTCAACGAGACATACTATCATTTAGTGCAGTAATGGCATTAGGAATAAAAGAGTTTTTGAAGATGTTACGATTGGCTTTTGGTACTTTATACCGTAATATCCATCCATCGTCAACAGTTTATCCCATTAGGGGTCACGGGGGGTCTGGAGCCGATTCCAGCTTGCATCAGGCGAAGCCAGGGTACACCCTGGACAGGTCGCCAGTCCATCGCAGGGCACATAGAGACAGACAACATATAGACAGACAACCATTCACGCTCACATCCACACCTACGGGCAATTTAGAGTCATCAATTAACCTAAATTGCATATCTATCTTTGGACTGTGGGAGGAAGCCAGAGTACCCGGAGAAAACCCACGCTTGCACGGGGAGAACACGCAAACTCCACACAGAAGAGTCCCAAGCCGGATTCGAACCTGCGGCACTCTTGCTGTGAGGCGAGAGTGCTAACCACTGCACCACCGTGCAGCCCTAAAATGCTAATAGGCTAATGCTAAATGATAATATATTAATGCTAAATATGTATCAATGATATGACTAAATGTTCCACTTGTGATGACCCCTCCTCCTTGGCACTAGGTCTCCTTTTCCTTGTTGCTGTTGCGCCCCCTCTCTGTATTTCAGGAAGGAAGGTCATTAGTGTGATGAGCCACACCTGGGCCCAGTGAGCTCTCCCCTTTGAATAGCTTCCTCAGCCTGCAGTGTCCCTCTCTCCCTGGAAGAGTCCTCACACTCAGCAGCATGACAGAGACATGTCGTTTTGCTTTGTTCTGTTCTTCCCACCACACACATTCACACACACCCACACACACCCATACATGTTTTACACAACTTATTTACTGATTTACACATGTTGAATTGTTTTGTTTTTTTTGTGATTTGTCAAATAAATTGAGTTCTTTTTCTACCGCTACCTCGCCTTTGTCTCCATCTTTGTTGCAGCTTTGAGCCAGGCTGTGACGCACTGATATGGCAAAATGTGCCACTGATGCTCCAAAATGTGCAACTGATAAGCCAAAATGTGCCACTGACATGCTAATATGCTAAATGCCAATATGCTAAAATGTACCCCTGATATGCCAAAATGTGCCACCAATGCACCAAAATGTACCACTGTTATGCCAAAATGTACCACCGATACCACACAATGTACCACTAAAATGCTAATTTGCTAATGCTATATGCTAATATGGTAATGTTAAATGATATTATCAAATGTACCGCTGATATGCCAAAATGTAACAATGAGACGCCAAAACGTGCCACTGATATGCAAAAATGTACCACTGATATGCTAAAATTTACCAATAAAATATTAATATGCTGTTGCTGAATGCTAATGTGCTAATGCTAAATGCTAATATTCTAATATGCTAATGCTAAATGCTGATATTCTAAAATGTGCTGCTGATACACCATGTACCACTGTTATGCCAAAATGTGCTGCTGATAAACCAAAATGTACCAATGATACACTAAGTGTGCCACTAATATGCCAAGATATACTGCTGATGCACCAAAATGGCCAACTGATACATCAAAATGTGCCACTGATATGCGAAAATGTACCACTGATGCACCAAAATTTAACACTAAAATGCTAATATGATAATGCTAAATGCTAATATACTAATGCCAAATGCTATTATTCTAAAATGTGCAACTGATACACCAAAATATACCACTGATATGCTAACCTATTAATGATAACTGCTAATATGCTAGTTCTAAGTGCTAATATTCTCAAATGTACCACCAATATGCCAATGATGTTATAATTTATCAATAAAATGTTAATATGCTAATGCTAATATGTTAATACTAAATGCTAACAATATGAAATGTACTGGTGATAAGCCAAAATGTGCCACTGATGCTCCAAAATGTGCAACTGATAAGCCAAAATATACCAATGAAATGCCAAACTGTGCCACTGACATGCTAATATGCTAAATGCTAATATGCTAAAATGCACCCCTGATATGCCAAAATGTGCCACCAATGCACAGAAATGTACCACTGCTATGCCAAAATGTACCACTGATACCACACAATGTACCACTCAAATGCTAAGTTGCTAATGCTAAATGCTAATATTGTAATGTTAAATGATATTATCAAATGACCTACACCTCAGATTAACGAAGGTATGGCTTGGTAAATACAGCAAAGTGACACAACCCACTGAAGTGAAGTGGTGGAATTCTGTACTTTCCTGGGTCCTGTTTGGTCCCACTTGCACCAAGAGAGCTCAAATTTGGCACAGACACACCTGAGAATGTTCTCCTGATGTGAACCAGGCTTTATTGACCTACATCTTTGCCAAAATAAGTTATGGCGTGATAAATACTGCAAAATTATTTAAACCATCTAACCACTGAAGTGATTTGGCAGAATTCTATACTTTCCTGGTTCCTGTTTGGGCCCGGATGTACCAAGAGAGCTCAAATTTGGCACAGTCACATGTGATGATGTTCTCCTTATGTGCTAGAGGTTTCATGGACCTACACCACAGATTGAAGAAGTTATGAATTGGTAAATACGGCAAAGTGACACAGCGCACTGAAGTGAAGTGGTGGAATACTGTACTTTCCTGGGTTCTGTTTGGTTTCACTTGCACCAAGAGAGCTCAAATTTGACACAGACACACCTGAGGACGTTCTCCTCATGTGGTCCAGGTTTCATGGACGTAAATCTTTGCCAAAAGAAGTTATGGAGTGATAAATACTGCAAAGTTATTCAAACCATCTACCCACTGAAGTGATTGGGTAGAATTTCATACTTTCCTGGTTCCTGTTTGGGCCAGGATGTACCAAGAAAGCTCAAATTTGACACAGACACATGTGATGCTGTTCTCCTTATGTGCTAGAGGTTTCATGGACCAACATCTCACATTAAAGAAGTTATGGCTTGGTAAATACGGCAAAGTGACACAGCCCACTGAAGTGAAGTGGTGGATTTCTGTACTTTCCTGGGTCTTGTTTGGTCCCACTTGTAGCAAGAGAGCTCACATTTGGCACAGACACACCTGAGAATGTTCTCCTCATGTGGACCAGGTTTCATGGACCTACATCTTTGCCAAAAGAAGTTATGGTTTGGTAAATATTGCAAAGTTATTAAAACCATCTACCCACTGAAGTGATTTGGTAGAATTCTATACTTTCCTGGTTCCTGTTTGGTCCCACTTGCACCAAGAGAGCTCAAATTTGACACAGACACACCTGAGAATGTTCTCCTCATGTGGACCAGGTTTCATGGACCTACATCTTTGCCAAAATAAGTTATGGCGTGATAAATACTGCAACGTTATTCAAACCATCTACTCAAAAAAGTGATTTGGTAGAATTCTATACTTTCCTGGTTCCTGTTTGGTCCCACTTGCACCAAGAGAGCTCAAATTTAACACGGACACACCTGAGAATGTGTACTCATGTGGACCAGGTTTCATGGACCTACATCTTTGCCAAGATAAGTTATGGCGTGATAAATACTGCAACGTTATTCAAACCATCTACCCAAAAAAGTGATTTGGTAGAATTCTATACTTTCCTGGGTCCTGTTTGGTACCACTTGCACCAAGAGAGCTCAAATTTGGTACAGACACACCCTAGAATGTTCTCCTGATATGGACCAGGTTTCTTGGAGCTAAATTTTTTCCAAAAGAAGTTATGGCGTGATAAATACTACAAAGTTATTCAAACCATCTTCCCACTGAAGTGATTTGGGAATATTCTATACTTTTCTGGTTCCTGTTTGGGCCAGAATGTACCAAGAGAGCTCATATTTTGCACAGGCAAATGTGAGGATGTTCTCCTTATGTTTTAGAGGTTTCATGGACCTACACCTCAGATTAAATAAGCTATGGCTTGGTAAATTCGGAAAAGTGACATAGCCCACTGAAGTGAAGTGGTGGAATTCTGTACTTTCCTGGGTCCTGTTTGGTCCCACTTGTAGCAAAAGAGCTCAGATTTGGCATAGATACACCTGAGGATGTTCTACTTATGTGGTCCAGGTTTCTTGGAGGTACATTTTTTCTAAAAGAAGTAATGGCATGATAAATACTGCAAAGTTATTCAAACCATCTAACCACTGAAGTGATTTGGCAGAATTCTATACTTTCCTGGTTCCTGTTTGGTCCAGGATGTACCAAGAGAGCTCAAATTTGGCACAGTCACATGTTAGGATGTTCTCCTTATGTGGACCAGGTTTCATGGACCTACATCTTTGCCAAAAGAAGTTATGGCATGATAAATACTGCAACGTTATTTAAACCATCTACCCACAAAAGTGATTTGGTAGAAATCTATACTTTCGTTGTTCCTGTTTGGGCCAGGATGTACCAAGAGAGCTCAAATTTGACACAGACACATGTGATGCTGTTCTCCTGATGTGGACCAGGTTTCATGGACCTACATCTCACATTAAAGAAGTTATGGCTTGGTAAATACGGCAAAGTGACACAGCCCACTGAAGTGAAGTGGTGGATTTCTGTACTTTCCTGGTTCCTGTTTGGTCCCACTTGCACCAAGAGAGCTCAAATTTGACACAGACACACCTGAGAATGTGTACTCATGTGGACCAGGTTTCATGGACCTACATCTTTGCCAAGATAAGTTATGGCGTGATAAATACTGCAACGTTATTCAAACCATCTACCCAAAAAAGTGATTTGGAAGAATTCTATACTTTCCTGGGTCCTGTTTGGTCCCACTTGCACCAAGAGAGCTCAAATTTGGCACAGACACACCCTAGCATTTTCTCCTGATATGGACCAGGTTTCTTGGAGCTACATGTTTTCCAAAAGAAGTTATGGCATGATAAATACTACAAAGTTATTCAAACCATCTTCCCACTGAAGTGATTTGGGAATATTCTATATTTTTCTGGTTCCTGTTTGGGCCAGAATGTACCAAGAGAGCTCATATTTTGAACAAGCACATGTGAGGATGTTCTCCTTATGTGTTGGAGGTTTCATGGACCTACACCTCAATTTAAATAAGTTATGGCTTGGTAAATACGGCAAAGTGCTACAGCCCACTGAAGTGAAGTTGTGGAATTCTTTACTTTCCTGGGTCCTGTTTGGTTTCACATGCACCAAGAGAGCTCAAATTTGGCACAGACACACCGGAGAATGTTCTTCTCATGTAGTCAAGGTTTCTTGGAGCTAAATTTTTTCGAAAAGAAGTTATGGCGTGATAAATACTGTTAAGTTATTCAAACCATCTAACCACTGAAGTGATTTGTCAGATTTCTATATTTTTCTTGTTCCTGTTTGGGCCAGGATGTACCAAGAGAGCTCAACTTTGGCACAGGCACATGTGAGGATGTTCTCCTTATGTGCTAGATGGTTCATGGACCTACACCTCAGATTAAAGAAGGTATGGCTTGGTAAATACAGCAAGATGACACAGCCCGATGAATTGAATTGGTGGAATTCTGTACTTTCCTCGGTCCTGTTTGAGCCAGGCTTTACCAAGAGAGTTCAAATTTGGTGTAGACACACCTGAGAATGTTCTTCTCATGTAGTCAAGGTTTCTTGGACCTACATCTTTGCCAAAAGAAGTTATGGTTTGATAAATACTGCAAAGTTAATCAAACCATCTACCCACTGAAGTGATTTGGTAGAATTCTACACTTTCCTGGGTCCTGTTTGGTCCCACTTGCACCAAGAGAGCTCAAATTTGGCACAGACACATGTGATGCTGTTCTCCTTTTTTTATGTGCTAGAGGTTTCATGGACCAACATCTCAGATTAAAGAAGTTATGGCTTGGTAAATACGGCAAAGTGACACAGCCCACTGAAGTGAAGTGGTGGAATTCTGTACTTTCCTGGGTCCTGTTTGGTCCCACTTGCACCAAGAGAGCTCAAATATGACACAGACACACCTGAGGACGTTCTACTCATGTGGTCCAGGTTTCGTGGACCTACATCTTTGCCAAAAGAAGTTATGGCGTGATAAATACTGCAAAGTTATTCAAACCATCTAACCACTGAAGTGATTTGGCAGAATTCTATATTTTTCTGGTTCCTGTTTGGGCCAGGATGTGCCAAGAGAGCTAAAATTTGGCACAGGCACATGTGATGATGTTCTCCTTATGTGCTAGATGGTTCTTGGACCTACACCTCAGATTAAAGAAGGTATGGCTTGGTAAATACAGCAAAGTGACACAGCCCAATGAATTGAATTGGTGGAATTCTGTACTTTCCTGGGTCTTGTTTGAGCCAGGCTGTACCAAGAGAGCTCAAATTTGGTGTAGACACACCTGAGGATGATCTCCTTATGTGGTCCAGGTTTCATGGACCTACATCTTTGCCAAAAGAAGGTATGGTGTGATAAATATTGCAAAGTTATTCAAACCATCAACTCACTGAAGGGATTTGGTAGAATTCTATACTTTCCTGGTTCCTGTTTGGGCCAGGATGTACCAAGAGAGCTCAAATTTGGCACAGACACACGTGAGAAGGTTCTACTCATGTGGACCAGGTTTCATGGACCTATGTCTTTGCCAAAAGAAGTTATGGTTTGGTAAATATTGCAAAGTTATTCAAACCATCTACCCACTGAAGTAATTTGGTAGAATTCTGTACTTTCCTGGGTCCTGTTTGGTCCCATTTTCACCAAGAGAGCTCGAATTTGGCACAGGCACATGTGAGGATGTTTTCCTTATGTGCTAGAGGTTTCATGGACCTACACCTCAGATTAAAGAAATTATGGCTTGGTAAATATTGCAAAGTTATTCAACCATCTACCCACTGAAGTGATTTGGTAGAATTCTATACTTTCCTGGTTCCTATTTGTTGGAATCAGCCCGCTACCTACCACTGTTTTTTAAATATGAGCCTTTGAAATACTACTAAAATTTGGAAGGACTTTCACGCATGATAACTCATTATTAAATGTACCTAGAGTGACATAATTACCTTTGGTTGGTGCAGTAAGCTTTTCCTGGCAACATGTTTCCCTGAGAGATGCTGTAGGATTTGTATTGGGCTATTCAATGGTCTTGGAAGCTTTACAAAATACTGTCTACATTTTCACAAATTTTATCAAAACTCAAAGCAGTTGAAAGAGACAAACTAAATGCTGTTGGCAACATTTAATTGGTTTTTGAACTGCTTGAATTGAGCACAGTGAAAGGTAAACACAACTTTCAACACATTTGTACAAGAAAATAAATGTATCAATAATACATAAATAAAAACACAATCAGAGTCCTCCTATAACACAAATATTTTAAGTTGGACAACAAAGAGAAATAAAATCATTTACAAATGTGCCCTGTGGAGTGCCCAGGCAGTGAACAAAACAAAGTCAAATGCCCTCAAGGGTGAGATTCTATTGAACATAAAACATAACATAAAATTGTGCCTTCAGTGGTGAGCTTTTATTGAACAAAACATAAAGTGCCTTCAAGAGTGCCCTCTCAGCAGGCAAATATAACCCATGCAGTGCAGAAAACGAGTAAAATGCCATCCCAGTCGACAAAATGTTTTAAAAAAATAAGTCCCAAAGGGTGCATTTCTATTGAACAAAACATAAAAAGTGCCCTGAAATATGCCCTTCCAGTGGACAAAAGGTAGAATAAAGTGCCCTGAAGAATGTCTGATAAACAGCATGATTACTCGAACTCACCATGCAGTCAGGGCTGCTGCTGAACTTCCTAGATGCTCCGGGCTGGTTCCAGACGGTGCTCTTTTTTGCTTTCTGTTCCCTGCAACTCAATCCTCACTCCATTGTCAAGTGCCCAGCATGTTGTTTGCAGGCGTTTCATCCACATACTCACACATAATTCTCCATGGCTGGGGTCGCTGGCATGTTCTCAGCAGGCGTTTCATCCACATACTCACATGTACTCTGATTTTGGGACTCAGGAACACACACATCATTCTCCCTGACAGGACTGTCTGTCAGCTTCCCCGCTGGGGTTTCCCTCATGCATCCAGCTGTCTCCTGTGTGAAGATGAGGGGTGCTGGTGCATCCCTTGGAGCCTGCTTGACAGGGATTTGCTTGTTCACTCTCCATCTCAGCAATGGGTACTTCCATCTTCTTGACCCGGGGCTTGGAAGCATGCATGTTTCCCAAATAATAGTCTACTACGGATTGCTTCAGACTCTCAGCCACTACCGAGCATTTTGAAGGTGATTTAATGTAGATGTGCAAACCCTTCTTTGCACCTCCCACTGGCATCAGCACTTAGAGGGTATAAGTCTGCATAGGCCTGTCGAGCATGAAGCAAGTTGGAGCTCGGGCAGAAAAAGTGAGCTACAGATCTGATTTTCACATATGTGGTAGGGCTCTTTGAGCCAAAATATACAAATGATATGCCGAAATGTGCCACTGACATGCTAATATGCTAATGCTAAATGCTAATATGGTAATGTTTAATGATATTATCAAACGTACCGCTGATATGCCAAAATGTACTACTGAAATACCAAAATGTACCACTGACACGGCAAAATGTGCTACTGATACGGCAAAATATACCACTGATATGATAAAATGCGAATGCTAAATGCTAATATGGTAATGCTAAATTGTAATGTGCTAAAATGTACCACTAATTTGCCAAAATGTACTGCGTATACACCAAGATGTACCACTGATATGCCAAAATGTGCTGCTTATACACCAAAATGTTCCAATGATACACCAAATGTGCCACTAATATGCCAAAATGTACTGCTGATGCACCAAAATGTGCAACTGATACAGCAAAACGTGCCACTGATTTGCGAAAATGTACCACTGATACGTGACAATTTAACACTAAAACGCTAATATGTTAATGCTAAATGCTAATATGCTAATGCTAAGTGCTAATATTCTCAAATGTACCGCCAATATGTCAAAATGTACCAATCATGCTCCAAAATGTGCCACTGATGTGCCAAAATGTACTGCTGATATGTGAAAATGTACCACTGATATGCCAAAATGTGCTGCTGATACAGCAAAATGTAGCGGTAATATTCTAAACTGTACCGCTGATACACCAAAATGTACCAATGATACACCAAATGTGCCACTAATATGCAAAAATGTACTGCTGATGCACCAAAATGGTCAACTGATACACCAAAACGTGCCACTGATATGCTAACATGATAATGCTAAATGCTAATGTGCTAATGCTAAAGGGTAATATGCCAAAATGTGCAACTGCTCCACTAAAATGTGCCACTGATAGGCCAATATGTGCCACTGATATGCTAATATAATAATGCTAAATGCTAACATGCTGATATGCTAGTAGTATTTGCTAATTTTCTAAAATGTATCGCTGAAATGCCACAATATGCCAATGATGCTCCAAAATGTGCCACTGATATGCCAAAATTTACCACTGATACATCACAGTGCATGCTTAAAATGCTAATATGCTAATGCTAAATGCTAATATGGTAATGCTAAATGAAAATATTATCAAATGTACAATTGATATGCCAAAAGGTGCTGCTGATACACCAAAATGTACCGCTAATATGCCAAAATGTACTGCTGATGCACCAAAATGGTCAACTGATACACCAAAACGTGCCACTGATATGCTAATATGATAATGCTAAATGCTAATGTGCTAATGCTAAAGAGTAATACGCCAAAATGTGCAACTACTCCACTAAAATGTGCCACTGATTGATTGATTGATATGCCAAAAGGTGCTGCTGATACACCAAAATGTACCGCTAATATTCTAAACTATACTGCTGATGGTACTGCTGATGGTGGGGGCGGCAGTAGCTCAGTCTGTAGGGAGTTGGCTTGGGAACCGGAGGGTCACCGGTTCAAGTCCCGACATGGACCAAGAACTGAGTGTGAACTGGTAGTTGGAGAGGTGCCAGTTTTCCTCTTTGGCCCCCCCCAGGCCCCCCCGAGAAAGGCACCAAACCCCCCACCTCCCCGGGCCCTTTTCAGGAGCAGCCCCCTCACTCTGACACCCCCTCTCTCCATTGTTGCATGTATATGGGTCCTGTATGTGCATGTGTGTGTTAACAACAGAGTGTAAATTGAATTTTCCCCTAGTGGGACTAATAAAGGTTGATCTTCTTCTTCTTCTTCTTCTGATACACCAAAATGTACCAGTGATACACCAAATGTGCCACTAATATGCCAAAATGTACTGCTGATGAACCAAAATGGTCAATGGTCAAAATGTACCATTGATACTTCAAAACGTGCCACGGATATGATACGCCACAATTTAACACTAAATTGCTAATATGCTGATGCTAAATGCTAATATGGTAATGCTAGATGCTAGTATTCTAAAATGTGCCACTGATATGCAAACATAATAATGCTAAATACTAATATGCTAATTGCTAATATTCTCAAATGTACCGCCAATATGACAAAATGTACCAATCACACCCCAAAATGTACTCCTGATATGTCAAAATGTACCACTGATATGACAAAATGTGCTGCTTCTACACCAACATGTACCACTGAAAGGCTAAAAACGACCACTGATACACCAAATGTGCCACTGATATGCTAATATGACAATGCTAAATGCTAATATACCAATGCTGACTGGTAATATTCTAAAATGTACTGCTTATCCACCAAAATGCACCAACGACACACCAAATTGTGCCACTAATATATCAAAATGTACTGCTGATGCACCAAAATGTGCAACTGATATGCCAAAATGTACCACCGATATGCCAAAATATGCCACATTTATGATACAATGTGAATGCTAAATGCTAATATGGTAATGCTAAATGGTAATATGCTAAAATGTACCACTGATATGCCAAAATGTGCTGCTTATACACCCAAATGTTCCAACGATACACCAAATGTGCCTCCAATATGCCAAAATGTGCAACTGATACGCCAGTATGTGCCACTGATATGCCAAAATGTACTGCTGATACAGCAGAATGTGCAACTAATACGCCAAAATGTGCCACTGATACATGTGCTCCTGATGTGCCAAAATGTACTGCTGATATGACAAAATGAGGAACTGATTCGCCAAAATGTGCCACTGATAAGCCAAATTATGCCACAGATGTGCTCATATGCTAAGGCTAAATGCTAATATGGTAATGCAAAATGCTAATATGGTAATGCTAAATGCTAACATGGTAATTCCAAATGCTAGCATTCTAAAATGTGCCACTGATACACCAAAATGTACCACTGATACACCAAAATATACCACTGATATGCTAACATAATAATGCTAAATGCTATTATGCTAATGCTAAGTGGTAATATTCTCAAATGTACCACCAATATGCCAAAATGTATCAATCATGCTCCAAAATGTGCCACTGATGTGCCAAAATGTAATGCTGATATGTCAAAATGTGGGTGTAGCAGGCCCCTATTAACCCACATCTCTGGGGCTTGTGACTGATAACGCCTATTTAATAGCCTGACAACAGTCTAATGGCTGCCTTTCCAAAGAGGATGACAGTGGAAATATAGCATTTGGCTTCATTGTGAGGTAGAGGTGGTTCGGGCATCTGGTAAGGATGCCTCCTGGGCGCCTCCCTAGGGAGGTGTTCCAGGTACGACCAGCAGGGACGATACCCCGGGGAAGACCCAGGACTAGGTGGAGAGATTATATCTCCACCCTGGCTTGGGAATGCCTCGGGATCACCCAGTCAGAGGTGATTAATGTGGCCCGGGAAAGAGAAGTTTGGGGTCCCCTGCTGGAGCTGTTGCCCCCGCGACCCCAGATAAGCAGTTGAAGATGAAGAAGACTTCTTCTCTGTTTTTTTATAATGTTTCAACTCTTAATACCGTTGTCAAGTAAATGTTTTTATCTAAACAGAGACTCAGTGTCCAACCTGCTGTGAGCATCAAATCTGTAACTTTTTCTTGTACAGGACCTTCTTTAGGATCAGGGTGGAAAACCCAGAGGCAGAGTTCTGTTTTTCTTTACATTATTTTTCTTTATGGAAATTTTCTCCAGTAGTGCCCAGACTTTAGAAAGTTATGTAGGTTATCAGCTTTTTTTTTTTCTTTTAGGGAAATTTGGTTTTTAAAAAAACTTTTTTTTTATTCCCCCCCAACCCTTTTTTTTTGTATTTTTTAGGAGGAGGGGGGAAATAAAAATAAACAAAAAAAAGGAAAAAAATAGAACAGAATTAGTCACAATGACTGAGAAAAATCCAAGCAGCCCCGACGGAAAAGAAGGGGCCCGAGGGGGGGCACAGGCAGGCGGGCAGCCGCGGGGAGAGCGGCGGAGCCCACGGACCCCCCACCGCCGCCCCCACAAGGCGCCCCGCCCCCAGGCCCCACAGGCAGAAGCGCCCCGGGCCACCCCCCCCCCCCACCCCCCCCCCGACAACAACCCCCCCCCCCCAGCACCCCCCACCCCCCCCCCCGAACCCCCCCCCGCCACACACGCGCCCACACGACCCCGGGACGAGACAAGGAAACGCCCCCCCAAGACCTGCACAACCGCCACGGAACCTCGCGCGACAGAGGCAGCGAGAAACCGGCAAACGCGACAGACAACCCGCGCACACGCCCCACCGCCGCGCGCGGAGAAAACCATCGCGGCCCCCAGGGGGAAGACGCGGAACCCCCCCGGGCCAGCGGCCCGGCGGGGTCGAGGGCGGGCGCGGGGACGGGGGGGAAACCCCCAGCCGCCGGACGCACGGGGGAACCCGCGGGGGGACGGCCGGCAACACAACCCCCCCCCACCCCACCCCGGGCGCGGCGGGGAGGCCCCGACCCCCGCGGGCGGAAGCAGCAAGCACCCGGGCGCGCGGAGACCCCACCGGGCCAACGGCGGCGGGGGCACCCGCCGCACCCCCGCAGGCCCGCCACGGACCGCAACGGGGGAGACGGGGCGGACGCCCCACCGCCCACACGCCGGGCCATCACACCCGGGACGACCGAAGCCACCCCAGCCACGAACCGGGCAAGGCCCCCCGGCGGCGGCCCAGGCCGCGGCCCGGGGAGGGGGCCCCGAGGCCACCCCCCCCCCGCGGGACCCGCCAACGAGGCCCGCCGGGGGGCGGGCACCCCACACCCCGCGCGGCGCCGCGCGGCCAGAGGGACCCCCCCCCCCCCCCCCCCCCCCCCCCCCCCGATGCTTATGTGGGTTAAAATACTACCGAGTTTCCTCTCTGTCAACTGGTCCTATAGTCTTCCCATCTTCTCTTCAGTTCAGTTCAGGAACACTCACTGTCAGAGACATGAGGGTAAATGAATTCATATTCAGTCTGTCAGTGGATGTTATCTATTTCTGTAATCAGTAACACTTCTTGTTCTTTTAAATGTGTTCAAACTGAAAAAAATATCAGAATCAAAATATTTATTTCCAGGGGTGTCAGGTATATACAAGGACTTTGCTTTGGTTTGTTGGTGCTAATAAGCAGTAAAAAAAACAGGAGGCACAATATATAAATATAAATTTCTTTAAGATACAAATAAAAAAAATAAACCTTTTTTTCCCACCTGTCAGCACTAACTCCCATCGTTGAATACCACAGAGGGAGGTAACAACGTTTTACGGGATCTGTGCTTATTTTAGTATTGCACAAAAGTAAGTTAATATTTTAGTACATGTGTGACCATCACCGGCCCTCCTGGTAACTAATCTTTATTGGTTTTTTCCTATCACGAGCCAGAGAGTGAAGTGCTACACTTCAGTGAAATGAGGGGAAAATGAGGGGTCGATAGGGGGATATAAATAAGATGGGCAGGGAAGCGTACATGCTATGAATGTAAGGTGCTGATTTATACCCACCAACCAGTAACCCACGAGAAAAAAACAGAAGGGAGAAGCTTAAACCGTTGGAAAGGAGTGCAGAAAGTGCATGAGCCCAGTGTAAAATTCGAAGACTGACCTAGCACATTTTGGCGGGTCCCATTAGTTCTCAACAATGGGACTCGACAGGTGCTGGCAGGCCCTGAACCCAATCATGTATGTGTTATTGACACCGAAGCCCAGAGCGGCCGTCATGACCAAGCCTGGCCAAACTGGTCAAGTGCCCCACCCCATCCCAGGCTACGAGAGCACCAAGGAGGCAACACCCAGAGAGCCACCAGAGCCGACGGGCCGCACGCACACCCAGATGCCCAGAGGAGGCAGCGGCCGACACCCCCCGGGGCGACACCCGCCGCCCAACATCCAGCCCAAACCACCCCACTAAAAGGGAGGGGGCGAGAGAGGGCCCCACAAACCAAACAGGCCCCACCAATGCAGCCGCCCCAGCGGCCACCCCAGACCCGCCACAGGCCGGCCGCCCATGGCACCCCAACCCAGAAGGGAGATGGGGCCACCCCCAAGGATGCACAGACCGCCGGCCCCCCACGCCAACCCTGAAGATCACAGTGCCGAGGACGCAGGGCACACAGACCGTCCACCCTACCACTTCCCAGGATAAGGCCTCGGCCAGCAGTACTTGATCCCCGGTGGTGTCGCAGGTCCAAACAAGAGCCTGTGCGTGGATGAGCGAGCGGCGCTGCTGTCTCCAGGCTCCACTCTCCAGGTGACTCCTCCTCCTCCTCCAAACATGGCAGCGTAGCAGCTTCCCCGACAGACGACGCGGAGAGGGACAGAAGTAGGAGAAGAAGAAGCGGCTACTAAACCCATCCTGAACGTGTTCTTAAAAAACTCTTTTGCTGGCTCTGGTAAAACCATGTGCAGCCTTCCAAGGAGCAGAAACAGAGAGGCTGTAGAGGACTGAGTGTTTCCAGGGGAGAAAAACAACTTTTTCTGCTGTTCCACACCGAGAGGATGGATGGAGAACATTCTGCGCTGTCAGGAGTTGAGTGGGAAAGAGAGAGGCTTCCACCAAGTTACAACAGCCCCGCTCCTGCTGTAAGAATCCCACATTTTCTCCTCATTTAGGTGACTTGCATGTGACTAGCTCAGTTGATTTTTTTTTTGCAGTGGAATCATACGTGTATAGGTGAACCAAAGTGTTTGCTTTGTCCTCTGACAGTCACCTTTAATGCCAAATGAAGAAGAAGCTTGAGCATAAACGTGATCTTTAGTGAATGGATTTAAAAATAAGGCCTTAATTGGAATTAAAATGTCTTTAAATTTAAATTTTAAACTTTAAATTTAAACTTTAAATTCTCCAAATAACTGGTAACACAATAATATACCAAATGCCTCTCATATTAAAGGGAATGTATATATGTTTATATACAGTATATTTATACATTTTTAATCATTTCGTATTGTCGATGTGTAGACTGCTTTTAATGTGAAAAATGCGGGATGTTTAATCCAGTGGATATCATGTCATGCACACTCCTGAGAAATGGAGTCCAACGACCAGCCAACACCATTGGGTGCCATCACCACATTTTGTCTTGTTTTGTATTGCCAATGCGTGAACAGGTTGTAATATAACTTTAAACTTGAGATCTTCCCCTACATACTCGGCTGCCTATAACAGCCTGTGGACTGATTTCTGACCCCGGACAGTTTTGCTTCGTAACGTTAGCTGATGAAGTAATTTGCAAATGGCAAACTGAATATTGGACATTGCAGAGACTAATGGTGACATACTGTAAAATAATGTTATGTGTAATGCCAACTGCAGTTCACTTAATGGCCACTGGTGTCATGAAGAACAAGGATGTTCTTAAAGTTACATGTAATACCTTGAAAGGGAAATACCACCTAAATTAAGAATTCCAATATGTTATTGCCATGGCCTAGGACAGTTCAAGCAATATTTGTGAATAAGAGCTACTCTCTCTTAAAGCCAGAAACCAGAGAGGAAGTCTCAACCTTGTCATGTGACTCTGCTGTTCCCTGCTGCTCTTTTCCACTGATGCCGTTCGCACCAAATTCAGAACTCCGTTGCTCACTGACAAAACAGCAACAAACACAGCTCCCGTCTACCTGAGCTCCCTCATCCAGGTCTGTACTCCTTCCTGCAAATGAAAGGTGCCTGGTGCCATCACAACAGGGCCCCAAGTCGCTAGCTAGACTTTTCTCCTCTGTAGTCCCCCAATGGTGGAAGTTACCTGAGGCATCCACAGACCCTTTCCACCTTTAAGAAAAAGCTAAAGACCCAGCTCTTTCATGAGCCCCTCCACACCTAATGACACTGATGCTATTGATGATGTTGATAAAGATGATATTGATGATGTTGCTGGTGTTTGCCTCAGTGCACTTCCTGTCGGCATCTGTGTCCAATCAGACTTGAAGCTGTTGTTGGCACTTTGACGTTGTTCCCTCCCATCTAGATCCTTGCTTGCATGAAATGGTTTAATGTGTAATAGAAAACTGTGATATTTGATTTTACTAACTGCTTGTCTGCTTTTGATGTTGTTGGTTCTTTTGTTTGGTGAGCCAAAGACAAATGTCCACCCTGGTCAACAATAAAGATTTATCATATTGAATTTATCTGTCTTGCTTAACCGGAATATTGCTCATCTTGTACTTTCTCACCCAATTCGTCTGCTGTCAAACTATTACATAGGCATTATCAGTCATTATTAGCACCGTTGCTTTTGCATGGGAGAAGGTTCACTGAGTGCGCACCAGTGAAAACCACCCCCACCACAACCTCAGCCTGCAAAGAAAGGTTCCCACTTGTAACGCTGTAATAGTAATAGTAAATACTTGTGTCCAAATAGGCTTATAGTTGTATTATTCAACATTTAGAGTACATAATGAATCCACAACACATATCTTGCCATTTTTCTGTCTTCTCCGAGACCAAAGTTTTGAAAGTCTACAAGGCCTACGAAGTGCAACAGGGGATTGGCATACAGTTTATTACACATAATGTACCTATTATTTTAAAATGCATATGCTATGTTGTAGTTTCTGGTTAGGCGGTTAGTGAAGGTAGGCAGCACATTTAAAATATATGTTTTAAAAATAAATGTGTGAAGCGGGGCTTTTCAAAAATCTACAAACAAACTTTATCAGCTAAAAAGAACCAGTGTCAGAGTAAATAGTTTTAACATCCTGATAATTACAGGTGTTGACTCTGATATCATTTGCAAATGTTTTTTTTCCTTGCTTAATTTCAGCATTAAAGTTGAAGTAGGCAGAAGTCGAGCAAATGTGATTTTAAAAAGTTATTTTTTGGCTATAAAACGGTCGCTTTATTGTGACAGTAGTGCGCGAGACAGGTAATCTGATAAAAAAAAAAAAAAAAATCATGTTCCTTCAGTGCTCCTAATAGCATCTGCAAGATTTCACAGACTGGAAAAAACAACCAATCAGAGCTGAGCTAGAGCCTTGCTGCCTCCAAGCAGCAATCACTGAAATCAAACCCATCAAATAAAAACAAAGTCATGGCAACAGCGGTGACGCACGACGTCATATAAGACCTGCTGACCTTTGCTCTCTCTCATTTTGCACTTGGGTTTGAGGAGACTTGACCTTTTGCAAAATTGGCGAGCTGATCTCTTTGGAGGAAATATCTGAAGAGGTGATCTTGTTGGAAAACTACTGAAGTAGAAGAAGAAGCAGAAGAAGAGGAAGAAGAAGAAGGAGGAGGAGGAGAAGTTAACTCGGAGAAATGGCTTGGAGCCCGGTTCCTTTCCTGCTCGGGTGTGACCTGGACCTTCATGGGCAAGGTAAGACAATTCAATTCATATTTTCTCTTAATTGACCTCTTTAAAAAGTTTAAATGAACATATTTTGTTGAATGTAAATGTGAAGAAGTAGCATAATATTTGATGGCCTGTCTTAAAACACTGCTTGGGTGATGCTCGACGTTTTCTTAAAAGTTGAATTAGCGGCTTTGAATGTATTAAAACTGTCGGCAAAGATGTGAAATTTATTAAGAACAGATCCGTGATTTGAAAACATTTGTTTTGTTTTGAGGGCATCCATTTATTGAATTTGACGTTGACAGTTATGGCAAATAAATCGGCGCCTGGGCTAATATTTGAACAATGCGTGAAAACAAATGTTTTGTAACCATGGAGATGATGTTAGTATTAGATTCAAATGTAGGCAGCTAGTAGGGGCTGACGCCATCATGTCAGACGTGCAGATGTAAACAAACCGGGCCAGATGATTTAACTTGTTTTAAACTGGATTCAGAGTTGTTGTCGAAGCATCGGGTTATTTTAAGTTCAAAGTTCATCACAGTTATATATATATATATATATATATATATATATATATATATATATATGCGTCCTGCGCCCAGGATGCCACCGTCTCCTGTGCGCAGTCTGATTTGTAATGTACAGTATAAACTGGGAAAATAAGCGACTATAGTATCCACAGAAGCTCAGACGATTGTGTGGTTATTGTGAAGAAACTCGCTGGTTGCGCGTGAAGGTACCCAAGGTTCAGCGTGCGTAAGTACGCATGCGGTTTTGTGTGTGTTTGTGTGTCACACCGCTTATTGTAAACCATAGGAGTGATGGAGATTGGGACATCATCTTGCAAACACACAATTCACACAGTGTCATGATGAATCCTCCTCTGCTGAATTACCGAAGGTCCTCAAAACCGTGTGTTGCCCCTCTCCAATAACTGTCTCTTTCCATATTAATTATTATATGATGTGATGCTCGGTAAAAACATTTCTATTTTTAGATGTGAAACTGTGTGGAGACATTACTATTGCACGTGAATGTAATTCAATCTTATTCTATTCATTTCTCACCATAAAAATGATAGCATTATGATATATTTATATTATTAATTATGCCTATAAAGGCTACATATTCCTCCAACGCCCTAATAGTAGTGCCCATTGTTAATAATATTGTTATATGTTTGTGATTATAGTAATATTACGAGACAGTGGTATATGTAAAACTGCTTCCTGTGATATTATTAAAGTTATAAAATAGTATTAATATAGTAATAGTATAGTAGAAATAGTATTTGAGCATGTGGGTCTCAATGGATTATAAGACAATGCCTTTTCATTTGATACGCCAGAGTAATCAGTGGCATGCTCTACGCCTGTGTCTGTATTTTAATGCAGTAATGGTGCAGTGCTCTGTGACTGATAAATGTTGATTTTGGATCATAGTTTCATAATCTGAACTCGGTCCGTGACTATTTCTTGTAATGCCTCTGTTTGGTTGTCTGGTTTTTATTAACCTTTCTTGTTAATAAAAGCCTGTATGACGCCATCTTGTCTCTTTAAAAATCGTGGTTCAACCATCATGTTTGTGCTTATAGAGGGACTGGGCAAGGCGACTCTTTTTATAAGGTAAAATAAAGGTAAGAGCGTCTGAAAATGAACCTGTTCTTACAAAGTTAGAATGGTGCATGCGCCATGTCTGTGATTATGTGCTGGAGCTTGTGTCAGCATCTGTATCAGTGTGTGACCCTTTTATGCATGTTCTTTAACACCTTCTTATGTAAGTGATGTGATCTTACATGACCACTAATATCTGCCAACATGAGGAGGTTACTGGTTATTTCACATGAGTGACATTTTCATGTGTGTTTGATTTGTCCTCTCACCAAGAAGATGTGTTGGAAAAAGGTTAATGTCTGCAGTCTGTGTTATTTAACAACACACACACACACACACACACACACACACACACACACACACACACACACACACACACACACAGTCCTGATAAAGCATAATTTTTCAAGTTTTTATTCTTCAATCTGTTATTTTGAGGTAATCATAACGGTATAACTAAATGCACTTCCTGTTTGATTATTGCTTATTTAGTCACTGTTAATTATTGTAATATGAAGGACTGAGGTTTTCCATACTTAAACATTCTTTCCTTGCAGGTGTCTTCCGTCCTGCGGCTGAGCTGATCAGGATCATTGATGAAGACAGCAAAGGTAACACTCTCCCTTTTGTTGTTCTGAATGATGATGGTTGTTCAGAAGCAGGCGATCACATTCCTGAGGGAATTGAAGGTGTGGGCATCCCCCGTCTCCCTTCTTTCTATGATGATGAGGAATCAGTGGTCGATTATGAGGACATCTTACATGACCTATTCCCTGCTCGCACCCCTTTCCACTTGGCTAAGGAATATCTAGCAGAGGTCAATGGTTATGATGAGGATGATGATACAGCCTCAGATGATAGCGATGCCTGGAGTGATCGGAGTTACTTTGATGACGGTGTTGTTGAGGAGGAAGAGGATGATGGTTTTCAGGTTGATGAAGATGAAGATGAGTATGATTTTGAGATTGACGATGTCAACTTTCAACATCCTCACCTACATCAGCATCAGCCACCTCCTCAGGATCAGGAGGAGCTGACTCCCTCAACCTCTGGCCTCAGGGAGGAGGACAGCTCCGAGGAGCCGACTCCCTCAACCTCTGGCCTCAGGGAGGAGGACAGCTCCGAGGAGCCGACTCCCTCAACCTCTGGCCTCAGGGAGGAGGACAGCTCCGAGGAGCCGACTCCCTCAACCTCTGGCCTCAGGGAGGAGGACAGCTCCGAGGAGCCGACTCCCTCAACCTCTGGCCTCAGGGAGGAGGACAGCTCCGAGGAGCCGACTTCCTCATCCTCTGGCCTATGCTCCTCTGCAAAGAGGAGCAGGGAGGAGGACAGCTCCGAGGAGCCGACTTCCTCAACCTCTGGCCTATGCTCCTCTAGAAAGAGGAGCAGGGAGGAGGACAGCTCCGAGGAGCCGACTTCCTCAACCTCTGGCCTATGCTCCTCTACAAAGAGGAGCAGGGAGGAGGACAGCTCCGAGGAGCCGACTTCCTCAAGCCTCTGGCCTATGCTCCTCTAGAAAGAGGAGCAGGGAGGAGGACAGCTCCGAGGAGCCGACTCCCTCAACCTCTGGCCTCAGGGAGGAGGACAGCTCCGAGGAGCCGACTCCCTCAACCTCTGGCCTCAGGGAGGAGGACAGCTCCGAGGAGCCGACTCCCTCAATCTCTGGCCTCAGGGAGGAGGACAGCTTCGAGGAGCCGACTCCCTCAACCTCTGGCCTGTGCTCTTCTGGAAAGAGGAGCAGGGAGGAGGACAGCTCCGAGGAGCCGACTTCCTCAACCTCTGGCCTATGCTCCTCTGGAAAGAGGAGCAGGGAGGAGTACAGCTCCGAGGAGCCGACTTCCTCAACCTCTGGCCTATGCTCCTCTAGAAAGAGGAGCAGGGAGGAGTACAGCTCCGAGGAGCCGACTTCCTCAACCTTTGGCCTCAGCTCCTCTAGAAAGAGGAGCAGGGAGGAGGACAGCTCCGAGGAGCCGACTCCCTCAACTGGGAGGGCCTCAGCTCCTCCACAGAGTGGAGTGGAGAGAGATTCTGGGAGGTCATTGCTAAGAGACCAATGTGGTTTGATGACAGTGACTGAGATTAGGATTTCAGCCCTGTATAAAGCAGCACAATCCATCTGGAAGCAGTCACATCTGATACCTCGATTTCTCTTTGGGAGAAATGTTCTTTGGATCTGACAGGACTGGCAGCACAAAAAAAAAAAAAAAAAAAAAAAAAAAATTGTGAATTTCTCCACTGCGGGACCAATAAAGGAATATCTTATCTTATCTTATCTTAGCACCCTTTGCAGAGAGTTGCAGCAGAGCCGGTCTGTAACCAGATATTCAGTTTAAGGGATGTTTCTTTGAGAGGTGTCTTTTGTGTTTGGTAGGACTTATTTTTACCTTAAAGGCTGGCTTGTTTGTTTCTGGTAGGATTTCTTTATGCCTCTGCACCAGTGACAGTGGCGACTGGAGGCATTATGTTTTCGGGTTGTTGAGTTTCTTCACATTTGGTACTAGCTTCCACTTACAATGACTGATTAGAATTTGGTGGACAAAGGGAAGTATGACATCAGAAAACATTCTGGACGTGATTCAATATTTCATATGTTAATACTGATACTTTCAGTAGAGGTGGGTTAGTGGCGAGAAAATTTATATATGTGTAGTTTGTTGTTATATATATATAATTTCTCTATATAATGTAGTTTGTTTGTATATATATATATGTATACATATATATTTATGTTTACATACACACATACATATATACATACATACAAATAAAAATTATCTATGCAAAATTAAATTAGATATATAAAATAAAAAAATTATATATATGAATAATGTTATATATATGAAAATTATCTGTAAAATTGTCTATATAAAATTATATTATCTTCATAAAATTACCTAAGTTAAATTAACAAAAATTAGAACAAAGTTAATTAAGTCCTCCGAAGAGGGGGGTGGTGGCGGGCCCATAGTCACTGATTTGGCCTCTTTTTATATATATATATATATATATATATATATATATATATATATATATAAGTAATATAGTAATATTTATATTTATATTTATTTATTTACACATTTGTTTTTATATATTTATATTTACATACACAGATACATATATATATATATATATACAAATATATTAATGAAAATTATCTATGCAAAATTAAATTATATATATAAATAAAAAAATGTCATATTTTTTCATAAACAAAGTTAATTTAACCCTCCAAAGAAGGGGGGGCAAAAAACAGAGGTATATATATGAAAATTATCTATGAAATTGTATATATAGAATTATATTTTCTTCATAAAATTACCAAATTAAATTAAAAAAGATTTGAACAAAGTTAATTAAGTCCTCCGAAGAGGGGGGTGGTGGCGGGCCCATAGTCACTGATTTGGCCTCTTTATATATATATATATATATATATATATATATATATATATATATATATATATATATATATATAGTTTATATATATATATATATATATATATTTATATTTATTTACATATTTATTTTTATATATTTATATTTACATACACACATACATATATATATACAAATATATTAATGAAAATTATCTATGCAAAATTAAATTAGATATATAAAATAAAAAAATTTAATATTTTTTCATAAACAAAGTTAATTTAATCCTCCAAAGAAGGGGGGGCAAAAACAGAGGTATATATATGAAAATTATCTATAAAATTGTCTATATAGAATTATATTTTCTTCATAAAATTACCAAATTAAATTTGAAAAAATTTGAACAAAGTTAATTAAGTCCTCCGAAGAGGGGGGTGGTGGCGGGCCCATAGTCACTGATGTGGCCTCTTTATATATATATATATATATATATATATATATATATATATATATATATAATATATATAGTTTATATATATATATGTTTATATTTATATTTATTTACATATTTATTTTTATATATTTATATTTAAATACACACATACATATATATACAAATATATTAATGAAAATTATCTATGCAAAATTAAATTAGATATATAAAATAAAAATATATATAATACAATTTAAAAAATTTATATGTAAACTTTTATTTTTGTTTATTTTACATATATACATAGACGTATATATATATATATATATATATATATATTTTTGAAAGGTAATTTAGTTCTCCAAAGGAGAGGGTGGTAGGGGCCAAAAATGATTTAATTAAAAATATTTCTAATCCACGTGTCAGCAGTCAAGCAGTGTCGTCTGCGAATTTCTGCATGTGGCAGGACTCTGAGTTGTACTTGAAGTCCGATGTGTACAGGGTGAAGAGAACTGGAGAGACCACAGTCCCCTGCAGCGCTGCTGACCACAGTGTCAGACCAGCAGTCCCCCAGTCTCACATACTGAAGTCTGACTGTCAGATAGTCCATAATTCATGCCACCGTGTGTGAAATCCACTCCCATCTCTGTCAGTTTGACTCTGAGGAGCAGGGGCTGGATGGTATTAAAGGTGCTGGAGAAGTCCAAGAACGTAATTCTCACAGCACCGCTGCTCCTGTCCTGCTTTGCAAACTGCAGCAGGTCGAGGGTGTGGCGGACCTGTAGTCTCAATTGGTGTCCGGTTAGGAGATCATGTCATTTGTACCAAAATGTACCACTTGTGACGACCCCCCCTCCCTGGCGCTAGGTCTCCTTTTCCTTGTTGCTGCTGCTCCTCTCTGTTTTGCAGGGAGAAAAGTCCTAAGTGTGATGAGCCTCAGTCTGCAGTCTCCGTCTCTCCCTGGAAGACTCCACACACTCAGCAGCATGACACAGACATGGTAAAAACACATTGTTGGCTTTGTTCTGTTCTTCTCACCACACACATTCACACACACCCACACATGCTCTACACAACTGATTTACCGATTTACACATGTTGAATTGTTATTTTTGTTTTTGGTGATTTGTCAAATAAATTAAGTTCTTTTTCTGACGCTACCTCGCCTTTGTCTCCCTCTTTGTCGCAGCTTTGAGTCAAGCTGTGACAAACTGATATGCCAAAATGTACTGCTGACACTCCAAAATGTGCCACAGATGCATCAAAAATGTACCAATGATATGCCAAAATGTGCTATTGATGCATCAAAATGTACCACTGACATGACAAATTACACCACGGATATGCCAAAATATATCACTGATACACCAAAATGTACCACTGACACACCAAAATGTTCCGCTGATAGACCAAAATGTTCCCATGACATGATATGCCAAAATGTACCACCAATATGCCACAATGTACCACTGAAATGCTAATTTGCTCATGTTAAATGCTGATATGGTAAAGCTAAATGATAGTATTGATGATAGTATGTACCGCTGATATGACACACTGACACACCAAAATGTGCCACTGATACATCACAATATATCAGCGCTGATACACCAAAATGTCCCACTGATACGCCAAAATATACCACTGATACGCCAAAATGTGCCACCAATATGCTAATATGCTAAAGCGAAATACTAACATATTAAAAAGTCCCACTGATTTGTGAGAATGTACCAGTGATACGTCAAAATGTGCCACCAATGTACCCACATGCAGCAGTGCTATGCCAAAATGTACCAATAATATGCCAAAATGTGCCACTGACAAGCCAAAATGTTCTGCTTAAACACCAAAATGTTCCAATGATGCACCAAATGTGCCTCTGATATGCCAAAATGTGCCACAGATATGCCTGTATGTGCCACAGATATGCCTGTATGTGCCACAGATATGCTAAAATGTACCAATGATATGCCAAAAATGTGCAACTGATACACCAAAATGTACCACAGACATGCTAATATAATAAGGCTAAATGCTAATATGCTAATGATAATATTCTAAAATGTTCCACTGATATGCCGAAATGTGCAAATGATATTCGAAAATATACCAATTATATGCCAAAATGTGCCACTGATAAGCCAAAATATGCCACAGATATGCTCATATAAGATAAGATAAGATATTCCTTTATTGGTCCCACAGTGGGGAAATTCACAATATAATATAATATAATATGCTAAGGCTAAATGCTAAAATGGTAATGCTAAATGGAAATATGCTAAAATGTACCACCAATATGCCAAAATGTGTCACTGCGACACCAACATGTACCACTGATACACAAGAATGTACCAATTATATGCCAAAATGTGCTGCTGATACACCATGTGCCACTGATATGCCAAAATGTGCTGATGATACACCAATATGTACCGCTAATATTCTAAACTATACCTCTGATACACCAAAATTAACAAATGATACACCAAATGTGCCACTAATGTGCCAAAATATACTCTGATGATCCAAAATGGTCAACTAATACATCAAAACGTGACACTGATATGCTAAAATATACCACTGATACGACACAATTTAACACTAAAATGCTAATATGCTAATATGGTGATGGAAATGCTAGTATTCTAAAATGTGCCACTGATACACCAAAATATACCACTGATATGCTAACATATTAATGCTAAATGCTAATATGCTAATGCTAAGTGCTAATATTCTCAAATGTACCACCAATATACCAAAATGCACCAATCATACTCCAAAATGTGCCACTGATGTGCCAAAATATAATGCTGATATGTCAAAATGTGCTGCTTATACATACTTACCACTGAAAGGCCAAAAATAACCACTGATACACCAAATGTGCCACTGATATGCTAATATGATAATGCTAAATGCTAATATGCTAATGCTAAATGCTGATATTCTAAAATGTACTGCTGATACACCAAAATGTACCACTGATATGCCAAAATGTGCCATTGATACACCAAAATGTGCCACTGATATGCAAATATGCTAATACTAAATATACCGCCAATATGCCAAAATGTACAAATCATACTCCAAAATGTGCCACTGACGTGCCAAAAAGTACTCCTGATATGTCAAAATGTACCGCTGATACACCAAAATGTACCAACGACACACCAAATTGTGCCACTAATATATCAACGTGTAAGGCTGATACACCAAAATGTGCAACTGATACACCAAAATGTGCCACTGATATGCCAAGATGTATTGCTGATACACCAAAATGTGCCACTGATATGCCAAAATATACTGCTGATACACTAAAAAGTGCAACTGATACACCAAAATGTGCCACTGGTAAACTAAAATGTGCCAATGACTTGCTAATATGATAATGCTAAATGCTAATGTGCTAATGCTAAAGGCTAATATTTTAATATGCTAATGCTAAATGCTGATATTCTAAAATGTACTGCTGATACACCAAAATGTACCACTGATTAGCCAAAATGTGCCATTGATACACCAAAAAGTTCCACTGATATCCAAAAATGTACCACTGATATGCTACAATTTACCACTAAAATGTTAAAGTGCTAAATCTAAATGCTAATAGGGTAATGCTAAGTGCTAATATTATGAAATTTACTGGTGATATGCCAAAATGTACCAATGACATGCCAAATATGCCAAGGATATGCTAACATGCTAATGCTAATGCTAAATGCTAATATTCAAAAATGTACCATTGATACACCAAAATGTACCAGTGATACACTAAAATGTACCACTGATATGCCAAAATGTACTGCTGATACGCCACAATGTGCTACTGATACGTCAGAATGTACCACTAAAATGCTAATATGTTAGTTAGTTAGGTAGTTAGTTAGTTAGTTAGTTAGTTTACTGTTATAGGTGATAGGTTCAACGAGACATACTATCATTTAGTGCAGTAATGGCATTAGGAATAAAAGAGTTTTTGAAGATGTTACGATTGGCTTTTGGTACTTTATACCGTCTACCGGAGGGGGAGTAGTAATATCCATCCATCGTCAACAGTTTATCCCATTAGGGGTCACGGGGGGGCTGGAGCCGATTCCAGCTTGCATCAGGCGAAGCCAGGGTACACCATGGACAGGTCGCCAGTCCATCGCAGGGCACATAGAGACAGACAACATATAGACAGACAACCATTCACGCTCACATCCACACCTACAGGCAATTTAGAGTCATCAATTAACCTAAATTGCATATCTATCTTTGGACTGTGGGAGGAAGCCAGAGCACCCGGAGAAAACCCACGCTTGCACGGAGAGAACACGCAAACTCCACACAGAAGAGTCCCAAGCCGGATTCGAACCTGCGGCACTCTTGCTGTGAGGCGAGAGTGCTAACCACTGCACCACCGTGCAGCCCTAAAATGCTAATAGGCTAATGCTAAATGATAATATATTAATGCTAAATATGTATCAATGATTTTTTTTTTCTCCCCTCTCCATCACAGATGGGCTTTCTTTTTCCCCCCCCTCCCCTTCTCTTTTTTTTTTCCTCCCCTTCCCCTCCTCTCCTCCCCCTTCCCCCCCCCCCCCCCCCCCCCCCCCCCCCCATCCACATTCCCTTTATTTTTAATAATTTATTTTTATTATTTCTTTATTTTTCTTTTTTCCCTAATTTTTTTTTTTTTTTTTTTTTTTTTTTTTTTTTTTTCTTCCTTTTTATTCTCCACCCTTCCCCCGCTTCACCCCCCCCCCCCCCAACCCCCCCTCCAACCCCCCCACCCCCCCCCCCCCCCCTAACGGGATAAGCGGTTGACGATGGATGGATGGATGGATGTATCAATGATATGACTAAATGTTCCACTTGTGATGACCCCTCCTCCTTGGCACTAGGTCTCCTTTTCCTTGTTGCTGTTGCGCCCCCTCTCTGTATTTCAGGAAGGAAGGTCATTAGTGTGATGAGCCACACCTGGGCCCAGTGAGCTCTCCCCTTTGAATAGCTTCCTCAGCCTGCAGTGTCCCTCTCTCCCTGGAAGAGTCCTCACACTCAGCAGCATGACAGAGACATGTCGTTTTGCTTTGTTCTGTTCTTCCCACCACACACATTCACACACACCCACACACACCCATACATGTTTTACACAACTTATTTACTGATTTACACATGTTGAATTGTTTTGTTTTTTTTGTGATTTGTCAAATAAATTGAGTTCTTTTTCTACCGCTACCTCGCCTTTGTCTCCATCTTTGTTGCAGCTTTGAGCCAGGCTGTGACGCACTGATATGGCAAAATGTGCCACTGATGCTCCAAAATGTGCAACTGATAAGCCAAAATGTGCCACTGACATGCTAATATGCTAAATGCCAATATGCTAAAATGTACCCCTGATATGCCAAAATGTGCCACCAATGCACCAAAATGTACCACTGTTATGCCAAAATGTACCACCGATACCACACAATGTACCACTAAAATGCTAATTTGCTAATGCTATATGCTAATATGGTAATGTTAAATGATATTATCAAATGTACCGCTGATATGCCAAAATGTAACAATGAGACGCCAAAACGTGCCACTGATATGCAAAAATGTACCACTGATAGCACCAAACCCATTTTCCCCCCACATCCAAAATGTACCACTGATATGCCAAATGTGCCATTGATACACCCAAACGCGCCACTGATATGCTAATATATTAATGCTAACATGCTAATATGCTTTTGCTACTTGCTCATATTCTAAAATATGCCACTGAAATGCCACAATTTGCCAGTGATATTCCAAAATGTGCCACTAATACGCCAAAATGTACCACTGATGCACCATAATGTACCATGGATATGTTAATATGCTAATGCTAAATGCTAATGCTAAATACTAATTTTCAAAAATGTACCTCTGATACAAAAAATGTACCAATGATACATCAAAATGTGGAACTAATATGCCAAAATGTCCTGCTCATATGCCAAAATATGCAACTGCTACACCAAAATGTGCCGCTGATATGCAAATATAATAATGCTAAATGCTAACATGCTGATAATCTAGTGCTATTTGCTAATTTTCTAAAATGTTCCACTGGAATGCCACAATATGCCAATAATACTCCAAATGTGCCACTGATATGCTAATATGGTCATGCTAAATGCTAATATGGTTATGCTAAATGGTAATATTCTAAAATGTACTGATGAATCACCAAAATATACAAAGGACACACCAAATTGTGCCACTAATATATCAAAATATATTGCTGATACACCAAAATGTGCCACTGATATGCCAAAATGTACTGCTGATACACTAAAAAGTGCAACTGATACACCAAAATGTTCCATTGGTAAAATAAAATGTGCGAATGACATAATAATATGATAATACTAAATGCTAATGTGCTAATGCCAAATGCTAATATTCTAATATGCTAATGCTAAATGCTGATATTCTAAAATGTGCTGCTGATACACCATGTACCACTGTTATGCCAAAATGTGCTGCTGATAAACCAAAATGTATATATATATATATATATATACGGATTGCTTCAGACTCTCAGCCACTACCGAGCATTTTGAAGGTGATTTAATGTAGATGTGCAAACCCTTCTTTGCACCTCCCACTGGCATCAGCACTTAGAGGGTATAAGTCTGCATAGGCCTGTCGAGCATGAAGCAAGTTGGAGCTCGGGCAGAAAAAGTGAGCTACAGATCTGATTTTCACATATGTGGTAGGGCTCTTTGAGCCAAAATATACAAATGATATGCCGAAATGTGCCACTGACATGCTAATATGCTAATGCTAAATGCTAATATGGTAATGTTTAATGATATTATCAAACGTACCGCTGATATGCCAAAATGTACTACTGAAATACCAAAATGTACCACTGACACGGCAAAATGTGCTACTGATACGGCAAAATATACCACTGATATGATAAAATGCGAATGCTAAATGCTAATATGGTAATGCTAAATTGTAATGTGCTAAAATGTACCACTAATTTGCCAAAATGTACTGCGTATACACCAAGATGTACCACTGATATGCCAAAATGTGCTGCTTATACACCAAAATGTTCCAATGATACACCAAATGTGCCACTAATATGCCAAAATGTACTGCTGATGCACCAAAATGTGCAACTGATACAGCAAAACGTGCCACTGATTTGCGAAAATGTACCACTGATACGTGACAATTTAACACTAAAACGCTAATATGTTAATGCTAAATGCTAATATGCTAATGCTAAGTGCTAATATTCTCAAATGTACCGCCAATATGTCAAAATGTACCAATCATGCTCCAAAATGTGCCACTGATGTGCCAAAATGTACTGCTGATATGTGAAAATGTACCACTGATATGCCAAAATGTGCTGCTGATACAGCAAAATGTAGCGGTAATATTCTAAACTGTACCGCTGATACACCAAAATGTACCAATGATACACCAAATGTGCCACTAATATGCAAAAATGTACTGCTGATGCACCAAAATGGTCAACTGATACACCAAAACGTGCCACTGATATGCTAATATGATAATGCTAAATGCTAATGTGCTAATGCTAAAGGGTAATATGCCAAAATGTGCAACTGCTCCACTAAAATGTGCCACTGATAGGCCAATATGTGCCACTATATGCTAATATAATAATGCTAAATGCTAACATGCTATATGCTGTAGTATTTGCTAATTTTCTAAAATGTATCGCTGAAATCCACAATATGCCATGATGCTCCAAAATGTGCCACTATATGCCAAAATTTACCACTATACATCACAGTGCATGCTTAAAATGCTAATATGCTAATGCTAAATGCTATATCTAATGCTAAATAAAATATTATCAAATGTACAATTGATATGCCAAAAGGTGCTGCTATACACCAAAATGTACCACTAATATGCCAAAATGTACTGCTATGCACCAAAATGGTCAACTGATACACCAAAACGTGCCACTATATGCTAATATATAATGCTAAATGCTAATGTGCTAATGCTAAAGAGTAATACGCCAAAATTGCAACTACTCCACTAAAATGTGCCACTATTGATTGATTGATATGCCAAAAGGTGCTGCTATACACCAAAATTACCGCTAATATTCTAAACTATACTGCTATACGCTGGGGGGCGGCAGTACTCAGTCTTAGGGAGTTGGCTTGGAACCGGAGGGCACCGGTTCAAGTCCCACATGACCAAAACGAGGTGAACTGGTAGTTGGAGAGGTGCCAGTTTACCTCTTGGGCACTGCCGAGGTGCCCCTGAGCAAGGCACCAAACCCCCAACTGCTCGGGGCGCTTGTCAGGAGCAGCCCCCTCACTCTACATCTCTCCATTTTGTTATATGGGCCTTATTGCATTGTGTGTAACAACAAGTTAAATTAATTTCCCCTAT
Source organism: Pterois miles (assembly GCA_947000775.1). Taxonomy (NCBI): domain Eukaryota; kingdom Metazoa; phylum Chordata; class Actinopteri; order Perciformes; family Scorpaenidae; genus Pterois; species Pterois miles. Next base: position 437,939 of record CAMQGK010000515.1, on the reverse strand, counting down.
GGGACTATATTCTCTTCTTCTTCTTTTCTAACACCAAAATTACCATGATACACCAAATTGCCACTAATATCCAAATGTACTGCTATAACAAAATGGTCAATGGTCAATTGTACCATTCATACTTCAAAACGTGCCACGGATATGATACGCCACAATTTAACACTAAATTGCTATATGCTATGCTATCTAATATGGTAATGCTGATGCTAGTATTCTAAAATGTGCCACTATATCAAAATAATAATGCTAAATACTAATATCTATTGCTAATATTCTCAAATTACCGCCAATATACAAAATGTACCAATCACACCCCAAAATTACCCTATATGTCAAAATGTACCACTGATATGACAAAATGTGCTGCTTCTACACCAACATGTACCACTGAAAGGCTAAAAACGACCACTGATACACCAAATGTGCCACTGATATGCTAATATACAATGCTAAATGCTAATATACCAATGCTACTGGTAATATTCTAAAATGTACTGCTTATCCACCAAAATCACCAACACACACCAAATTGTGCCACTAATATATCAAAATGTACTGCTGATGCACCAAAATGTGCAACTATATCCAAAATGTACCACCGATATGCCAAAATATGCCACATTTATATACAATGTGATGCTAAATGCTAATATGGTAATGCTATGGTAATATGCTAATGTACCACTATATCCAAAATGTGCTGCTTATACACCCAAATGTTCCAACGAACACCAAATGTGCCTCCAATATCCAAAATGTGCAACTATACGCCAGTATGTGCCACTGATATCCAAAATGTACTGCTATACAGCAGAATGTGCAACTAATACGCCAAAATGTGCCACTATACATGTGCTCCTATGTGCCAAAATGTACTGCTTATGACAAAATGAGGAACTGATTCGCCAAAATGTGCCACTGATAAGCCAAATTATGCCACAGATGTGCTCATATGCTAAGGCTAAATGCTAATATGGTAATGCAAAATGCTAATATGGTAATGCTAAATGCTAACATGGTAATTCCAAATGCTAGCATTCTAAAATGTGCCACTATACACCAAAATGTACCACTATACACCAAAATATACCACTATATGCTACATAATAATGCTAATCTTATCTAATGCTAATGTAATATTCTCAAATGTACCACCAATATCCAAAATTATCAATCATGCTCCAAAATGTGCCACTATTCCAAAAATGCTTATGTCAAAATGTGGGTGTAGCAGGCCCCTATTAACCCACATCTCTGGGGCTTGTGACTGATAACGCCTATTTAATAGCCTGACAACAGTCTAATGGCTGCCTTTCCAAAGAGGATGACAGTGGAAATATAGCATTTGGCTTCATTGTGAGGTAGAGGTGGTTCGGGCATCTGGTAAGGATGCCTCCTGGGCGCCTCCCTAGGGAGGTGTTCCAGGTACGACCAGCAGGGACGATACCCCGGGGAAGACCCAGGACTAGGTGGAGAGATTATATCTCCACCCTGGCTTGGGAATGCCTCGGGATCACCCAGTCAGAGGTGATTAATGTGGCCCGGGAAAGAGAAGTTTGGGGTCCCCTGCTGGAGCTGTTGCCCCCGCGACCCCAGATAACAGTTGAAGATAAGAAGACTCTTCTCTTTTTTTTATAATGTTTCAACCTTATACCTTCTTTTTATCTAACAGAGACTCAGTGTCCAACCTGCTTAGCTCAAATTTAACTTTTTCTTGTACAGGACCTTCTTTAGGATCAGGGTGGAAAACCCAAGGCAGAGTTCTGTTTTTCTTTACATTATTTTTCTTTATGGAATTTTCTCCATACCCAACTTTAAGTTTAGTTTCGCTTTTGCTATTGGTTAAATACTGCCTCTTTTTCCTCTCTTCAACTGGTCCTATAGTCTTCCCATCTTCTCTTCATTCAGTTCAGGAACACTCACTTCAAGACATGAGGGTAAATAATTATTCACTCATATTTATCTATTTCTTAATCATAACACTTCTTTTCTTTTAATGTGTCAAACAAAAAAATATCAATAAAAATTTATTTCCAGTTCAGGTTATACAGGACTGCTTTTTTTTGCTTACAGTAAAAAACAAGGCACAATATATAAATATAAATTCTTTAAGATACAAATAAAAAAATAAACCTTTTTTCCCACCTCACACTAACTCCCATCTTATACCACAGAGGGAGGTAACAACGTTTTACGGGATCTTGCTTATTTTATATTCACAAAATAATTAATATTTTAGTACATTGTGACCATACCGCTCTCCTTAACTAATCTTTATTTTTTTTCCTATCACGAGCCAAGAGTGAAGTGCTACACTTCATGAAATGAGGGGAAAATGAGGGGTCGATAGGGGGAATAAATAAGATGGGCAGGGAAGCGTACATGCTATAATGTAAGGTGCTGATTTATACCCACCAACCATAACCCACAGAAAAAAACAGAAGGGAGAAGCTTAAACCGTTGGAAAGGAGTGCAGAAAGTGCATGAGCCCAGTGTAAAATTCGAAGACTGACCTAGCACATTTTGGCGGGTCCCATTAGTTCTCAACAATGGGACTCGACAGGTGCTGGCAGGCCCTGAACCCAATCATGTATGTGTTATTGACACCGAAGCCCAGAGCGGCCGTCATGACCAAGCCTGGCCAAACTGGTCAAGTGCCCCACCCCATCCCAGGCTACGAGAGCACCAAGGAGGCAACACCCAGAGAGCCACCAGAGCCGACGGGCCGCACGCACACCCAGATGCCCAGAGGAGGCAGCGGCCGACACCCCCCGGGGCGACACCCGCCGCCCAACATCCAGCCCAAACCACCCCACTAAAAGGGAGGGGGCGAGAGAGGGCCCCACAAACCAAACAGGCCCCACCAATGCAGCCGCCCCAGCGGCCACCCCAGACCCGCCACAGGCCGGCAGCCCATGGCACCCCAACCCAGAAGGGAGATGGGGCCACCCCCAAGGATGCACAGACCGCCGGCCCCCCACGCCAACCCTGAAGATCACAGTGCCGAGGACGCAGGGCACACAGACCGTCCACCCTACCACTTCCCAGGATAAGGCCTCGGCCAGCAGTACTTGATCCCCGGTGGTGTCGCAGGTCCAAACAAGAGCCTGTGCGTGGATGAGCGAGCGGCGCTGCTGTCTCCAGGCTCCACTCTCCAGGTGACTCCTCCTCCTCCTCCAAACATGCAGCGTAGCAGCTTCCCCGACAGACGACGCGGAGAGGGACAGAAGTAGGAGAAGAAGAAGCGGCTACTAAACCCATCCTGAACGTGTTCTTAAAAAACTCTTTTGCTGGCTCTGGTAAAACCATGTGCAGCCTTCCAAGGAGCAGAAACAGAGAGGCTGTAGAGGACTAGTGTTTCCAGGGGAGAAAAACAACTTTTTCTGCTGTTCCACACCGAGAGGATGGATGGAGAACATTCTGCGCTGTCAGGAGTTGAGAGGGAAAGAGAGAGGCTTCCACCAAGTTACAACAGCCCCGCCCTGCTGTAAGAATCCCACATTTTCTCCTCATTTAGGTGACTTCATGTGACTAGCTCAGTTGATTTTTTTTTGCAGTGGAATCATACTTATAGGTGAACCAAGTGTTTGCTTTGTCCTCTGACAGTCACCTTTAATGCCAAATAAGAAGAAGCTTGGCATTGACTTTAGTAATATTTAAAAATAAGGCCTAATTAATTAAAATGTCTTTATTTAAATTTTAAATTAAATTTAAACTTAAATTCTCCAATAACTGTAACACAATAATATACCAAAGCCTCTCATTGGAATATATATTTTATATACATTTTTATACTTTTATCATTCTTTTCTGTTAACGCTTTTAATGTGAAAATGCGGAGTTTAATCCATGATTCATGTCATGCACGCTCCTAGAAATGGAGCCAACACCACCAACACCATTGGTGCCATCACCACATTTTTCTTGTTTTGTATTCCAATCTAACAGGTTGTAATATAACTTTAAACTTGAGATCTTCCCCTACATACTCGCTCCTATAACAGCCTTGGACTATTTCTGACCCCGGACTTTTGCTTCTAACGTTACTATAAGTAATTTGCAAATGGCAAACTAATATTGGACATTGCAGAGACTAATGGTGACATACTGTAAATAATGTTATGTGTAATGCCAACTGCAGTTCACTTAATGGCCACTGGTGTCATAAGAACAAGGATGTTCTTAAAGTTACATGTAATACCTTAAAGGGAAATACCACCTAAATTAAAATTCCAATATGTTATTCCATGGCCTAGGACAGTTCAAGCAATATTTGTGAATAAGAGCTACTCTCTCTTAAAGCCAGAAACCAGAGAGGAAGTCTCAACCTTGTCATGTGACTCTGCTGTTCCCTGCTGCTCTTTTCCACTGATGCCGTTCGCACCAAATTCAGAACTCCGTTGCTCACTGACAAAACAGCAACAAACACAGCTCCCGTCTACCTGAGCTCCCTCATCCAGGTCTGTACTCCTTCCTGCAAATGAAAGGTGCCTGGTGCCATCACAACAGGGCCCCAAGTCGCTAGCTAACTTTCTCCTCTGTAGTCCCCCAATGGTGGAAGTTACCTGAGGCACCACAACCCTTTCCACCTTTAAGAAAAACTAAAACCCAGCCTTTCATGAGCCCCTCCACACCTAATACACTATCTATTTATTTATAATATATTATGTGCTGTGTTTGCCTCAGGCACTTCCTGTCGGCATCTGTGTCCAATCAGACTTAAGCTTTGTTGGCACTTTACGTTGTTCCCTCCCATCTAATCCTTGCTTGCATATGGTTAATGTGTAATAGAAAATTGATATTTATTTTACTAACTGCTTTCTGCTTTTATGTTGTTGGTCTTTTTTTGGTGAGCCAAAGACAAATTCCACCCTGGTAAATAATCATATTATTTATTTCTTTTAACTTTGCTCTCTTTATTTCTCACCCATTCTCTGCTTCAAACTTACATAGGCATTATCAGTCATTATTACACCTGCTTTTGCATGGGAGAAGGTCACTGAGTGCGCACCATGAAAACCACCCCCACCACAACCTCAGCCTGCAGAAAGGTCCCACTTGTAACGCTTATATAATATAAATACTTTGCCACTATGATTCACATTTAATAATTACCACAACACATATTTCATTTCTGTTTCTCCAGACAAATTTTAAAGTCTACAAGGCCTACAAGTGCAACAGGGATTCTCTTTTACATTACCTTTATTTTAAATCTTCTTTATTCTTTAGCGGTTAGTGAAGGTAGGCAGCACATTTAAAATATATTTTTAAAATAAATGTGTGAAGCGGGGCTCCAAAAATCTACAAACAAACTTTCATAAAACATTCAATAATATTAACTTTATTAAGGTGTTACTTATTGATTTTTTGATAAAATACAAAAAAAAATATTTTTGTTGCTTTTATATTATATTCGTGCTCCTAATATTATTTCAACAAAAAAAAAATCAAGCTACTAACCTTCTGTCTCCAAGCAGCATCACTATCAAACCCATCAAATAAAAACAAAGTCATGGCAACAGCGGTGACGCACGACGTCATATAAGACCTGCTGACCTTTGCTCTCTCTCATTTTGCACTTGGGTTTGAGGAGACTTGACCTTTTGCAAAATTGGCGAGCTGATCTCTTTGGAGGAAATATCTGAAGAGGTGATCTTGTTGGAAAACTACTGAAGTAGAAGAAGAAGCAGAAGAAGAGGAAGAAGAAGAAGGAGGAGGAGGAGAAGTTAACTCGGAGAAATGGCTTGGAGCCTGGTTCCTTTCCTGCTCGGGTGTGACCTGGACCTTCATGGGCAAGGTAAGACAATTCAATTCATATTTTCTCTTAATTGACCTCTTTAAAAAGTTTAAATGAACATATTTTGTTGAATGTAAATGTGAAGAAGTAGCATAATATTTGATGGCCTGTCTTAAAACACTGCTTGGGTGATGCTCGACGTTTTCTTAAAAGTTGAATTAGCGGCTTTGAATGTATTAAAACTGTCGGCAAAGATGTGAAATTTATTAAGAACAGATCCGTGATTTGAAAACATTTGTTTTGTTTTGAGGGCATCCATTTATTGAATTTGACGTAGACAGTTATGGCAAATAAATCGGCGCCTGGGCTAATATTTGAACAATGCGTGAAAACAAATGTTTTGTAACCATGGAGATGATGTTAGTATTAGATTCAAATGTAGGCAGCTAGTAGGGGCTGACGCCATCATGTCAGACGTGCAGATGTAAACAAACCGGGCCATATGATTTAACTTGTTTTAAACTGGATTCAGAGTTGTTGTCGAAGCATCGGGTTATTTTAAGTTCAAAGTTCATCACAGTTATATATATATATATATATATATATTCGCGTCCTGCGCCCAGGATGTCACCGTCTCCTGTGCGCAGTCTGATTTGTAATGTACAGTATAAACTGGGAAAATAAGCGACTATAGTATCCACAGAAGCTCAGACGATTGTGTGGTTATTGTGAAGAAACTCGCTGGTTGCGCGTGAAGGTACCCAAGGTTCAGCGTGCGTAAGTACGCATGCGGTTTTGTGTGTGTTTGTATTTCACACCGCTTATTGTAAACCATAGGAGTGATGGAGATTGTGACATCATCTTGCAAACACACAATTCACACAGTGTCATAACGAATCCTCCCCTGCTGAATTACCGAAGGTCCTCAAAACCGTGTGTTGCCCCTCTCCAATAACTGTCTCTTTCCATATTAATTATTATATGATGTGATGCTCGGTAAAAACATTTCTATTTTTAGATGTGAAACTGTGTGGAGACATTACTATTGCACGTGAATGTAATTCAATCTTATTCTATTCATTTCTCACCATAAAAATGATAGCATTATGATATATTTATATTATTAATTATGCCTATAAAGGCTACATATTCCTCCAACGCCCTAATAGTAGTGCCCATTGTTAATAATATTGTTATATGTTTGTGATTATAGTAATATTACGAGACAGTGGTATATGTAAAACTGCTTCCTGTGATATTATTAAAGTTATAAAATAGTATTAATATAGTAATAGTATAGTAGAAATAGTATTTGAGCATGTGGGTCTCAATGGATTATAAGACAATGCCTTTTCATTTGATACGCCAGAGTAATCAGTGGCATGCTCTACGCCTGTGTCTGTATTTTAATGCAGTAATGGTGCAGTGCTCTGTGACTATAAATGTTGATTTTGGATCATCGTTTCATAATCTGAACTCGGTCCGTGACTATTTCTTGTAATGCCTCTGTTTGGTTGTCTGGTTTTTATTAACCTTTCTTGTTAATAAAAGCCTGTATGACGCCATCTTGTCTCTTTAAAAATCGTGGTTCAACCATCATGTTTGTGCTTATAGAGGGACTGGGCAAGGCGACTCTTTTTATAAGGTAAAATAAAGGTAAGAGCGTCTGAAAATGAACCTGTTCTTACAAAATTTTAATGGTGCATGCGCCATGTCTGTGATTATGTGCTGGAGCTTGTGTCAGCATCTGTATCAGTGTGTGACCCTTTTATGCATGTTCTTTAACACCTTCTTATGTAAGTGATGTGATCTTACATGACCACTAATATCTGCCAACATGAGGAGGTTACTGGTTATTTCACATGAGTGACATTTTCATGTGTGTTTGATTTGTCCTCTCACCAAGAAGGTGTGTTGGAAAAAGGTTAATGTCTGCAGTCTGTGTTATTTAACAACACACACACACACACACACACACACACACACACACACACACACTCACACACAGTCCTGATAAAGCATAATTTTTCAAGTTTTTATTCTTCAATCTGTTATTTTGAGGTAATCATAACGGTATAACTAAATGCACTTCCTGTTTGATTATTGCTTATTTAGTCACTGTTAATTATTGTAATATGAAGGACTGAGGTTTTCCATACTTAAACATTCTTTCCTTGCAGGTGTCTTCCGTCCTGCGGCTGAGCTGATCAGGATCATTGATGAAGACAGCAAAGGTAACACTCTCCCTTTTGTTGTTCTGAATGATGATGGTTGTTCAGAAGCAGGCGATCACATTCCTGAGGGAATTGAAGGTGTGGGCATCCCCCGTCTCCCTTCTTTCTATGATGATGAGGAATCAGTGGTCGATTATGAGGACATCTTACATGACCTATTCCCTGCTCGCACCCCTTTCCACTTGGCTAAGGAATATCTAGCAGAGGTCAATGGTTATGATGAGGATGATGATACAGCCTCAGATGATAGCGATGCCTGGAGTGATCGGAGTTACTTTGATGACGGTGTTGTTGAGGAGGAAGAGGATGATGGTTTTCAGGTTGATGAAGATGAAGATGAGTATGATTTTGAGATTGACGATGTCAACTTTCAACATCCTCACCTACATCAGCATCAGCCACCTCCTCAGGATCAGGAGGAGCTGACTCCCTCAACCTCTGGCCTCAGGGAGGAGGACAGCTCCGAGGAGCCGACTCCCTCAATCTCTGGCCTCAGGGAGGAGGACAGCTCCGAGGAGCCGACTCCCTCCCTCAACCTCTGGCCTCAGGGAGGAGGACAGCTCCGAGGAGCCGACTTCCTCATCCTCTGGCCTATGCTCCTCTGCAAAGAGGAGCAGGGAGGAGGACAGCTCCGAGGAGCCGACTTCCTCACCCTCTGGCCTATGCTCCTCTAGAAAGAGGAGCAGGGAGGAGGACAGCTCCGAGGAGCCGACTTCCTCAACCTCTGGCCTATGCTCCTCTGCAAAGAGGAGCAGGGAGGAGGACAGCTCCGAGGAGCCGACTTCCTCATCCTCTGGCCTATGCTCCTCTGCAAAGAGGAGCAGGGAGGAGGACAGCTCCGAGGAGCCGACTTCCTCAACCTCTGGCCTATGCTCCTCTAGAAAGAGGAGCAGGGAGGAGGACAGCTCCGAGGAGCCGACTCCCTCAACCTCTGGCCTCAGGGAGGAGGACAGCTCCGAGGAGCCGACTCCCTCAATCTCTGGCCTCAGGGAGGAGGACAGCTTCGAGGAGCCGACTCCCTCAACCTCTGGCCTGTGCTCTTCTGGAAAGAGGAGCAGGGAGGAGGACAGCTCCGAGGAGCCGACTTCCTCAACCTCTGGCCTATGCTCCTCTAGAAAGAGGAGCAGGGAGGAGTACAGCTCCGAGGAGCCGACTTCCTCAACCTTTGGCCTCAGCTCCTCTAGAAAGAGGAGCAGGGAGGAGGACAGCTCCGAGGAGCCGACTCCCTCAACTGGGAGGGCCTCAGCTCCTCCACACAGTGGAGTGGAGAGAGATTCTGGGAGGTCATTGCTAAGAGACCAATGTGGTTTGATGACAGTGACTGAGATTAGGATTTCAGCCCTGTATAAAGCAGCACAATCCATCTGGAAGCAGTCACATCTGATACCTCGATTTCTCTTTGGGAGAAATGTTCTTTGGATCTGACAGGACTGGCAGCACAAAAAAAAAAAAAAAAAAAAAAAAAATTGTGAATTTCTCCACTGCGGGACCAATAAAGGAATATCTTATCTTATCTTATCTTAGCACCCTTGGCAGAGAGTTGCAGCAGGGCCTGTCTGTAACCAGATATTTAGTTTTAGGGATGTTTCTTTGAGAGGTGTCTTTTGTGTTTGGTAGGACTTATTTTTACCTTAAAGGCTGGCTTGTTTGTGTCTGGTAGGATTTCTTTATGCCTCTGCACCAGTGACAGTGGCGACTGGAGGCATTATGTTTTCGGGTTGTTGAGTTTCTTCACATTTGGTACTAGCTTCCACTTACAATGACTGATTAGAATTTGGTGGACAAAGGGAAGTATGACATCAGAAAACATTCTGGACGTGATTCAATATTTCATATGTTAATACTGATACTTTCAGTAGAGGTGGGTTAGTGGCGAGAAAATTTATATATGTGTAGTTTGTTGTTATATATATATAATTTCTCTATATAATGTAGTTTGTTTGTATATATATATATATGTATACATATATATTTATGTTTACATACACACATACATATATACATACATACAAATAAAAATTATCTATGCAAAATTAAATTAGATATATAAAATAAAAAAATTATATATATGAATAATGTTATATATATGAAAATTATCTGTAAAATTGTCTATATAAAATTATATTATCTTCATAAAATTACCTAAGTTAAATTAACAAAAATTAGAACAAAGTTAATTAAGTCCTCCGAAGAGGGGGGGTGGTGGCGGGCCCATAGTCACTGATTTGGCCTCTTTATATATATATATATATATATATATATATATATATATATATATATATAATTTTTATTTATTTACACATTTGTTTTTATATATTTATATTTACATACACAGATACATATATATATATATATATACAAATATATTAATGAAAATTATCTATGCAAAATTAAATTAGATATATAAAATAAAAAAATGTCATATTTTTTCATAAACAAAGTTAATTTAACCCTCCAAAGAAGGGGAGGCAAAAAACAGAGGTATATATATGAAAATTATTTATAAAATTGTATATATAGAATTATATTTTCTTCATAAAATTACCAAATTAAATTAAAAAAGATTTGAACAAAGTTAATTAAGTCCTCCGAAGAGGGGGGTGGTGGCGGGCCCATAGTCACTGATTTGGCCTCTTTATATATATATATATATATATATATATATATATATATATATATATATATATATATATATATATATATATATATATATATATTTTATATTTATTTACATATTTATTTTTATATATTTATATTTACATACACACATACATATATATATACAAATATATTAATGAAAATTATCTATGCAAAATTAAATTAGATATATAAAATAAAAAAATTTAATATTTTTTCATAAACAAAGTTAATTTAATCCTCCAAAGAAGGGGGGGCAAAAACAGAGGTATATATATATGAAAATTATCTATAAAATTGTCTATATAGAATTATATTTTCTTCATAAAATTACCAAATTAAATTTGAAAAAATTTGAACAAAGTTAATTAAGTCCTCCGAAGAGGGGGGTGGTGGCGGGCCCATAGTCACTGATGTGGCCTCTTTATATATATATATATATATATATATATATATATATATATATATATATTTAATATATATAGTTTATATATATATATAGTTTATATTTATATTTATTTACATATTTATTTTTATATATTTATATTTAAATACACACATACATATATATACAAATATATTAATGAAAATTATCTATGCAAAATTAAATTAGATATATAAAATAAAATTATATATAATACAATTTAAAAAATTTATATATAAACTTTTATTTTTGTTTATTTTACATATATACATAGACGTATATATATATATATATATATATATATATTTTGAAAGGTAATTTAGTTCTCCAAAGGAGAGGGTGGTAGGGGCCAAAAATGATTTAATTAAAAATATTTCTAATCCACGTGTCAGCAGTCAAGCAGTGTCGTCTGCGAATTTCTGCATGTGGCAGGACTCTGAGTTGTACTTGAAGTCCGATGTGTACAGGGTGAAGAGAACTGGAGAGACCACAGTCCCCTGCAGCGCTGCTGACCACAGTGTCAGACCAGCAGTCCCCCAGTCTCACATACTGAAGTCTGACTGTCAGATAGTCCATAATTCATGCCACCGTGTGTGAAATCCACTCCCATCTCTGTCAGTTTGCTCTGAGGAGCAGGGGCTGGATGGTATTAAAGGTGCTGGAGAAGTCCAAGAACGTAATTCTCACAGCACCGCTGCTCCTGTCCTGCTTTGCAAACTGCAGCAGGTCGAGGGTGTGGCGGACCTGTAGTCTCAATTGGTGTCCGGTTAGGAGATCATGTCATTTGTACCAAAATGTACCACTTGTGACGACCCCTCCTCCCTGGCGCTAGGTCTCCTTTTCCTTGTTGCTGCTGCTCCTCTCTGTTTTGCAGGGAGAAAAGTCCTAAGTGTGATGAGCCTCAGTCTGCAGTCTCCGTCTCTCCCTGGAAGACTCCACACACTCAGCAGCATGACACAGACATGGTAAAAACACATTGTTGGCTTTGTTCTGTTCTTCTCACCACACACATTCACACACACCCACACATGCTCTACACAACTGATTTACCGATTTACACATGTTGAATTGTTATTTTTGTTTTTGGTGATTTGTCAAATAAATTAAGTTCTTTTTCTGACGCTACCTCGCCTTTGTCTCCCTCTTTGTCGCAGCTTTGAGTCAAGCTGTGACAAACTGATATGCCAAAATGTACTGCTGACACTCCAAAATGTGCCACAGATGCATCAAAAATGTACCAATGATATGCCAAAATGTGCTATTGATGCATCAAAATGTACCACTGACATGACAAATTACACCACGGATATGCCAAAATATATCACTGATACACCAAAATGTACCACTGACACACCAAAATGTTCCGCTGATAGACCAAAATGTTCCCATGACATGATATGCCAAAATGTACCACCAATATGCCACAATGTACCACTGAAATGCTAATTTGCTCATGTTAAATGCTGATATGGTAAAGCTAAATGATAGTATTGATGATAGTATGTACCGCTGATATGACACACTGACACACCAAAATGTGCCACTGATACATCACAATATATCAGCGCTGATACACCAAAATGTCCCACTGATACGCCAAAATATACCACTGATACGCCAAAATGTGCCACCAATATGCTAATATGCTAAAGCTAAATACTAACATATTAAAAAGTCCCACTGATTTGTGAGAATGTACCAGTGATACGTCAAAATGTGCCACCAATGTACCCACATGCAGCAGTGCTATGCCAAAATGTACCAATAATATGCCAAAATGTGCCACTGACAAGCCAAAATGTTCTGCTTAAACACCAAAATGTTCCAATGATGCACCAAATGTGCCTCTGATATGCCAAAATGTGCAACTGATACGCCAGTATGTGCCACAGATATGCCTGTATGTGCCACAGATATGCTAAAATGTACCAATGATATGCCAAAAATGTGCAACTGATACACCAAAATGTACCACAGACATGCTAATATAATAAGGCTAAATGCTAATATGCTAATGATAATATTCTAAAATGTTCCACTGATATGCCGAAATGTGCAAATGATATTCGAAAATATACCAATTATATGCCAAAATGTGCCACTGATAAGCCAAAATATGCCACAGATATGCTCATATAAGATAAGATAAGATATTCCTTTATTGGTCCCACAGTGGGGAAATTCACAATATAATATAATATAATATGCTAAGGCTAAATGCTAAAATGGTAATGCTAAATGGAAATATGCTAAAATGTACCACCAATATGCCAAAATGTGTCACTGCGACACCAACATGTACCACTGATACACAAGAATGTACCAATTATATGCCAAAATGTGCTGCTGATACACCATGTGCCACTGATATGCCAAAATGTGCTGATGATACACCAATATGTACCGCTAATATTCTAAACTATACCTCTGATACACCAAAATTAACAAATGATACACCAAATGTGCCACTAATGTGCCAAAATATACTCTGATGATCCAAAATGGTCAACTAATACATCAAAACGTGACACTGATATGCTAAAATATACCACTGATACGACACAATTTAACACTAAAATGCTAATATGCTAATATGGTGATGGAAATGCTAGTATTCTAAAATGTGCCACTGATACACCAAAATATACCACTGATATGCTAACATATTAATGCTAAATGCTAATATGCTAATGCTAAGTGCTAATATTCTCAAATGTACCACCAATATACCAAAATGCACCAATCATACTCCAAAATGTGCCACTGATGTGCCAAAATATAATGCTGATATGTCAAAATGTGCTGCTTATACATACTTACCACTGAAAGGCCAAAAATAACCACTGATACACCAAATGTGCCACTGATATGCTAATATGATAATGCTAAATGCTAATATGCTAATGCTAAATGCTGATATTCTAAAATGTACTGCTGATACACCAAAATGTACCACTGATATGCCAAAATGTGCCATTGATACACCAAAATGTGCCACTGATATGCAAATATGCTAATACTAAATATACCGCCAATATGCCAAAATGTACAAATCATACTCCAAAATGTGCCACTGACGTGCCAAAAAGTACTCCTGATATGTCAAAATGTACCGCTGATACACCAAAATGTACCAACGACACACCAAATTGTGCCACTAATATATCAACGTGTAAGGCTGATACACCAAAATGTGCAACTGATACACCAAAATGTGCCACTGATATGCCAAGATGTATTGCTGATACACCAAAATGTGCCACTGATATGCCAAAATATACTGCTGATACACTAAAAAGTGCAACTGATACACCAAAATGTGCCACTGGTAAACTAAAATGTGCCAATGACTTGCTAATATGATAATGCTAAATGCTAATGTGCTAATGCTAAAGGCTAATATTTTAATATGCTAATGCTAAATGCTGATATTCTAAAATGTACTGCTGATACACCAAAATGTACCACTGATTAGCCAAAATGTGCCATTGATACACCAAAAAGTTCCACTGATATCCAAAAATGTACCACTGATATGCTACAATTTACCACTAAAATGTTAAAGTGCTAAATCTAAATGCTAATAGGGTAATGCTAAGTGCTAATATTATGAAATTTACTGGTGATATGCCAAAATGTACCAATGACATGCCAAATATGCCAAGGATATGCTAACATGCTAATGCTAATGCTAAATGCTAATATTCAAAAATGTACCATTGATACACCAAAATGTACCAGTGATACACTAAAATGTACCACTGATATGCCAAAATGTACTGCTGATACGCCACAATGTGCTACTGATACGTCAGAATGTACCACTAAAATGCTAATATGTTAGTTAGTTAGGTAGTTAGTTAGTTAGTTAGTTAGTTTACTGTTATAGGTGATAGGTTCAACGAGACATACTATCATTTAGTGCAGTAATGGCATTAGGAATAAAAGAGTTTTTGAAGATGTTACGATTGGCTTTTGGTACTTTATACCGTCTACCGGAGGGGAGTAGTAATATCCATCCATCGTCAACAGTTTATCCCATTAGGGGTCACGGGGGGTCTGGAGCCGATTCCAGCTTGCATCAGGCGAAGCCAGGGTACACCCTGGACAGGTCGCCAGTCCATCGCAGGGCACATAGAGACAGACAACATATAGACAGACAACCATTCACGCTCACATCCACACCTACGGGCAATTTAGAGTCATCAATTAACCTAAATTGCATATCTATCTTTGGACTGTGGGAGGAAGCCAGAGTACCCGGAGAAAACCCACGCTTGCACGGGGAGAACACGCAAACTCCACACAGAAGAGTCCCAAGCCGGATTCGAACCTGCGGCACTCTTGCTGTGAGGCGAGAGTGCTAACCACTGCACCACCGTGCAGCCCTAAAATGCTAATAGGCTAATGCTAAATGATAATATATTAATGCTAAATATGTATCAATGATATGACTAAATGTTCCACTTGTGATGACCCCTCCTCCTTGGCACTAGGTCTCCTTTTCCTTGTTGCTGTTGCGCCCCCTCTCTGTATTTCAGGAAGGAAGGTCATTAGTGTGATGAGCCACACCTGGGCCCAGTGAGCTCTCCCCTTTGAATAGCTTCCTCAGCCTGCAGTGTCCCTCTCTCCCTGGAAGAGTCCACACACTCAGCAGCATGACAGAGACATGTCGTTTTGCTTTGTTCTGTTCTTCCCACCACACACATTCACACACACCCACACACACCCATACATGTTTTACACAACTTATTTACTGATTTACACATGTTGAATTGTTTTGTTTTTTTTGTGATTTGTCAAATAAATTGAGTTCTTTTTCTACCGCTACCTCGCCTTTGTCTCCATCTTTGTTGCAGCTTTGAGCCAGGCTGTGACGCACTGATATGGCAAAATGTGCCACTGATGCTCCAAAATGTGCAACTGATAAGCCAAAATGTGCCACTGACATGCTAATATGCTAAATGCCAATATGCTAAAATGTACCCCTGATATGCCAAAATGTGCCACCAATGCACCAAAATGTACCACTGTTATGCCAAAATGTACCACCGATACCACACAATGTACCACTAAAATGCTAATTTGCTAATGCTATATGCTAATATGGTAATGTTAAATGATATTATCAAATGTACCGCTGATATGCCAAAATGTAACAATGAGACGCCAAAACGTGCCACTGATATGCAAAAATGTACCACTGATATGCTAAAATTTACCAATAAAATATTAATATGCTGTTGCTGAATGCTAATGTGCTAATAGCATTCTAATATGCTAATGCTAAATGCTGATATTCTAAAATGTGCTGCTGATACACCATGTACCACTGTTATGCCAAAATGTGCTGCTGATAAACCAAAATGTACCAATGATACACTAAGTGTGCCACTAATATGCCAAGATATACTGCTGATGCACCAAAATGGCCAACTGATACATCAAAATGTGCCACTGATATGCGAAAATGTACCACTGATGCACCAAAATTTAACACTAAAATGCTAATATGATAATGCTAAATGCTAATATACTAATGCCAAATGCTATTATTCTAAAATGTGCAACTGATACACCAAAATATACCACTGATATGCTAACCTATTAATGATAACTGCTAATATGCTAGTTCTAAGTGCTAATATTCTCAAATGTACCACCAATATGCCAATGATGTTATAATTTATCAATAAAATGTTAATATGCTAATGCTAATATGTTAATACTAAATGCTAACAATATGAAATGTACTGGTGATAAGCCAAAATGTGCCACTGATGCTCCAAAATGTGCAACTGATAAGCCAAAATATACCAATGAAATGCCAAACTGTGCCACTGACATGCTAATATGCTAAATGCTAATATGCTAAAATGCACCCCTGATATGCCAAAATGTGCCACCAATGCACAGAAATGTACCACTGCTATGCCAAAATGTACCACTGATACCACACAATGTACCACTCAAATGCTAAGTTGCTAATGCTAAATGCTAATATTGTAATGTTAAATGATATTATCAAATGACCTACACCTCAGATTAACGAAGGTATGGCTTGGTAAATACAGCAAAGTGACACAACCCACTGAAGTGAAGTGGTGGAATTCTGTACTTTCCTGGGTCCTGTTTGGTCCCACTTGCACCAAGAGAGCTCAAATTTGGCACAGACACACCTGAGAATGTTCTCCTGATGTGAACCAGGCTTTATTGACCTACATCTTTGCCAAAATAAGTTATGGCGTGATAAATACTGCAAAATTATTTAAACCATCTAACCACTGAAGTGATTTGGCAGAATTCTATACTTTCCTGGTTCCTGTTTGGGCCCGGATGTACCAAGAGAGCTCAAATTTGGCACAGTCACATGTGATGATGTTCTCCTTATGTGCTAGAGGTTTCATGGACCTACACCACAGATTGAAGAAGTTATGAATTGGTAAATACGGCAAAGTGACACAGCGCACTGAAGTGAAGTGGTGGAATACTGTACTTTCCTGGGTTCTGTTTGGTTTCACTTGCACCAAGAGAGCTCAAATTTGACACAGACACACCTGAGGACGTTCTCCTCATGTGGTCCAGGTTTCATGGACGTAAATCTTTGCCAAAAGAAGTTATGGAGTGATAAATACTGCAAAGTTATTCAAACCATCTACCCACTGAAGTGATTGGGTAGAATTTCATACTTTCCTGGTTCCTGTTTGGGCCAGGATGTACCAAGAAAGCTCAAATTTGACACAGACACATGTGATGCTGGGGGAGTAGCTCATCCTTATGTGCTAGAGGGTTTCATGGACCAACATCTCACATTAAAGACAGTTATGGCTTGGTAAATACGGCAAAGTGACACAGCCCACTGAAGTGAAGTGGTGGATTTCTGTACTTCTCCTGGAATGTCTTGTTTGGTCCCACTAGTGTAGCAAGAGAGCTTCACATTGTGGCACAGACACACCTGAGAATATCTTTCTTTCTTTCTTTCTGTTCTCCTCATGTGGACCCAGGTTTCATGGACCTACATCTTTGCCAAAAGAAGTTATGGCTTGGTAAATATTGCAAAGTTATTAAAACCATCTACCCACTGAAGTGATTTGGTGGAATTCTATACTTTCCTGGTTCCTGTTTGGTCCCACTTGTACCAAGAGAGCTCACATTTGACACAGACACACCTGAGAATGTTCTCCTCATGTGGACCAGGTTTCATGGACCTACATCTTTGCCAAAATAAGTTATGGCGTGATAAATACTGCAACGTTATTCAAACCATCTACTCAAAAAAGTGATTTGGTAGAATTCTATACTTTCCTGGTTCCTGTTTGGTCCCACTTGCACCAAGAGAGCTCAAATTTAACACGGACACACCTGAGAATGTGTACTCATGTGGACCAGGTTTCATGGACCTACATCTTTGCCAAGATAAGTTATGGCGTGATAAATACTGCAACGTTATTCAAACCATCTACCCAAAAAAGTGATTTGGTAGAATTCTATACTTTCCTGGGTCCTGTTTGGTACCACTTGCACCAAGAGAGCTCAAATTTGGTACAGACACACCCTAGAATGTTCTCCTGATATGGACCAGGTTTCTTGGAGTTACATGTTTTCCAAAAGAAGTTATGGCGTGATAAATACTACAAAGTTATTCAAACCATCTTCCCACTGAAGTGATTTGGGAATATTCTATACTTTTCTGGTTCCTGTTTGGGCCAGAATGTACCAAGAGAGCTCATATTTTGCACAGGCAAATGTGAGGATGTTCTCCTTATGTTTTAGAGGTTTCATGGACCTACACCTCAGATTAAATAAGCTATGGCTTGGTAAATTCGGAAAAGTGACATAGCCCACTGAAGTGAAGTGGTGGAATTCTGTACTTTCCTGGGTCCTGTTTGGTCCCACTTGTAGCAAAAGAGCTCAGATTTGGCATAGATACACCTGAGGATGTTCTACTTATGTGGTCCAGGTTTCTTGGAGGTACATTTTTTCTAAAAGAAGTAATGGCATGATAAATACTGCAAAGTTATTCAAACCATCTAACCACTGAAGTGATTTGGCAGAATTCTATACTTTCCTGGTTCCTGTTTGGTCCAGGATGTACCAAGAGAGCTCAAATTTGGCACAGTCACATGTTAGGATGTTCTCCTTATGTGGACCAGGTTTCATGGACCTACATCTTTGCCAAAAGAAGTTATGGCGTGATAAATACTGCAACGTTATTTAAACCATCTACCCACAAAAGTGATTTGGTAGAAATCTATACTTTCGTTGTTCCTGTTTGGGCCAGGATGTACCAAGAGAGCTCAAATTTGACACAGACACATGTGATGCTGTTCTCCTTATGTGCTAGAGGTTTCATGGACCAACATCTCACATTAAAGAAGTTATGGCTTGGTAAATACGGCAAAGTGACACAGCCCACTGAAGTGAAGTGGTGGATTTCTGTACTTTCCTGGTTCCTGTTTGGTCCCACTTGCACCAAGAGAGCTCAAATTTTACACAGACACACCTGAGAATGTTCTACTCATGTGGACCAGGTTTCATGGACCTACATCTTTGCCAAGATAAGTTATGGCGTGATAAATACTGCAACGTTATTCAAACCATCTACCCAAAAAAGTGATTTGGAAGAATTCTATACTTTCCTGGGTCCTGTTTGGTCCCACTTGCACCAAGAGAGCTCAAATTTGGCACAGACACACCCTAGAATTTTCTCCTGATATGGACCAGGTTTCTTGGAGCTAACATGTTTTCCAAAAGAAGTTATGGCATGATAAATACTACAAAGTTATTCAAACCATCTTCCCACTGAAGTGATTTGGGAATATTCTATATTTTTCTGGTTCCTGTTTGGGCCAGAATGTACCAAGAGAGCTCATATTTTGAACAAGCACATGTGAGGATGTTCTCCTTATGTGTTGGAGGTTTCATGGACCTACACCTCAATTTAAATAAGTTATGGCTTGGTAAATACGGCAAAGTGCTACAGCCCACTGAAGTGAAGTTGTGGAATTCTTTACTTTCCTGGGTCCTGTTTGGTTTCACATGCACCAAGAGAGCTCAAATTTGGCACAGACACACCTGAGAATGTTCTTCTCATGTAGTCAAGGTTTCTTGGAGCTAAATTTTTTCGAAAAGAAGTTATGGCGTGATAAATACTGTTAAGTTATTCAAACCATCTAACCACTGAAGTGATTTGTCAGATTTCTATATTTTTCTTGTTCCTGTTTGGGCCAGGATGTACCAAGAGAGCTCAACTTTGGCACAGGCACATGTGAGGATGTTCTCCTTATGTGCTAGATGGTTCATGGATCTACACCTCAGATTAAAGAAGGTATGGCTTGGTAAATACAGCAAGATGACACAGCCCGATGAATTGAATTGGTGGAATTCTGTACTTTCCTGGGTCCTGTTTGAGCCAGGCTTTACCAAGAGAGTTCAAATTTGGTGTAGACACACCTGAGAATGTTCTTCTCATGTAGTCAAGGTTTCTTGGACCTACATCTTTGCCAAAAGAAGTTATGGTTTGATAAATACTGCAAAGTTAATCAAACCATCTACCCACTGAAGTGATTTGGTAGAATTCTACACTTTCCTGGGTCCTGTTTGGTCCCACTTGCACCAAGAGAGCTCAAATTTGGCACAGACACATGTGATGCTGTTCTCCTTATGTGCTAGAGGTTTCATGGACCAACATCTCAGATTAAAGAAGTTATGGCTTGGTAAATACGGCAAAGTGACACAGCCCACTGAAGTGAAGTGGTGGAATTCTGTACTTTCCTGGGTCCTGTTTGGTCCCACTTGCACCAAGAGAGCTCAAATATGACACAGACACACCTGAGGACGTTCTACTCATGTGGTCCAGGTTTCGTGGACCTACATCTTTGCCAAAAGAAGTTATGGCGTGATAAATACTGCAAAGTTATTCAAACCATCTAACCACTGAAGTGATTTGGCAGAATTCTATATTTTTCTGGTTCCTGTTTGGGCCAGGATGTGCCAAGAGAGCTAAAATTTGGCACAGGCACATGTGATGATGTTCTCCTTATGTGCTAGATGGTTCTTGGACCTACACCTCAGATTAAAGAAGGTATGGCTTGGTAAATACAGCAAAGTGACACAGCCCAATGAATTGAATTGGTGGAATTCTGTACTTTCCTGGGTCTTGTTTGAGCCAGGCTGTACCAAGAGAGCTCAAATTTGGTGTAGACACACCTGAGGATGATCTCCTTATGTGGTCCAGGTTTCATGGACCTACATCTTTGCCAAAAGAAGGTATGGTGTGATAAATATTGCAAAGTTATTCAAACCATCAACTCACTGAAGGGATTTGGTAGAATTCTATACTTTCCTGGTTCCTGTTTGGGCCAGGATGTACCAAGAGAGCTCAAATTTGGCACAGACACACGTGAGAAGGTTCTACTCATGTGGACCAGGTTTCATGGACCTATGTCTTTGCCAAAAGAAGTTATGGTTTGGTAAATATTGCAAAGTTATTCAAACCATCTACCCACTGAAGTAATTTGGTAGAATTCTGTACTTTCCTGGGTCCTGTTTGGTCCCATTTTCACCAAGAGAGCTCGAATTTGGCACAGGCACATGTGAGGATGTTTTCCTTATGTGCTAGAGGTTTCATGGACCTACACCTCAGATTAAAGAAATTATGGCTTGGTAAATATTGCAAAGTTATTCAACCATCTACCCACTGAAGTGATTTGGTAGAATTCTATACTTTCCTGGTTCCTATTTGTTGGAATCAGCCCGCTACCTACCACTGTTTTTTAAATATGAGCCTTTGAAATACTACTAAAATTTGGAAGGACTTTCACGCATGATAACTCATTATTAAATGTACCTAGAGTGACATAATTACCTTTGGTTGATGCAGTAAGCTTTTCCTGGCAACATGTTTCCCTGAGAGATGCTGTAGGATTTGTATTGGGCTATTCAATGGTCTTGGAAGCTTTACAAAATACTGTCTACATTTTCACAAATTTTATCAAAACTCAAAGCAGTTGAAAGAGACAAACTAAATGCTGTTGGCAACATTTAATTGGTTTTTGAACTGCTTGAATTGAGCACAGTGAAAGGTAAACACAACTTTCAACACATTTGTACAAGAAAATAAATGTATCAATAATACATAAATAAAAACACAATCAGAGTCCTCCTATAACACAAATATTTTAAGTTGGACAACAAAGAGAAATAAAATCATTTACAAATGTGCCCTGTGGAGTGCCCAGGCAGTGAACAAAACAAAGTCAAATGCCCTCAAGGGTGAGATTCTATTGAACATAAAACATAACATAAAATTGTGCCTTCAGTGGTGAGCTTTTATTGAACAAAACATAAAGTGCCTTCAAGAGTGCCCTCTCAGCAGGCAAATATAACCCATGCAGTGCAGAAAACAAGTAAAATGCCATCCCAGTCGACAAAATGTTTTAAAAAAATAAGTCCCAAAGGGTGCATTTCTATTGAACAAAACATAAAAAGTGCCCTGAAATATGCCCTTCCAGTGGACAAAAGGTAGAATAAAGTGCCCTGAAGAATGTCTGATAAACAGCATGATTACTCGAACTCACCATGCAGTCAGGGCTGCTGCTGAACTTCCTAGATGCTCCGGGCTGGTTCCAGACGGTGCTCTTTTTTGCTTTCTGTTCCCTGCAACTCAATCCTCACTCCATTGTCAAGTGCCCAGCATGTTGTTTGCAGGCGTTTCATCCACATACTCACACATAATTCTCCATGGCTGGGGTCGCTGGCATGTTCTCAGCAGGCGTTTCATCCACATACTCACATGTACTCTGATTTTGGGACTCAGGAACACACACATCATTCTCCCTGACAGGACTGTCTGTCAGCTTCCCCGCTGGGGTTTCCCTCATGCATCCAGCTGTCTCCTGTGTGAAGATGAGGGGTGCTGGTGCATCCCTTGGAGCCTGCTTGACAGGGATTTGCTTGTTCACTCTCCATCTCAGCAATGGGTACTTCCATCTTCTTGACCCGGGGCTTGGAAGCATGCATGTTTCCCAAATAATAGTCTACTACGGATTGCTTCAGACTCTCAGCCACTACCGAGCATTTTGAAGGTGATTTAATGTAGATGTGCAAACCCTTCTTTGCACCTCCCACTGGCATCAGCACTTAGAGGGTATAAGTCTGCATAGGCCTGTCGAGCATGAAGCAAGTTGGAGCTCGGGCAGAAAAAGTGAGCTACAGATCTGATTTTCACATATGTGGTAGGGCTCTTTGAGCCAAAATATACAAATGATATGCCGAAATGTGCCACTGACATGCTAATATGCTAATGCTAAATGCTAATATGGTAATGTTTAATGATATTATCAAACGTACCGCTGATATGCCAAAATGTACTACTGAAATACCAAAATGTACCACTGACACGGCAAAATGTGCTACTGATACGGCAAAATATACCACTGATATGATAAAATGCGAATGCTAAATGCTAATATGGTAATGCTAAATTGTAATGTGCTAAAATGTACCACTAATTTGCCAAAATGTACTGCGTATACACCAAGATGTACCACTGATATGCCAAAATGTGCTGCTTATACACCAAAATGTTCCAATGATACACCAAATGTGCCACTAATATGCCAAAATGTACTGCTGATGCACCAAAATGTGCAACTGATACAGCAAAACGTGCCACTGATTTGCGAAAATGTACCACTGATACGTGACAATTTAACACTAAAACGCTAATATGTTAATGCTAAATGCTAATATGCTAATGCTAAGTGCTAATATTCTCAAATGTACCGCCAATATGTCAAAATGTACCAATCATGCTCCAAAATGTGCCACTGATGTGCCAAAATGTACTGCTGATATGTGAAAATGTACCACTGATATGCCAAAATGTGCTGCTGATACAGCAAAATGTAGCGGTAATATTCTAAACTGTACCGCTGATACACCAAAATGTACCAATGATACACCAAATGTGCCACTAATATGCAAAAATGTACTGCTGATGCACCAAAATGGTCAACTGATACACCAAAACGTGCCACTGATATGCTAATATGATAATGCTAAATGCTAATGTGCTAATGCTAAAGGGTAATATGCCAAAATGTGCAACTGCTCCACTAAAATGTGCCACTGATAGGCCAATATGTGCCACTGATATGCTAATATAATAATGCTAAATGCTAACATGCTGATATGCTAGTAGTATTTGCTAATTTTCTAAAATGTATCGCTGAAATGCCACAATATGCCAATGATGCTCCAAAATGTGCCACTGATATGCCAAAATTTACCACTGATACATCACAGTGCATGCTTAAAATGCTAATATGCTAATGCTAAATGCTAATATCGTAATGCTAAATGAAAATATTATCAAATGTACAATTGATATGCCAAAAGGTGCTGCTGATACACCAAAATGTACCGCTAATATGCCAAAATGTACTGCTGATGCACCAAAATGGTCAACTGATACACCAAAACGTGCCACTGATATGCTAATATGATAATGCTAAATGCTAATGTGCTAATGCTAAAGAGTAATACGCCAAAATGTGCAACTACTCCACTAAAATGTGCCACTGATTGATTGATTGATATGCCAAAAGGTGCTGCTGATACACCAAAATGTACCGCTAATATTCTAAACTATACTGCTGATGGTACTGCTGATGGTGGGGGGGGCGGCAGTAGCTCAGTCTGTAGGGAGTTGGCTTGGGAACCGGAGGGTCACCGGTTCAAGTCCCGACATGGACCAAGAACTGAGTGTGAACTGGTAGTTGGAGAGGTGCCAGTTTACCTCTTGGGCACTGCCGAGGTGCCCCTGAGCAAGGCACCAAACCCCCAACTGCTCGGGGCGCTTGTCAGGAGCAGCGCCCCTCACTCTGACATCTCTCCATTGTTGCATGTATATGGGTCCTGTATGTGCATGTGTGTGTTAACAACAGAGTGTAAATTGAATTTCCCCTCAGTGGGACTAATAAAGGTTGATCTTCTTCTTCTTCTTCTTCTGATACACCAAAATGTACCAGTGATACACCAAATGTGCCACTAATATGCCAAAATGTACTGCTGATGAACCAAAATGGTCAATGGTCAAAATGTACCATTCATACTTCAAAACGTGCCACGGATATGATACGCCACAATTTAACACTAAATTGCTAATATGCTGATGCTAAATGCTAATATGGTAATGCTAGATGCTAGTATTCTAAAATGTGCCACTGATATGCAAACATAATAATGCTAAATACTAATATGCTAATTGCTAATATTCTCAAATGTACCGCCAATATGACAAAATGTACCAATCACACCCCAAAATGTACTCCTGATATGTCAAAATGTACCACTGATATGACAAAATGTGCTGCTTCTACACCAACATGTACCACTGAAAGGCTAAAAACGACCACTGATACACCAAATGTGCCACTGATATGCTAATATGACAATGCTAAATGCTAATATACCAATGCTGACTGGTAATATTCTAAAATGTACTGCTTATCCACCAAAATGCACCAACGACACACCAAATTGTGCCACTAATATATCAAAATGTACTGCTGATGCACCAAAATGTGCAACTGATATGCCAAAATGTACCACCGATATGCCAAAATATGCCACATTTATGATACAATGTGAATGCTAAATGCTAATATGGTAATGCTAAATGGTAATATGCTAAAATGTACCACTGATATGCCAAAATGTGCTGCTTATACACCCAAATGTTCCAACGATACACCAAATGTGCCTCCAATATGCCAAAATGTGCAACTGATACGCCAGTATGTGCCACTGATATGCCAAAATGTACTGCTGATACAGCAGAATGTGCAACTAATACGCCAAAATGTGCCACTGATACATGTGCTCCTGATGTGCCAAAATGTACTGCTGATATGACAAAATGAGGAACTGATTCGCCAAAATGTGCCACTGATAAGCCAAATTATGCCACAGATGTGCTCATATGCTAAGGCTAAATGCTAATATGGTAATGCAAAATGCTAATATGGTAATGCTAAATGCTAACATGGTAATTCCAAATGCTAGCATTCTAAAATGTGCCACTGATACACCAAAATGTACCACTGATACACCAAAATATACCACTGATATGCTAACATAATAATGCTAAATGCTATTATGCTAATGCTAAGTGGTAATATTCTCAAATGTACCACCAATATGCCAAAATGTATCAATCATGCTCCAAAATGTGCCACTGATGTGCCAAAATGTAATGCTGATATGTCAAAATGTGGGTGTAGCAGGCCCCTATTAACCCACATCTCTGGGGCTTGTGACTGATAACGCCTATTTAATAGCCTGACAACAGTCTAATGGCTGCCTTTCCAAAGAGGATGACAGTGGAAATATAGCATTTGGCTTCATTGTGAGGTAGAGGTGGTTCGGGCATCTGGTAAGGATGCCTCCTGGGCGCCTCCCTAGGGAGGTGTTCCAGGTACGACCAGCAGGGACGATACCCCGGGGAAGACCCAGGACTAGGTGGAGAGATTATATCTCCACCCTGGCTTGGGAATGCCTCGGGATCACCCAGTCAGAGGTGATTAATGTGGCCCGGGAAAGAGAAGTTTGGGGTCCCCTGCTGGAGCTGTTGCCCCCGCGACCCCAGATAAGCAGTTGAAGATGAAGAAGACTTCTTCTCTGTTTTTTTATAATGTTTCAACTCTTAATACCGTTGTCAAGTAAATGTTTTTATCTAAACAGAGACTCAGTGTCCAACCTGCTGTGAGCATCAAATCTGTAACTTTTTCTTGTACAGGACCTTCTTTAGGATCAGGGTGGAAAACCCAGAGGCAGAGTTCTGTTTTTCTTTACATTATTTTTCTTTATGGAAATTTTCTCCAGTAGTGCCCAGACTTTAGAAAGTTATGTAGGTTATCAGCTTTGATGCTTATGTGGGTTAAAATACTGCAGAGTTTCCTCTCTGTCAACTGGTCCTATAGTCTTCCCATCTTCTCTTCAGTTCAGTTCAGGAACACTCACTGTCAGAGACATGAGGGTAAATGAATTCATATTCAGTCTGTCAGTGGATGTTATCTATTTCTGTAATCAGTAACACTTCTTGTTCTTTTAAATGTGTTCAAACTGAAAAAAATATCAGAATCAAAATATTTATTTCCAGGGGTGTCAGGTATATACAAGGACTTTGCTTTGGTTTGTTGGTGCTAATAAGCAGTAAAAAAAACAGGAGGCACAATATATAAATATAAATTTCTTTAAGATACAAATAAAAAAAATAAACCTTTTTTTCCCACCTGCCCACCTGTCAGCACTAACTCCCATCGTTGAATACCACAGAGGGAGGTAACAACGTTTTACGGGATCTGTGCTTATTTTAGTATTGCACAAAAGTAAGTTAATATTTTAGTACATGTGTGACCATCACCGGCCCTCCTGGTAACTAATCTTTATTGGTTTTTTCCTATCACGAGCCAGAGAGTGAAGTGCTACACTTCAGTGAAATGAGGGGAAAATGAGGGGTCGATAGGGGGATATAAATAAGATGGGCAGGGAAGCGTACATGCTATGAATGTAAGGTGCTGATTTATACCCACCAACCAGTAACCCACGAGAAAAAAACAGAAGGGAGAAGCTTAAACCGTTGGAAAGGAGTGCAGAAAGTGCATGAGCCCAGTGTAAAATTCGAAGACTGACCTAGCACATTTTGGCGGGTCCCATTAGTTCTCAACAATGGGACTCGACAGGTGCTGGCAGGCCCTGAACCCAATCATGTATGTGTTATTGACACCGAAGCCCAGAGCGGCCGTCATGACCAAGCCTGGCCAAACTGGTCAAGTGCCCCACCCCATCCCAGGCTACGAGAGCACCAAGGAGGCAACACCCAGAGAGCCACCAGAGCCGACGGGCCGCACGCACACCCAGATGCCCAGAGGAGGCAGCGGCCGACACCCCCCGGGGCGACACCCGCCGCCCAACATCCAGCCCAAACCACCCCACTAAAAGGGAGGGGGCGAGAGAGGGCCCCACAAACCAAACAGGCCCCACCAATGCAGCCGCCCCAGCGGCCACCCCAGACCCGCCACAGGCCGGCCGCCCATGGCACCCCAACCCAGAAGGGAGATGGGGCCACCCCCAAGGATGCACAGACCGCCGGCCCCCCACGCCAACCCTGAAGATCACAGTGCCGAGGACGCAGGGCACACAGACCGTCCACCCTACCACTTCCCAGGATAAGGCCTCGGCCAGCAGTACTTGATCCCCGGTGGTGTCGCAGGTCCAAACAAGAGCCTGTGCGTGGATGAGCGAGCGGCGCTGCTGTCTCCAGGCTCCACTCTCCAGGTGACTCCTCCTCCTCCTCCAAACATGGCAGCGTAGCAGCTTCCCCGACAGACGACGCGGAGAGGGACAGAAGTAGGAGAAGAAGAAGCGGCTACTAAACCCATCCTGAACGTGTTCTTAAAAAACTCTTTTGCTGGCTCTGGTAAAACCATGTGCAGCCTTCCAAGGAGCAGAAACAGAGAGGCTGTAGAGGACTGAGTGTTTCCAG
Source organism: Pterois miles (assembly GCA_947000775.1). Taxonomy (NCBI): domain Eukaryota; kingdom Metazoa; phylum Chordata; class Actinopteri; order Perciformes; family Scorpaenidae; genus Pterois; species Pterois miles. The sequence goes on along the minus strand of CAMQGK010000515.1, from coordinate 409,353 downwards.
GGGAGAAAAACAACTTTTTCTGCTGTTCCACACCGAGAGGATGGATGGAGAACATTCTGCGCTGTCAGGAGTTGAGTGGGAAAGAGAGAGGCTTCCACCAAGTTACAACAGCCCCGCTCCTGCTGTAAGAATCCCACATTTTCTCCTCATTTAGGTGACTTGCATGTGACTAGCTCAGTTGATTTTTTTTTTTGCAGTGGAATCATACGTGTATAGGTGAACCAAAGTGTTTGCTTTGTCCTCTGACAGTCACCTTTAATGCCAAATGAAGAAGAAGCTTGAGCATAAACGTGATCTTTAGTGAATGGATTTAAAAATAAGGCCTTAATTGGAATTAAAATGTCTTTAAATTTAAATTTTAAACTTTAAATTTAAACTTTAAATTCTCCAAATAACTGGTAACACAATAATATACCAAATGCCTCTCATATTAAAGGGAATGTATATATGTTTATATACAGTATATTTATACATTTTTAATCATTTCGTATTGTCGATGTGTAGACTGCTTTTAATGTGAAAAATGCGGGATGTTTAATCCAGTGGATATCATGTCATGCACACTCCTGAGAAATGGAGTCCAACGACCAGCCAACACCATTGGGTGCCATCACCACATTTTGTCTTGTTTTGTATTGCCAATGCGTGAACAGGTTGTAATATAACTTTAAACTTGAGATCTTCCCCTACATACTCGGCTGCCTATAACAGCCTGTGGACTGATTTCTGACCCCGGACAGTTTTGCTTCGTAACGTTAGCTGATGAAGTAATTTGCAAATGGCAAACTGAATATTGGACATTGCAGAGACTAATGGTGACATACTGTAAAATAATGTTATGTGTAATGCCAACTGCAGTTCACTTAATGGCCACTGGTGTCATTAAGAACAAGGATGTTCTTAAAGTTACATGTAATACCTTGAAAGGGAAATACCACCTAAATTAAGAATTCCAATATGTTATTGCCATGGCCTAGGACAGTTCAAGCAATATTTGTGAATAAGAGCTACTCTCTCTTAAAGCCAGAAACCAGAGAGGAAGTCTCAACCTTGTCATGTGACTCTGCTGTTCCCTGCTGCTCTTTTCCACTGATGCCGTTCGCACCAAATTCAGAACTCCGTTGCTCACTGACAAAACAGCAACAAACACAGCTCCCGTCTACCTGAGCTCCCTCATCCAGGTCTGTACTCCTTCCTGCAAATGAAAGGTGCCTGGTGCCATCACAACAGGGCCCCAAGTCGCTAGCTAGACTTTTCTCCTCTGTAGTCCCCCAATGGTGGAAGTTACCTGAAGCATCCACAGACCCTTTCCACCTTTAAGAAAAAGCTAAAGACCCAGCTCTTTCATGAGCCCCTCCACACCTAATGACACTGATGCTATTGATGATGTTGATAAAGATGATATTGATGATGTTGCTGGTGTTTGCCTCAGTGCACTTCCTGTCGGCATCTGTGTCCAATCAGACTTGAAGCTGTTGTTGGCACTTTGACGTTGTTCCCTCCCATCTAGATCCTTGCTTGCATGAAATGGTTTAATGTGTAATAGAAAACTGTGATATTTGATTTTACTAACTGCTTGTCTGCTTTTGATGTTGTTGGTTCTTTTGTTTGGTGAGCCAAAGACAAATGTCCACCCTGGTCAACAATAAAGATTTATCATATTGAATTTATCTGTCTTGCTTAACCGGAATATTGCTCATCTTGTACTTTCTCACCCAATTCGTCTGCTGTCAAACTATTACATAGGCATTATCAGTCATTATTAGCACCGTTGCTTTTGCATGGGAGAAGGTTCACTGAGTGCGCACCAGTGAAAACCACCCCCACCACAACCTCAGCCTGCAAAGAAAGGTTCCCACTTGTAACGCTGTAATAGTAATAGTAAATACTTGTGTCCAAATAGGCTTATAGTTGTATTATTCAACATTTAGAGTACATAATGAATCCACAACACATATCTTGCCATTTTTCTGTCTTCTCCGAGACCAAAGTTTTGAAAGTCTACAAGGCCTACGAAGTGCAACAGGGGATTGGCATACAGTTTATTACACATAATGTACCTATTATTTTAAAATGCATATGCTATGTTGTAGTTTCTGGTTAGGCGGTTAGTGAAGGTAGGCAGCACATTTAAAATATATGTTTTAAAAATAAATGTGTGAAGCGGGGCTTTTCAAAAATCTACAAACAAACTTTATCAGCTAAAAAGAACCAGTGTCAGAGTAAATAGTTTTAACATCCTGATAATTACAGGTGTTGACTCTGATATCATTTGCAAATGTTTTTTTTTCCTTGCTTAATTTCAGCATTAAAGTTGAAGTAGGCAGAAGTCGAGCAAATGTGATTTTAAAAAGTTATTTTTTGGCTATAAAACGGTCGCTTTATTGTGACAGTAGTGCGCGAGACAGGTAATCTGATAAAAAAAAAAAAAAAAAAATCATGTTCCTTCAGTGCTCCTAATAGCATCTGCAAGATTTCACAGACTGGAAAAAACAACCAATCAGAGCTGAGCTAGAGCCTTGCTGCCTCCAAGCAGCAATCACTGAAATCAAACCCATCAAATAAAAACAAAGTCATGGCAACAGCGGTGACGCACGACGTCATATAAGACCTGCTGACCTTTGCTCTCTCTCATTTTGCACTTGGGTTTGAGGAGACTTGACCTTTTGCAAAATTGGCGAGCTGATCTCTTTGGAGGAAATATCTGAAGAGGTGATCTTGTTGGAAAACTACTGAAGTAGAAGAAGAAGCAGAAGAAGAGGAAGAAGAAGAAGGAGGAGGAGGAGAAGTTAACTCGGAGAAATGGCTTGGAGCCCGGTTCCTTTCCTGCTCGGGTGTGACCTGGACCTTCATGGGCAAGGTAAGACAATTCAATTCATATTTTCTCTTAATTGACCTCTTTAAAAAGTTTAAATGAACATATTTTGTTGAATGTAAATGTGAAGAAGTAGCATAATATTTGATGGCCTGTCTTAAAACACTGCTTGGGTGATGCTCGACGTTTTCTTAAAAGTTGAATTAGCGGCTTTGAATGTATTAAAACTGTCGGCAAAGATGTGAAATTTATTAAGAACAGATCCGTGATTTGAAAACATTTGTTTTGTTTTGAGGGCATCCATTTATTGAATTTGACGTAGACAGTTATGGCAAATAAATCGGCGCCTGGGCTAATATTTGAACAATGCGTGAAAACAAATGTTTTGTAACCATGGAGATGATGTTAGTATTAGATTCAAATGTAGGCAGCTAGTAGGGGCTGACGCCATCATGTCAGACGTGCAGATGTAAACAAACCGGGCCAGATGATTTAACTTGTTTTAAACTGGATTCAGAGTTGTTGTCGAAGCATCGGGTTATTTTAAGTTCAAAGTTCATCACAGTTATATATATATATATATATATATATATATATATATATATATATATATATATATATAGCGCGTCCTGCGCCCAGGATGCCACCGTCTCCTGTGCGCAGTCTGATTTGTAATGTACAGTATAAACTGGGAAAATAAGCGACTATAGTATCCACAGAAGCTCAGACGATTGTGTGGTTATTGTGAAGAAACTCGCTGGTTGCGCGTGAAGGTACCCAAGGTTCAGCGTGCGTAAGTACGCATGCGGTTTTGTGTGTGTTTGTGTGTCACACCGCTTATTGTAAACCATAGGAGTGATGGAGATTGTGACATCATCTTGCAAACACACAATTCACACAGTGTCATGATGAATCCTCCTCTGCTGAATTACCGAAGGTCCTCAAAACCGTGTGTTGCCCCTCTCCAATAACTGTCTCTTTCCATATTAATTATTATATGATGTGATGCTCGGTAAAAACATTTCTATTTTTAGATGTGAAACTGTGTGGAGACATTACTATTGCACGTGAATGTAATTCAATCTTATTCTATTCATTTCTCACCATAAAAATGATAGCATTATGATATATTTATATTATTAATTATGCCTATAAAGGCTACATATTCCTCCAACGCCCTAATAGTAGTGCCCATTGTTAATAATATTGTTATATGTTTGTGATTATAGTAATATTACGAGACAGTGGTATATGTAAAACTGCTTCCTGTGATATTATTAAAGTTATAAAATAGTATTAATATAGTAATAGTATAGTAGAAATAGTATTTGAGCATGTGGGTCTCAATGGATTATAAGACAATGCCTTTTCATTTGATACGCCAGAGTAATCAGTGGCATGCTCTACGCCTGTGTCTGTATTTTAATGCAGTAATGGTGCAGTGCTCTGTGACTGATAAATGTTGATTTTGGATCATAGTTTCATAATCTGAACTCGGTCCGTGACTATTTCTTGTAATGCCTCTGTTTGGTTGTCTGGTTTTTATTAACCTTTCTTGTTAATAAAAGCCTGTATGACGCCATCTTGTCTCTTTAAAAATCGTGGTTCAACCATCATGTTTGTGCTTATAGAGGGACTGGGCAAGGCGACTCTTTTTATAAGGTAAAATAAAGGTAAGAGCGTCTGAAAATGAACCTGTTCTTACAAAGTTAGAATGGTGCATGCGCCATGTCTGTGATTATGTGCTGGAGCTTGTGTCAGCATCTGTATCAGTGTGTGACCCTTTTATGCATGTTCTTTAACACCTTCTTATGTAAGTGATGTGATCTTACATGACCACTAATATCTGCCAACATGAGGAGGTTACTGGTTATTTCACATGAGTGACATTTTCATGTGTGTTTGATTTGTCCTCTCACCAAGAAGATGTGTTGGAAAAAGGTTAATGTCTGCAGTCTGTGTTATTTAACAACACACACACACACACACACACACACACACACACACACACACACACACACACACACACACACACACAGTCCTGATAAAGCATAATTTTTCAAGTTTTTATTCTTCAATCTGTTATTTTGAGGTAATCATAACGGTATAACTAAATGCACTTCCTGTTTGATTATTGCTTATTTAGTCACTGTTAATTATTGTAATATGAAGGACTGAGGTTTTCCATACTTAAACATTCTTTCCTTGCAGGTGTCTTCCGTCCTGCGGCTGAGCTGATCAGGATCATTGATGAAGACAGCAAAGGTAACACTCTCCCTTTTGTTGTTCTGAATGATGATGGTTGTTCAGAAGCAGGCGATCACATTCCTGAGGGAATTGAAGGTGTGGGCATCCCCCATCTCCCTTCTTTCTATGATGATGAGGAAGCAGTGGTCGATTATGAGGACATCTTACATGACCTATTCCCTGCTCGCACCCCTTTCCACTTGGCTAAGGAATATCTAGCAGAGGTCAATGGTTATGATGAGGATGATGATACAGCCTCAGATGATAGCGATGCCTGGAGTGATCGGAGTTACTTTGATGACGGTGTTGTTGAGGAGGAAGAGGATGATGGTTTTCAGGTTGATGAAGATGAAGATGAGTATGATTTTGAGATTGACGATGTCAACTTTCAACATCCTCACCTACATCAGCATCAGCCACCTCCTCAGGATCAGGAGGAGCTGACTCCCTCAACCTCTGGCCTCAGGGAGGAGGACAGCTCCGAGGAGCCGACTCCCTCAATCTCTGGCCTCAGGGAGGAGGACAGCTCCGAGGAGCCGACTCCCTCAACCTCTGGCCTCAGGGAGGAGGACAGCTCCGAGGAGCCGACTCCCTCAACCTCTGGCCTATGCTCCTCTGCAAAGAGGAGGGGAGGAGGACAGCTCCGAGGAGCCGACTTCCTCATCCTCTGGCCTATGCTCCTCTGCAAAGAGGAGCAGGGAGGAGGACAGCTCCGAGGAGCCGACTTCCTCAACCTCTGGCCTATGCTCCTCTAGAAAGAGGAGCAGGGAGGAGGACAGCTCCGAGGAGCCGACTTCCTCAACCTCTGGCCTATGCTCCTCTAGAAAGAGGAGCAGGGAGGAGGACAGCTCCGAGGAGCCGACTTCCTCAAGCTCTGGCCTATGCTCCTCTAGAAAGAGGAGCAGGGAGGAGGACAGCTCCGAGGAGCCGACTCCCTCAACCTCTGGCCTCAGGGAGGAGGACAGCTCCGAGGAGCCGACTCCCTCAATCTCTGGCCTCAGGGAGGAGGACAGCTTCGAGGAGCCGACTCCCTCAACCTCTGGCCTCAGGGAGGAGGACAGCTTCGAGGAAATCTTGCCGCCTCAGGGAGGAGGACAGCTTCGAGGAGCCGACTCCCTCAACCTCTGGCCTGTGCTCTTCTGGAAAGAGGAGCAGGGAGGAGGACAGCTCCGAGGAGCCGACTTCCTCAACCTCTGGCCTATGCTCCTCTGGAAAGAGGAGCAGGAAGGAGGACAGCTCCGAGGAGCCGACTTCCTCAACCTCTGGCCTATGCTCCTCTAGAAAGAGGAGCAGGGAGGAGTACAGCTCCGAGGAGCCGACTTCCTCAACCTTTGGCCTCAGCTCCTCTAGAAAGAGGAGCAGGGAGGAGGACAGCTCCGAGGAGCCGACTCCCTCAACTGGGAGGGCCTCAGCTCCTCCACACAGTGGAGTGGAGAGAGATTCTGGGAGGTCATTGCTAAGAGACCAATGTGGTTTGATGACAGTGACTGAGATTAGGATTTCAGCCCTGTATAAAGCAGCACAATCCATCTGGAAGCAGTCACATCTGATACCTCGATTTCTCTTTGGGAGAAATGTTCTTTGGATCTGACAGGACTGGCAGCACAAAAAAAAAAAAAAAAAAAAAAAAAAAAATTGTGAATTTCTCCACTGCGGGACCAATAAAGGAATATCTTATCTTATCTTATCTTAGCACCCTTGGCAGAGAGTTCCAGCAGGGCCTGTCTGTAAGCAGATATTTAGTTTTAGGGATGTTTCTTTGAGAGGTGTCTTTTGTGTTTGGTAGGACTTATTTTTACCTTAAAGGCTGGCTTGTTTGTTTCTGGTAGGATTTCTTTATGCCTCTGCACCAGTGACAGTGGCGACTGGAGGCATTATGTTTTCGGGTTGTTGAGTTTCTTCACATTTGGTACTAGCTTCCACTTACAATGACTGATTAGAATTTGGTGGACAAAGGGAAGTATGACATCAGAAAACATTCTGGACGTGATTCAATATTTCATATGTTAATACTGATACTTTCAGTAGAGGTGGGTTAGTGGCGAGAAAATTTATATATGTGTAGTTTGTTGTTATATATATATAATTTCTCTATATAATGTAGTTTGTTTGTATATATATATATGTATACATATATATTTATGTTTACATACACACATACATATATACATACATACAAATAAAAATTATCTATGCAAAATTAAATTAGATATATAAAATAAAAATATATATATATATATATAATATATATATATATATGAATAATGTTATATATATGAAAATTGTTATATATATGAAAATTATCTGTAAAATTGTCTATATAAAATTATATTATCTTCATAAAATTACCAAATTAAATCAACAAAAATTAGAACAAAGTTAATTAAGTCCTCCGAAGAGGGGGGGTGGTGGCGGGCCCATAGTCACTGATTTGGCCTCTTTTTATATATATATATATATATATATATATATATATATATATATATATATATATATATATAGTAATATAGTAATATTTATATTTATATTTATTTATTTACACATTTGTTTTTTTATATTTATATTTACATACACAGATACATATATATATATATACAAATATATTAATGAAAATTATCTATGCAAAATTAAATTATATATATATAATAAAAAAATGTCATATTTTTTCATAAACAAAGTTAATTTAACCCTCCAAAGAAGGGGGGGCAAAAAACAGAGGTATATATATGAAAATTATCTATGAAATTGTATATATAGAATTATATTTTCTTCATAAAATTACCAAATTAAATTAAAAAAGATTTGAACAAAGTTAATTAAGTCCTCCGAAGAGGGGGGTGGTGGCGGGCCCATAGTCACTGATTTGGCCTCTTTATATATATATATATATATATATATATATATATATATATATATATATATATATATATATATATATATATATATATATATTTATATATTTATTTTTATATATTTATTTTTTTTATTTATACAACATAATATATATAAATATATTAATGAAAATTATCTATGCAAAATTAAATTAGATATATAAAATAAAAAAATTTAATATTTTTTCATAAACAAAGTTAAATTTTTTCCCCCAAAAAAAGGGGGCAAAAACAGAGGTATATATATGAAAATTATCTATAAAATTGTCTATATAGAATTATATTTTCTTCATAAAATTACCAAATTAAATTTGAAAAAATTTGAACAAAGTTAATTAAGTCCTCCGAAGAGGGGGTGGTGGCGGGCCCATATCCTTTTGGTCTCTTTATATATATATATATATATATATATATATATAAAAAAAAAAAAAATATATATAGTTTATATATATATATGTTTATATTTATATTTATTTACATATTTATTTTTATATATTTATATTTAAATACACACATACATATATATACAAATATATTAATGAAAATTATCTATGCAAAATTAAATTAGATATATAAAATAAAAATATATATAATACAATTAAAAAAAAATATATATTATATTTTTATTTTATATATATATATATATATATATATATATATATATATATATATATATATATATATATATATATTTTGAAAGGTAATTTAGTTCTCCAAAGGAGAGGGTGGTAGCGGCCAAAAATGATTTAATTAAAAATATTTCTAATCCACGTGTCAGCAGTCAAGCAGTGTCATCTGCGAATTTCTGCATGTGGCAGGACTCTGAGTTGTACTTGAAGTCCGATGTGTACAGGGTGAAGAGAACTGGAGAGACCACAGTCCCCTGCAGCGCTGCTGACCACAGTGTCAGACCAGCAGTCCCCCAGTCTCACATACTGAAGTCTGACTGTCAGATAGTCCATAATTCATGCCACCGTGTGTGAAATCCACTCCCATCTCTGTCAGTTTGACTCTGAGGAGCAGGGGCTGGATGGTATTAAAGGTGCTGGAGAAGTCCAAGAACGTAATTCTCACAGCACCGCTGCTCCTGTCCTGCTTTGCAAACTGCAGCAGGTCGAGGGTGTGGCGGACCTGTAGTCTCAATTGGTGTCCGGTTAGGAGATCATGTCATTTGTACCAAAATGTACCACTTGTGACGACCCCTCCTCCCTGGTGCTAGGTCTCCTTTTCCTTGTTGCTGCTGCTCCTCTCTGTTTTGCAGGGAGAAAAGTCCTAAGTGTGATGAGCCTCAGTCTGCAGTCTCCGTCTCTCCCTGGAAGACTCCACACACTCAGCAGCATGACACAGACATGGTAAACACACATTGTTGGCTTTGTTCTGTTCTTCTCACCACACACATTCACACACACCCACACATGCTCTACACAACTGATTTACCGATTTACACATGTTGAATTGTTATTTTTGTTTTTGGTGATTTGTCAAATAAATTAAGTTCTTTTTCTGACGCTACCTCGCCTTTGTCTCCCTCTTTGTCGCAGCTTTGAGTCAAGCTGTGACAAACTGATATGCCAAAATGTACTGCTGACACTCCAAAATGTGCCACAGATGCATCAAAAATGTACCAATGATATGCCAAAATGTGCTATTGATGCATCAAAATGTACCACTGACATGACAAATTACACCACGGATATGCCAAAATATATCACTGATACACCAAAATGTACCACTGACACACCAAAATGTTCCGCTGATAGACCAAAATGTTCCCATGACATGATATGCCAAAATGTACCACCAATATGCCACAATGTACCACTGAAATGCTAATTTGCTCATGTTAAATGCTGATATGGTAAAGCTAAATGATAGTATTGATGATAGTATGTACCGCTGATATGACACACTGACACACCAAAATGTGCCACTGATACATCACAATATATCAGCGCTGATACACCAAAATGTCCCACTGATACACCAAAATATACCACTGATACGCCAAAATGTGCCACCAATATGCTAATATGCTAAAGCTAAATACTAACATATTAAAAAGTCCCACTGATTTGTGAGAATGTACCAGTGATACGTCAAAATGTGCCACCAATGTACCCACATGCAGCAGTGCTATGCCAAAATGTACCAATAATATGCCAAAATGTGCCACTGACAAGCCAAAATGTTCTGCTTAAACACCAAAATGTTCCAATGATGCACCAAATGTGCCTCTGATATGCCAAAATGTGCCACAGATATGCCTGTATGTGCCACAGATATGCCTGTATGTGCCACAGATATGCTAAAATGTACCAATGATATGCCAAAAATGTGCAACTGATACACCAAAATGTACCACAGACATGCTAATATAATAAGGCTAAATGCTAATATGCTAATGATAATATTCTAAAATGTTCCACTGATATGCCGAAATGTGCAAATGATATTCGAAAATATACCAATTATATGCCAAAATGTGCCACTGATAAGCCAAAATATGCCACAGATATGCTCATATAAGATAAGATAAGATATTCCTTTATTGGTCCCACAGTGGGGAAATTCACAATATAATATAATATAATATGCTAAGGCTAAATGCTAAAATGGTAATGCTAAATGGAAATATGCTAAAATGTACCACCAATATGCCAAAATGTGTCACTGCGACACCAACATGTACCACTGATACACAAGAATGTACCAATTATATGCCAAAATGTGCTGCTGATACACCATGTGCCACTGATATGCCAAAATGTGCTGATGATACACCAATATGTACCGCTAATATTCTAAACTATACCTCTGATACACCAAAATTAACAAATGATACACCAAATGTGCCACTAATGTGCCAAAATATACTCTGATGATCCAAAATGGTCAACTAATACATCAAAACGTGACACTGATATGCTAAAATATACCACTGATACGACACAATTTAACACTAAAATGCTAATATGCTAATATGGTGATGGAAATGCTAGTATTCTAAAATGTGCCACTGATACACCAAAATATACCACTGATATGCTAACATATTAATGCTAAATGCTAATATGCTAATGCTAAGTGCTAATATTCTCAAATGTACCACCAATATACCAAAATGCACCAATCATACTCCAAAATGTGCCACTGATGTGCCAAAATATAATGCTGATATGTCAAAATGTGCTGCTTATACATACTTACCACTGAAAGGCCAAAAATAACCACTGATACACCAAATGTGCCACTGATATGCTAATATGATAATGCTAAATGCTAATATGCTAATACTAAATTCTGATATTCTAAAATGTACTGCTGATACACCAAAATGTACCACTGATATGCCAAAATGTGCCATTGATACACCAAAATGTGCCACTGATATGCAAATATGCTAATACTAAATATACCGCCAATATGCCAAAATGTACAAATCATACTCCAAAATGTGCCACTGACGTGCCAAAAAGTACTCCTGATATGTCAAAATGTACCGCTGATACACCAAAATGTACCAACGACACACCAAATTGTGCCACTAATATATCAACGTGTAAGGCTGATACACCAAAATGTGCAACTGATACACCAAAATGTGCCACTGATATGCCAAGATGTATTGCTGATACACCAAAATGTGCCACTGATATGCCAAAATATACTGCTGATACACTAAAAAGTGCAACTGATACACCAAAATGTGCCACTGGTAAACTAAAATGTGCCAATGACTTGCTAATATGATAATGCTAAATGCTAATGTGCTAATGCTAAAGGCTAATATTTTAATATGCTAATGCTAAATGCTGATATTCTAAAATGTACTGCTGATACACCAAAATGTACCACTGATTAGCCAAAATGTGCCACTGATACACCAAAAAGTTCCACTGATATCCAAAAATGTACCACTGATATGCTACAATTTACCACTAAAATGTTAAAGTGCTAAATCTAAATGCTAATAGGGTAATGCTAAGTGCTAATATTATGAAATTTACTGGTGATATGCCAAAATGTACCAATGACATGCCAAATATGCCAAGGATATGCTAACATGCTAATGCTAATGCTAAATGCTAATATTCAAAAATGTACCATTGATACACCAAAATGTACCAGTGATACACTAAAATGTACCACTGATATGCCAAAATGTACTGCTGATACGCCACAATGTGCTACTGATACGTCAGAATGTACCACTAAAATGCTAATATGTTAGTTAGTTAGGTAGTTAGTTAGTTAGTTAGTTAGTTTACTGTTATAGGTGATAGGTTCAACGAGACATACTATCATTGAGTGCAGTAATGGCATTAGGAATAAAAGAGTTTTTGAAGATGTTACGATTGGCTTTTGGTACTTTATACCGTCTACCGGAGGGGAGTAGTAATATCCATCCATCGTCAACAGTTTATCCCATTAGGGGTCACGGGGGGGCTGGAGCCGATTCCAGCTTGCATCAGGCGAAGGCAGGGTACACCCTGGACAGGTCGCCAGTCCATCGCAGGGCACATAGAGACAGACAACATATAGACAGACAACCATTCACGCTCACATCCACACCTACGGGCAATTTAGAGTCATCAATTAACCTAAATTGCATATCTATCTTTGGACTGTGGGAGGAAGCCAGAGCACCCGGAGAAAACCCACGCTTGCACGGAGAGAACACGCAAACTCCACACAGAAGAGTCCCAAGCCGGATTCGAACCTGCGGCACTCTTGCTGTGAGGCGAGAGTGCTAACCACTGCACCACCGTGCAGCCCTAAAATGCTAATAGGCTAATGCTAAATGATAATATATTAATGCTAAATATGTATCAATGATATGACTAAATGTTCCACTTGTGATGACCCCTCCTCCTTGGCACTAGGTCTCCTTTTCCTTGTTGCTGTTGCGCCCCCTCTCTGTATTTCAGGAAGGAAGGTCATTAGTGTGATGAGCCACACCTGGGCCCAGTGAGCTCTCCCCTTTGAATAGCTTCCTCAGCCTGCAGTGTCCCTCTCTCCCTGGAAGAGTCCACACACTCAGCAGCATGACAGAGACATGTCGTTTTGCTTTGTTCTGTTCTTCCCACCACACACATTCACACACACCCACACACACCCATACATGTTTTACACAACTTATTTACTGATTTACACATGTTGAATTGTTTTGTTTTTTTTGTGATTTGTCAAATAAATTGAGTTCTTTTTCTACCGCTACCTCGCCTTTGTCTCCATCTTTGTTGCAGCTTTGAGCCAGGCTGTGACGCACTGATATGGCAAAATGTGCCACTGATGCTCCAAAATGTGCAACTGATAAGCCAAAATGTGCCACTGACATGCTAATATGCTAAATGCCAATATGCTAAAATGTACCCCTGATATGCCAAAATGTGCCACCAATGCACCAAAATGTACCACTGTTATGCCAAAATGTACCACCGATACCACACAACGTACCACTAAAATGCTAATTTGCTAATGCTATATGCTAATATGGTAATGTTAAATGATATTATCAAATGTACCGCTGATATGCCAAAATGTAACAATGAGACGCCAAAACGTGCCACTGATATGCAAAAATGTACCACTGATATGCTAAAATTTACCAATAAAATATTAATATGCTGTTGCTGAATGCTAATGTGCTAATATTCTAATATGCTAATGCTAAATGCTAATATTGCTGATATACCAAAATGTACCACTGATATGCCAAATGTGCCATTGATGCACCCAAACGCGCCACTGATATGCTAATATATTAATGCTAACATGCTAATATGCTTTTGCTACTTGCTCATATTCTAAAATATGCTGCTGAAATGCCACAATTTGCCAGTGATATTCCAAAATGTGCCATTGATACACCAAAATGTACTGCTGATATGCCAAAATATGAAAGTGATACGCCACAATATGCCACAGGTATGCAAATATCCTAAAGCCAAATTCTAATATGGTAATACTAAATTGACATGAAAACAAAATGTGCCACTAATACGCCAAAATGTACCACTGATGCACCATAATGTACCATGGATATGTTAATATGCTAATGCTAAATGCTAATGCTAAATACTAATTTTCAAAAATGTACCTCTGATACAAAAAATGTACCAATGATACATCAAAATGTGGAACTAATATGCCAAAATGTCCTGCTCATATGCCAAAATAGGCAACTGCTACACCAAAATGTGCCGCTGATATGCAAATATAATAATGCTAAATGCTAACATGCTGATAATCTAGTGCTATTTGCTAATTTTCTAAAATGTTCCACTGAAATGCCACAATATGCCAATAATACTCCAAATGTGCCACTGATATGCTAATATGGTCATGCTAAATGCTAATATGGTTATGCTAAATGGTAATATTCTAAAATGAACTGATGAATCACTAAAATATACAAAGGACACACCAAATTGTGCCACTAATATATCAAAATTTATTGCTGATACACCAAAATGTGCCACTGATATGCCAAAATGTACTGCTGATACACTAAAAAGTGCAACTGATACACCAAAATGTTCCATTGGTAAAATAAAATGTGCGAATTACATAATAATATGATAATACTAAATGCTAATGGGCTAATGCTAAATGCTAATATTCTAATATGCTAATGCTAAATGCTGATATTCTAAAATATACTGCTGATACACCAAAATGTACCACTGACATGCTAATATGATAATGCTAAATGCTAATGGGCTAATGCTAAATGCTAATATTCTAATATACTAATGCTAAATGCTGATATTCTAAAATGTGCTGCTGATACACCATATACCACTGTTATGCCAAAATGTGCTGCTGATAAACCAAAATGTACCAATGATACACTAAGTGTGCCACTAATTTGCCAAGATATACTGCTGATGCACCAAAATGGCCAACTGATACATCAAAATGTGCCACTGATATGCGAAAATGTACCACTGATGATAATGCTAAATGCTAATATACTAATGCCAAATGCTATTATTCTAAAATGTGCTACTGATACACCAAAATATACCACTGATATGCTAACCTATTAATGCTAACTGCTAATATGCTAGTTCTAAGTGCTAATATTCTCAAATGTACCACCAATATGCCAAAATGTACCAATCATGCTCCAAAATGTGCCACTGATGTGCCAAAATGTAATGTTTATATGTCAAAATGTGCTGCTTATACACCAACATGTACCACTGGAAGGCCAAAAATAACCACTGATACACCAAATGTACGACTGATATGCTAATATGATAATGCTAAATGCTAATATGCTAATGCTAAATGCTGATATTCTAAAATGTACTGCTGATACACCAAAATGTACCACTGATATGCCAAAATGTGCCATTGATACACCAAAATGTGCCACTGATATGCAAATATGCCAATGCTAAATGTACCGACAATATGCCAAAATGTACCAATCATACTCCAAAATGTGCTACTGATGTGCCAAAATGTACTCCTGATATGTCAAAATGTACCGCTGATACACCAAAATGTACCGACGACAGACCAAATTGTGCCACTAATATATCAAAATATATTGCTGATACACCAAAATGTGCAACTGATACACCAAAATGTGCCACTGATATGCCAAGATGTATTGCTGATACACCAAAAGGTGCTACTGATTTGCCAAAACATACTGCTGATACACTAAAAAGTGCAACTGATACACCAAAATGTGCCACTGGTAAACTAAAATGTGCCAATGACATGCTAATATGATAATGCTAAATGGTCATGGGCTAATGCTAAAGGCCAATATTTTAATATGCTAATACTAAATGCTGATATTCTAAAATGTACTGCTGATACACCAAAATGTACCACTGATATGCCAAAATGTGCCATTGATACACCCAAACGTGCCACTGATATGCAAAAATGTTCCACTGATATGTTATAATTTATCAATAAAATGTTAATATGCTAATGCTAATATGTTAATACTAAATGCTAACAATATGAAATGTACTGGTGATAAGCCAAAATGTGCCACTGATGCTCCAAAATGTGCAACTGATAAGCCAAAATATACCAATGAAATGCCAAACTGTGCCACTGACATGCTAATATGAAGAAGATAGTCCTTTATTAGTCCCGCTAGGGGAAATTCAATTTTTTTTTTTTTCACTCTGTTAACTAATACACACACATGCACAAACAGGTCCATATACATGCAACAATTGGAGAGGTGTCAGAGTGATGGGGCTGCTCCTGACAAGCGCCCCGAGCAGTTGGGGGTTTGGTGCCTTGCTCAGGGGCACCTCGGCAGTGCCCAAGAGGTAAACTGGCACCTCTCCAGCTACCAGTTCACACTCAGTTTTTGGCCCATGTCGGGACTTGAACCGGTGACCCTCCGGTTCCCAAGCCAACTCCCTACAGACTGAGCTACTGCCGCCCCCTAATATGCTAAATGCTAATATGCTAAAATGCACCCCTGATATGCCAAAATGTGCCACCAATGCACAAAAATGTACCACTGCTATGCCAAAATGTACCACTGATACCACACAATGTACCACTCAAATGCTAAGTTGCTAATGCTAAATGCTAATATTGTAATGTTAAATGATATTATCAAATGACCTACACCTCAGATTAACGAAGGTATGGCTTGGTAAATACAGCAAAGTGACACAACCCACTGAAGTGAAGTGGTGGAATTCTGTACTTTCCTGGGTCCTGTTTGGTCCCACTTGCACCAAGAGAGCTCAAATTTGGCACAGACACACCTGAGGATGTTCGTTTTCCTCATGTGAACCAGGCTTTATTGACCTAAATCTTTGCCAAAAGAAGTTACGGCGTGATAAATACTGCAACATTATTCAAACCATCTAACCAAAAAAGTGATTTGGTAGAATTCTATACTTTCCTGGGTCCTGTTTGGTCCCACTTGCACCAAGAGAGCTACAATTTGACACAGACACACCTGAGAATGTGTACTCATGTGGACCAGGTTTCATGGACCTACATCTTTGCCAAAAGAAGTTATGGAGTGATAAATACTGCAAAGTTATTCAAACCATCTACCCACTAAAGTGATTTGGTAGAATTTCATACTTTCCTGGTTCCTGTTTGGGCCAGGATGTACCAAGAAAGCTCAAATTTGACACAGACACATGTGATGCTGTTCTCCTTATGTGCTAGAGGTTTCATGGACCAACATCTCACATTAAAGAAGGTATGGCTTGGTAAATACCGCAAAGTGACACAGCCCACTGAAGTGAAGTGGTGGATTTCTGTACTTTCCTGGGTCCTGTTTGGTCCCACTTGTAGCAAGAGAGCTCACATTTGGCACAGACACACCTGAGAATGTTCTCCTCATGTGGACCAGCTTTCATGGACCTACATCTTTGCCAAAATAAGTTATGGTGTGATAAATACTGCAACGTCTTTGCCAAAAGAAGTTATGGCGTGATAAATACTACAAAGTTATTCAAACCATCTACTCAAAAAAGTGATTTGGTAGAATTCTATACTTTCCTGGTTCCTGTTTGGTCCCACTTGCACCAAGAGAGCTCAAATTTGACACAGACACACCTGAGAATGTGTACTCATGTGGACCAGGTTTCATGGATCTACATCTTTGCCAAGATAAGTTATGGCGTGATAAATACTGCAACGTTATTCAAACCATCTACCCAAAAAAGTGATTTGGTAGAATTCTATACTTTCCTGGGTCCTGTTTGGTACCACTTGCACCAAGAGAGCTCAAATTTGGCACAGACACACCCTAGAATGTTCTCCTGATTTGAACCAGGTTTCTTGGAGCTACATGTTTTCCAAAAGAAGTTATGGCATGATAAATACTACAAAGTTATTCAAACCATCTTCCCACTGAAGTGATTTGGGAATATTCTATACTTTTCTGGTTCCTGTTTTGGCCAGAATGTACCAAGAGAGCTCATATTTTGCACAAGCACATGGGAGGATGTTCTTCTTATGTGTTAGAGGTTTCATGGACCTACACCTCAATTTAAATAAGTTATGGCTTGGTAAATACAGGCAAAGTGCTACAGCCCACTGAGGTGAAGTTGTGGAATTCTTTACTTTCCTGGGTCCTGTTTGGTTTCACATGCACCAAGAGAGCTCAAATTTGGCACAGACACACCTGAGAATGTTCTTCTCATGTAGTCAAGGTTTCTTGGAGCTAAATTTTTTCTAAAAGAAGTTATGGCGTGATAAATACTACAAAGTTATTCAAACCATCTAACCACTGAAGTGATTTGTCAGATTTCTATATTTTTCCTGTTCCTGTTTGGGCCAGGATGTACCAAGAGAGCTCAACTTTGGCACAGGCACATGTGAGGATGTTCTCCTTATGTGCTAGATGGTTCATGGACCTACACCTCAGATTAAAGAAGGTATGGCTTGGTAAATACAGCAAAATGACACAGCCCTCTGAATTGAATTGGTGGAAATCTGTACTTTCCTGGGTCCTGTTTGAGCCAGGCTTTACCAAGAGAGTTCAAATTTGGTGTAGACACACCTGAGAATGTTCTTCTCATGTAGTCTAGGTTTCATGGACCTACATCTTTGCCAAAAGAAGTTATGGTTTGATAAATACTGCAAAGTTAATCAAACCATCTACCCACTGAAGTGATTTGGTAGAATTCTACACTTTCCTGGGTCCTGTTTGGTCCCACTTGCACCAAGAGAGCTCAAAATTGGCACAGACACATGTGATGCTGTTCTCCTTATGTGCTAGAGGTTTCATGGACCAACATCTCAGATTAAAGAAGTTATGGCTTGGTAAATACGGCAAAGTGACACAGCCCACTGAAGTGAAGTGGTGGAATTCTGTACTTTCCTGGGTCCTGTTTGGTCCCACTTGCACCAAGAGAGCTCAAATATGACACAGACATACCTGAGGATGTTCTACTCATGTGGTCCAGGTTTCATGGACCTACATCTTTGCCAAAAGAAGTTATGGCGTGATAAATACTGCAAAGTTATTCAAACCATCTAACCACTGAAGTGATTTGGCAGAATTCTATATTTTTCTGGTACCTGTTTGAGCCAGGATTTGCCAAGAGAGCTAAAATTTGGCACAGGCACGTGTGATGATGTTCTCCTTATGTGCTAGATGGTTCTTGGACCTACACCTCAGATTAAAGAAGGTATGGCTTGGTAAATACAGCAAAGTGACACAGCCCAATGAATTGAATTGGTGGAATTCTGTACTTTCGTGGGTCCTGTTTGAGCCAGGCTGTACCAAGAGAGCGTAAATTTGGTGTAGACACACCTGAGGATGATCTCCTTATGTGGTCCAGGTTTCATGGACCTACATCTTTGCCAAAAGAAGGTATGGTGTGATAAGTACTGCAAAGTTATTCAAACCATCAACCCACTGAAGGGATTTGGTAGAATTCTGTACTTTCCTGGTTCCTGTTTGGGCCAGGATGTACCAAGACAGCTCAAATTTGGTACAGACACATGTGAGAAGGTTCTACTCATGAGGCCAGGTTTCATGGACCTACGTCTTTGCCAAAAGAAGTTATGGTTTGGTAAATATTGCAAAGTTATTCAAACCATCTACCCACTGAAGTGATTTGGTAGAATTCTGTACTTTCCTGGGTCCTGTTTGGTCCCATTTTCACCAAGAGAGCTCGAATTTGGCACAGGCACATGTGAGGATGTTTTCCTTATGTGCTAGATGTTTCATGGACCTACACCTCAGATTAAAGAAATTATGGCTTGGTAAATATTGCAAAGTTATTCAAACCATCTACCCACTGAAGTAATTTGGTAGAATTCTGTACTTCCCTGGGTCCTGTTTGGTCCCATTTTCACCAAGAGAGCTCGAATTTGGCACAGGCACATGTGAGGATGTTTTCCTTATGTGCTAGAGGTTTCATGGACCTACACCTCAGATTAAAGAAATTATGGCTTGGTAAATATTGCAAAGTTATTCAACCATCTACCCACTGAAGTGATTTGGTAGAATTCTATACTTTCCTGGTTCCTATTTGTTGGAATCAGCCCGCTACCTACCACTGTTTTTTAAATATGAGCCTTTGAACTATTACTAGAATTTGGAAGGACTTTCACGCATGATAACTCATTATTAAATGTACCTAGAGTGACATAATTACATTTGGTTGATGCAGTAAGCTTTTCCTGGCAACATGTTTCCCTGAGAGATGCTGTAGCATTTGTATTGGGCTATTCAATGGTCTTGGAAGCTTTACAAAATACTGTCTACATTTTCACAAATTTTATCAAAAGTCAAAGCAGTTGAAAGAGACAAACTAAATGCTGTTGGAAACATTTAATTGGTTTTTGAACTGCTTGAATTGAGCACAGTGAAAGGTAAACACAACTTTCAACACATTTGTACAAGAAAATAAATGTATCAATAATACATAAATAAAAACACAATCAGAGTCCTCCTATAACACAAATATTTTAAGTTGGACAACAAAGAGAAATAAAATCATTTACAAATGTGCCCTGTGGAGTTCCCAGGCAGTGAACAAAACAAAGTCAAATGCCCTCAAGGGTGAGATTCTATTGAACATAAAACATAACATAAAATTGTGCCTTCAGTGGTGAGCTTCTATTGAACAAAACATAAAGTGCCTTCAAGAGTGCCCTCTCAGCAGGCAAATATAACCCATGCAGTGCAGAAAACGAGTAAAATGCCATCCCAGTCGACAAAATGTTTTAAAAAAATAAGTCCCAAAGGGTGCATTTCTATTGAACAAAACATAAAAAGTGCCCTGAAATATGCCCTTCCAGTGGACAAAAGGTAGAATAAAGTGCCCTGAAGAATGTCTGATAAACAGCATGATTACTCGAACTCACCATGCAGTCAGGGCTGCTGCTGAACTTCCTAGATGCTCCGGGCTGGTTCCAGACGGTGCTCTTTTTTGCTTTCTGTTCCCTGCAACTCAATCCTCACTCCATTGTTAAGTGCCCAGCATGTTGTTTGCAGGCGTTTCATCCACATACTCACACATAATTCTCCATGGCTGGGGTCGCTGGCATGTTCTCAGCAGGCGTTTCATCCACATACTCACATGTACTCTGATTTTGGGACTCAGGAACACACACATCATTCTCCCTGACAGGACTGTCTGTTTTTGTCTCTCCTTTGGCACATCATCTGTCATTATTTTTAGCCCTCTGGCCCCAAAGGAAGGGCCCCAAAAGTTTACTGTGTTCGCTGACAGCAGATGGGGCTAAATTTGGAAGCTAATTATACACACACTATGAATTGCTAACTCCAACACTTGGAAACAACTAGCTCGGGCACAAAAAAATGAGCTACAGATCTGATTCTCATATATGTGATAGAGCTCTATTAGAGCTTTCAAATGATGTTTGAATCACATCCCTGGCTTCTTCCTTTATAGAGATATAGCTCTTCAAAAGGTGGAAAATCTCAACATTTGGCGCCCCCTAGCTGTGGACAGCAAGGGGTCGGAGCTTCGGTTCAAGGACTGTCTGTCTCAGCTCACTGTGCTCTTTCCGTCGATGTTTTTGTTTTGTCTCTACGACCCTCCGTTCAGGAGTTGGCTCCAGAAGAGCACCACCTGCTGGTGGTTCACATATGTGATAGAGGTCTATGAGAGCTTTCCACTGATGTGTCCGTGTGTCTGAGTGCTTCTGTTGCTGAGAAAATAAACAATTTATGTTTTCTCTCTTCTCTCTGCCATCAGCTTTCTGTGGGCAGAGGCCTCTGCATGCTTGTTGATTATGAAGGAAATATGAGATCAAAAATGTCAATTAGAGACTTGATTGTCACATGCGTCGATAAAGCTCACTTAGAGCTTTCGGGAAATGTTTTCCCCACATCTCTAGGCCTTTTTATTGTTAAAATATGATTATTTTAACTTTTTGGAATTGATCATTTCATGGACTTTGTCGTCCCCTCTAGTCAAAAAATAATTTGGAAATTGAAACTCCGCTTTACTGTTTATAGATATAAATGGGGGGGCAGGCCCCACAGAGCCAAACAGCAACCCCAGGGACAAGAGGGAAAGTTCACCCCTAATGCATGCACCCGGCCTTGGAGCTCCTGGCACCATCATTCCTTGATGAGGAGAAAAACAACAATAACAACCACAAAAGAGAAAAAACCAAACAAAAACTGCAACATAGCCAAGGAGACATGAGCTATGATACATACCATAGGTACACAATTTATGAGAGTAATGGCATACACTAATAGACAAAAGGAAGCTATGGAGTTATATTTAAAGATCTAATAAATGGAGACCATTTCTTTGTAAATGATGCCAATTGGTTTGTCCGGGTAGCAGACATTTTCTCAAGAGAAATGTGTTCAATGAGGAGGTTCAGCCAATGGGTGATGTTGAGGGCTTTCTTATTCTTCCAGTTTACCAAAATAGTTTTCTTGGCAATGGCAAGAGCCACAAGTGCAGGTTGCAATTGTGTGTCTGGTAGGGCTGTTAATGTTAGATCACCAATTAAACAAAGGTTTGGAGAATGTGGGATCCTGCAGTCCAAAATAGAGGAGAGTTTCTCTGTGACTGTTGCCCAAAACTGATAGACAGGTGAACACAGCCAAAGAGCATAGAAATAGGTGTCGGTCGTGTTTTGAGTGCATTGAGTACATATGTTGGATTGTGAGAAGCCCATTTTGTGCAATTTATATTGTGTTACATGTGTTCTGTGGAGAATCTTAAATTGGATCAGTTGTAAATTGGTATTTTTTGTCATCTTAAATGTGTTTAGACAGATTTGGGTCCAGAAATCATGATCAAAAGATGTAGACAAGTCATTTTCCCTTTTTGGAATTGGAAGATATACAGAGTCTGTCTTTGAGAGAAAACTATAGATTTTAGAGGTTTTTCTTACTGTTTGAGGACAGTTTTGTGATGTTTTTAACAAATTCATGTGGTTGTAAATCTGGTGGCTGTGAAGTAGTCTGAAGTGATGGTATTCTCCTTGTAACGGTGCACCTAACCTGTAAGTATTGGAGGAAATTGCTGTTTCTTATTTCAAATGTTTGGAATAAGTTTGTGTATGTCATAAGTGTGTTATCTTGGAGAAGGTGATGGAGATGGGTGACTCCTTTCTCTTCCCATGTGCTGAGATAGAGAGGTATTTTATTGTTTACAAAGTCAGGGTTGTGCCAGATTGGGGAGAGTATACTGGGCTGTAGATGGGAGCCTGTGATTTCCAAGGCTTTCCACCAGGCTGACAAGATGGAGGCAATCATAGGGTTCTTGAAGCAAGGATGATGCTGAAGAGTAGAGGTGATAAAGGGAAGGTTAGAAAGTTTGATGTGGTTGCAATCTAACTGTTCTAGTTCCAGCCAGGAGTTGTATTCTTCATGTGGATGTGTCCATTTTGTGATATATTGTAGTTGATTTGCTAAGTTGTAAAGCAAAAAGTTTGGAGCCTCTAGCCCACCGGAGAGTAGTCAGGCTGATTTTAGCGTTTTTGTTCTTTGAATAGAATTTACCAGTTGCCGAATCTAATGATTGTGTGACGACTCAGAGGCAGACAGGCTTGGACTCAGAAGCAATACTCAGACGAAAGGTTTAAACAACAACGCTGGTCCTTTATTCACAAAAATGGTTCGGTACACAAAAGTCAAAACTCACTGGCAACAAGTCCAAAACGGCAGGCAGAAGGCAGGGTCAAAAAACGAGCAGAATGTTCAGGCACGAAGGATCAATAATCAGGAAGTACGCTGGAAGGTTTGTATCACAAGGGATGACAAGACGATCTGGCACAGGAGGAAAGGGAGACGCTGCTTAAATACTAGTGAGGGAAGTGACTAACTATGGACAGGTGGACATGATTAGGGGCGGGGCGACGATCAGACACAGGTGACTGGTGCAGGTAACTAGGTCAGGAGGAGGTGCTCAAACGTGAAGGCGGGAAGCATGCAGGGCAGGGAGTGAAGTGAACTGCAACGAGAGGAGAGGTTAAACATGTCAAAATAAAACAGGATGTGTACCAAAATAAAAGCATGCAACACATAACACAGAGACTAAGTCCTGCGGGGCGTTACAGATTGGAACCACTTAGATGTTGGCTTGAATGGGATCATGGAAAAGAGGTAGTTGATCTGAGGTAATATTTTCATTTTAACGGTAGCTATTCGTCCCAAAAGAGAAATGGGAAGGTTATTCCAACACCTCAGATCACCACAAACTTTGTCCATAAGTGGAGTGAAATTCAAGTGGACTAGTTCTGAGAGTTTTGAGGAAATAGTTATGCCCAGATATCTGACGTTACCTGTGGGAAAAGAATAAAGTGAATTTTGGACTGCAGGATTCCACGAGTTTTCTGTTAGCGGAAGTATTGTTGATTTTGACCAGTTAATGGAGTAGTCCGAAAGATGCGAGAAGGTTTTGATGAGGTTACAAACTTCATTCACTGATGTTTTGGGTTCTTGTAGATACAGTAGGATGTCATCTGCATATAGATTAATTTTGTGTTCAGACACCTGAGAGCGGATACCCTTAATGGTAGATTTTTGATGTATTGCTGTAGCTAAAGGTTCAATAAATAATGCAAACAATAAAGGAGAGAGTGGGCATCCCTGTCTAGTTCCTCTTTGCAAAATGAAGTTTTGTGAAGTAATCCCATTAGTAGTTACTGTAGCCTTTGGTGAGTTATACAGGGCTGATACCCACTGGATAAATGACTCTCCAAATCCAAATCTGTGAAGCACAGCGAAGAGAAAAGACTAGTTAACTTTGTCGAAGGCTTTTTCTGCATCGAGTGACATTACGATTGCCTTTCTGTTGCAGCGTTGTGTCAAACTAATCAGATTTAGAAGTCTTCTAACATTGTTGGTGGAGTGTCGACCCTTAATAAATCCGGTTTGATCATTGTGAATTATTGACAGGATAATTTTCTCCAACCTGCTGGCGAGTGCTTTAGAGATAATTTTGATGTCAGTGTTGATTAGTGACAGAGATCGATAGCTAGAAGGATTTGTGGGGTCTTTGTCTGGTTTCAATAATAACTTTATTGTGGCTGTATTCATTTGAGCTCTTATATAACCATTATTTTTTATCTCTGTCACTCTTCTGAAAAAAAGAGGTGCTAACATTAACCAGAAATGCTTTAGGAATTCGGCAGGGAAACCATCAGGACCAGGTGCCTTACCTGCTGGCATATTGTCTAATGCAGTGATTCTTAACCATAGGGCCGTGGCCCAAACTTGGGCCCCGAGCGCCACCTAGTGGGCCGCAAAAAAAATCTGTTTTGTACGTGTGGGCCACGAGGGCCGCGAGGGCCGCGGGACGCAATAACAACTCCCGACCATGTAGTGGCGCTAATGCATCAGTCAGTTGTTACTTTAACCAGCTCCATAAATAAGGAGAAGAAGACACTCAGCTAGCTGTAAACAAACAAGATGGAGAAATATTTAAAACGAAAAAATGAAGACGACCCCCGGTTTATTGAATTGAATTGAATACAAATCAAACCAAGAGTGAGATAATTATAAACCTATACAGTGTATATATATTAAATAATACATATTAAATAATATATATAATATAATATAATAATAATAATAAATAATATATATTAAAATTATATTTAATGGGCCCTGGGCCACTCTGTACTGAAAAAAATGGGCCTCAGGGTCAGAAAGGTTAAGAACCCCTGGTCTAATGCACACTGTAATTCATTAATAGTCAGTGGAGCATCGACTATGTCTCTGTGTTCAATTGTTAGTTCTGGTAGGTTTAGATTATTGAGAAAATCATTAATATCTTTTTTATTTGAGTTAACTGTTGTTGAATATAAGTTACGGTAATACCTGTAAAAGATCTGGTTAATTTCCTGAGGTGATTGAGTATATCTGCCATTGGGATCCTGGATTGCTGTTATGAAGGATTTTTCTTTGTTGCATTGGAGTTTATTTGCCAGAAATTTGCCTGATTTGTTATTGTATTCAAAATCATTATAGCGTAGTTGTTGTAGTAAGATCTCTGTTTTCTTTGATAGGATAGTGTCGAGGTATAACTTTGCACTTTGAAGTTCAGACCATAATTGTTCATTTGGATTCGTTGCATAATCTTGTGTGAGTAGCTTAATTTTTCCCTCAATATCTGTCTGTTTGTTGTTCCTTTTTTTTCTTGTATGAAGAGTATGAAATTATTTTACCCCTGATTACAGCTTTCCCGGTTTCCCAAAGTAAAGAAGGAGATAAGTCCGGTGAGTCGTTGTTTTTTAGAAAGTCTGCCCATTCCTTCCTTATTATTTGATCAAACTCTGGGTCTTTAAGTAGAGATATGTTGAATCGCCAATTATGAGGAGGTTTACTGCTGGTATTGGTTTGTAGGCTGAGAGATATTGGTGCATGGTCACTGATAATGATCACTGATAATGATCGGATGTATTCTGGTGCTAACTGCATGTGCAATAGAGTTATTTGAAAGGAAAAAGTCAATTCTTGAAAATGATTGGTGCACTGAAGAGAAGAACGTATAATCCCTTTTGGTTGGATTTTTGAGTCTCCAGGCGTCATCCAGTCCGAAATCTTTCATACAGTCCTGTAATACTTTGACTGATTGTAATTGATTTGCATGTGTTGGACTCCTAGAACGATCTAATGTGGGATTCAACACTATATTGAAGTCACCACCAATAATAGTGGTTGAATTAGCTGATAAGTCTGCTAAAGAAGATCTACCTTTTATTAGTCCCACAGTGGGGAAATTCAATTTACACTCTGTTAGACTCATACATGGTACATGCAGACCTGAAACACACAAACATGCATTAATGGAGAGATGTCAGAGTGAGGGGGCTGCTCCTGACAAGCGCCCCGAGCAGTTGGGGGTTTGGTGCCTTGCTCAGGGGCACCTCGGCAGTGCCCAAGAGGTAAACTGGCACCTCTCCAGCTACCAGTTCACACTCAGTTTTTGGTCCATGTCGGGACTTGAACCGGTGACCCTCCGGTTCCCAAGCCAACTCCCTACAGACTGAGCTACTGCCGCCCCCAGGGTTAGGGTTAGGGTTAGATGAGAGAAGACTGTGTGAAAAAGGATGAATCGTCAGAATTTGGAGCATATAGGTTGGCAATTGTATATAATTTATTAAAAATTGTTGCCTGGATGATAATGTATCTGCCCTCAGGGTCTGTTATTGTACAGCTCGATGCGAACAGTACTCTCCTGTGGACTAGAATGGAGACCCCTCTTTATCTGTTGGTGTAACAGGATGAAAAGATGATAATATAATTTGGATCTGTAAGAGATTTTTCCTCTGATTGAAGTAAGTGTGTCTCTTGCAGGAGCAAAATATCAGCATTAAGTTTAGAGACGTAATCCATAATTTTAATTCTTTTTGTCTGTGAGTGCATGCCGTGTACGTTCCAGGATACTACATTTAACTTAGACATAAGGAGAGATGGTGTTCTGTCATTATGTAAATGTAGTATAACTTCTGTGCCTGATTTTGTGAGCTGTCTGTCACTGTGTGTAGATTGGATGCTGCAGTCTGTGATCTGTAGATGTCAGGATGGTGAGGTGAGAGGTGTTGGATCAGAGATATAAGCAGCAAGTCATGATCTATGTATACTTCATATACAAGCACAAAACAACCTGCAGAATTATCAACAGACCTGATATGAAATACACAAGTAGCACAGACAGAGGGGATACATAGGGACACACAGAGGGGAGAGAGAGAGCAGTAAAAGGAGGGAGGGATACATAGGGACACACAGAGGGGGAGAGAGAGAGCAGTAGAAGGAGGGAGGGGTACATGGGGACACACAGAGGGGGAGAGAGAGAGCAGTAGAAGGAGGGAGAGGTACATGGGGACACACAGAGGGGGGAGAGAGAGAGCAGTAAAAGGAGGGAGGGGTACATGGGGACACACAGAGGGGAGAGAGAGAGCAGTAGAAGGAGGGAGGGGTACATGGGGACACACAGAGGGGAGAGAGAGAGCAGTAAAAGGAGGGAGGGGTACATGGGGACACACAGAGGGGGAGAGAGAGAGCAGTAAAAGGAGGGAGGGGTACATGGGGACACACAGAGGGGGAGAGAGAGAGCAGTAAAAGGAGGGAGAGGTACATGGGGACACAGAGGGGAGAGAGAGAGCAGTAAAAGGAGGGAGGGGTACATGGGGACACACAGAGGGGGAGAGAGAGCAGTAAAAGGAGGGAGGGGTACATGGGGACACACAGAGGGGGGAGAGAGAGCAGTAAAAGGAGGGAGGGGTACATGGGGACACACAGAGGGGGAGAGAGAGAGCAGTAAAAGGAGGGAGGGGTACATGGGGACACACAGAGGGGGAGAGAGAGCAGTAAAAGGAGGGAGGGGTACATGGGGACACACAGAGGGGGGAGAGAGAGCAGTAAAAGGAGGGAGGGGTACATGGGGACACACAGAGGGGGAGAGAGAGAGCAGTAGAAGGAGGGAGGGGTACATGGGGACACACAGAGGGGGAGAGAGAGCAGTAGAAGGAGGGAGGGGTACATGGGGACACACAGAGGGGAGAGAGAGAGCAGTAGAAGGAGGGAGGGGTACATGGGGACACACAGAGGGGGGAGAGAGAGCAGTAAAAGGAGGGAGGGGTACATGGGGACACACAGAGGGGGAGAGAGAGAGCAGTAAAAGGAGGGAGGGGTACATGGGGACACAGAGGGGGAGAGAGAGAGCAGTAAAAGGAGGGAGGGGTACATGGGGACACACAGAGGGGGAGAGAGAGCAGTAAAAGGAGGGAGGGGTACATGGGGACACACAGAGGGGGAGAGAGAGAGCAGTAAAAGGAGGGAGGGGTACATGGGGACACACAGAGGGGGAGAGAGAGAGCAGTAAAAGGAGGGAGGGGTACATGGGGACACACAGAGGGGGAGAGAGAGAGCAGTAAAAGGAGGGAGGGGATCCTGAGTGGAGAGTGATACGTAAACTACTTGGACATATATTGAGATAAAAGGCTTAAAAAGCATTAAAATTCATAAATAAATTAT
This sequence comes from Pterois miles, assembly GCA_947000775.1. Classification (NCBI taxonomy): domain Eukaryota; kingdom Metazoa; phylum Chordata; class Actinopteri; order Perciformes; family Scorpaenidae; genus Pterois; species Pterois miles. The sequence goes on along the minus strand of CAMQGK010000515.1, from coordinate 380,453 downwards.
ATATAAATATATAGGATTAAAAATTAATTATAGGATTATAATTTATCTAAATTATAAGAACCTTTACATGATTAAAATACATTTATTATAAATAAAACCACCTTACCTGATAAGGGAAAGCCACCTTGCAGCTGGAGACACAGACAGGACATGTTCAGACATGTCCCAGTGGGCGGAGCTTCTGGCTCTATATAAAGAGGAGAGACAGACAGAGAGCCCCTGTCTCTCTCTCACCTGCACACAGCCAGCTGCTCTCACTTAACAGCCAGTCTGCTGATATTTTAGTGTGCATTTACACCTGAAGAAGGTCCATTAGGACTGAAACGTTGGGTTGTGGCACACTATTTTCGGTTTATTATATATTAATAAAAAAATACACTTCATTTTATTTTATTATTTTCCTTTTTATTTTATTTCATTTATTTAAAAATCTGGTTAATCCTTCCCAGTGAGGAAGCGTCCTTAGTTGTTTGATTTTCATTTTATTTCATTCATTGATCAAGTCCTATTATGGACAGTGGCTGGACCACAGTACGGTACGGCAGACGACGCCACCGTAACGACCAGCCTAGAAGGGACCAGGGGTATGGGGAGCCGTATGGGTGGAAGGCCAGTGCTCCCCCTTATTCCTTTCGGAGAAGGGATTATCCTTCTTAATCCTAACCCTAGGGTTAGGGTTAGGGTTACGGGTTAGGGTTATTTCCATTCGCTTATTGTCTTTGGATGGAGGACTTCTGATATAACCTTCCCATTTCCATTTATTTCCATTTGTTTATTTCCATTTGATAGGTTAAATCATATTCAGTTCAGTAATATGTATAGCATCATAGTAAAACAGCATATCACCTAGATGTAAAGAAAGCAAGAAAGATATTCCTTTATTAGTCCCACAGTGGGGAAATTCAGTTTTACACTCTGTTGTTCACACAGTACATATACATGTCAATGGAGAGATGTCAGAGTGGGGGGGGCTGCTCCTGACAAGCGCCCAGAGCAGTTGGGGGTTTGGTGCCTTGCTCAGGGGCACCTCGGCAGGTAAACTGGCACCTCTCCAGCAACCAGTTGGTCTTGGTCTATGGGGGACTTGAACCGGTGACCTCCGCGTCCTAACCCAAGTCCTCACGGACTGAGCTACTGCCGCCTACTACTACAGCTACTAACAATGGCACTATAGAGAAATAAAAATTAAAATGATTGCACTATAGAGAGTTATTTTAAAAACTAAATTTGGAGTAAAATTAGCTCTATAAAGTGTAATCATATTACTCTGAACAGTGTGAACAAACCTCAGTATTAAATATTTTTACACATTTCATTTTTGACACTGAATTGAGTTGAATTAACTCTGAAAAGTGGCAATAGAGTAAAGTTTACTCTAATTTTGAGTGGGACCAAATATTATCTGAAAGAGAGTTAAATTTAACTGTCTTAGAATTGAATTAACACTCTTACTGTGTAGAGACTCGCGGTAAAGACCACCATTCTCAGCGCCCCTGTAAGCTCCCGAGGAGATCTTGGTCCCGACTCTCTACGACCTTCCGTTCTCGTAACCCTAACCCTAAACCTAACCCTAAGCAAAGGTCCACAACTCAGTGGGGGGTAAAAAGTACATTGTCTCAGAAACGGTAGCTCCTAGAGACTCGCAGTACAGACCACCGTCCTCAAAGCCCCTGACAACCCCTTTGACTCTTTATGACCTTCCATTCCCGAGATACTGAATTAGGTAAGTGTACCCAATTCAGTTTTTATCCCCTTAACCCCTAACCCTAACCCCTTAACCCTAACCCTAACCTAGTGTTGTAGTACTCAAGATCGCTCTTGGTCTCGAGACCATTTTTTGAGGGTCTTGGTCTTGTCTTGGAATCGACGATATTTTCACTCGGTCATGTCTCGGTCTCGGACTGAGCGGACTCGGGTTTGTTGAACAAGACCGGTCGAGACCACCACTGATAGACTTTTTTCCGTGCCTTAGTGATAAGAGTGAAAAATGACCCTCTGAAAAAGAGCTAATAATAAATAATAATAAATAGCAATGATTCTTCCTCAGCTGCAGCTGCTCAGTTACCTGCCCAGCGTCCCCCAGTCTGAGTGGCTGACCTGCATCCAGAGAGGACGGAGACAACGGGAGGACAGGCTGCGTTCATGCTCGGCACCCGGTGACCTCGTCATGAAAGATGTCTGCAGCTTTTACCGTCACCTGGAGAAGAAGCATAACGACAGGTAAGCTAACGTTACCACACAGTTACACTGGGAAGGTTATATCAGAAGTCCTCCATCCAGAGACAATAAGTGAAAATAAGCTCTCCTCTTTCCCTTTGTCATTTTAGGCATATATTTGCTAACTTTCAGAGCACCGACTATACAGTAGCCTACAGCCAAGTTAGCTTGCTAACGTTAGCTTGCATGGCATTGTCACAAGCAAGATAACACAACAACATCAATGAAATGGGCCATATTTCTTCTCCAAAATGTGTGATACTCACACCAGGCTTTGTCAAGTCAAACTCAAGTTTTGCATGCTGGTATAGAAAGAACAGGCATTGATGAATAATGTATTGGTGGGAACCATCACCTTAACGTGGTGGAGAGGTTTGTGTGTCCCTATGAACCTGAGGGCTGTGTTGTCTGGAGCCTAGTGCTCCTGGTAGGGTCTCCCATGGCAAATTGGTCTCAGGTGAGGGGCCAGACAAAGAATGGTTCAAAATCCCCATGAATAACCGAGGAAGAGGAGGAGTGACCCGGCCCGGAGGAAGCCCGGGGCCCCCATCTGGAGCCAGGCCCAGATGGAGGGCCCGTGAGCGAGCGCCTGGTGGCCGGGCTTGCCACGGAGCCCGGCCGGGCTCAGCCCGAAAAAGCGACGTGGAGACCCCCTCCTCTCCATCCTGTGGGCCCACCACCCGCAGGAGGAACCGCTGGGGTCGGGTGCGCTGCCATATGGGTGGCAGTGAAAGCCAGGGACTGCGACGGACCAGACCTGGGCGGCAGAGGCTGGCTCTGGGGACGTGGAACGTCACCTCTCTGTGGGGGAAAGAGCCGGAGCTTGTGCGGGAGGTGGAGCGCTATCAGTTAGATCTGGTGGGGCTTACCTCTACGCACAGCCTCGGCTCTGGAACCGTTCTCCTGGATAGGGGTTGGACTCTATTCTTCTCTGGAGTTGCCCAGGGTGTGAGGCGCCAAGCGGGTGTGGGGATACTCACAAATCCCCGGTTGAGTGCTGCTACGTTGGGGTTTACCCCGGTGAACGAGAGGGTCGCCTCCCTCGCCTTCGGGTTGTGGGGGGAAAACTCTGACTGTTGTCTGTGCATATGCACCGAACAGCAGTTCAGAGTATTCGACCTTCTTGGAGACCCTGAATGGAGTCCTGTATGGGGCCCCAGAGGGGACTCCATTGTTCTGCTGGGGGACTTCAACGCACACGTGGGCAACGATGGAGGTACCTGGAGAGGCGTGATTGGGAGGAATGGCCTACCTATCTAACCGGAGCGGCATTTTTATTGGATTTCTGTGCTAGTCATGGATTATCCATAACAAATACCATTTCACATAAGATCCATAAGTGTACTTGGTACCAAGCACCCTAGGCCACGATGACATTTTGTGATCGATCATCTGATCTGAGGCCGCATTTTTGGACACTCGGGAAGAGAGGGGCAGAGCTTCAACTGATCACCATCTGGTGGTGAGTTGGACAGAGGGTGGGGGAAGACTCTGGATAACCTGGTAAACCCAAACGAGTGCGGGTGAACTGGAAAGTCTGGGGAGGCCCCTATCCGAGAGACTTCAACTCACACCTCCGGCGGAGCTTTTCTAGCATTCCTGTGGAGGCTGGGGGCATTGAACCTGAGTGGGCGATGTTCAAAGCTCCATTGCTGAAGCTGCGGCGGTGAGCTGTGGCCTGCGGGCTTAGGTGCCTCAAGGGGCGGTAACCCTCGAACACCGTGGTGGACACCGGTGGTCAGGGAAGCTGTCCGACTGAAGAAGGAGCCTTCCGGGATATGTTATCTCGGAGGACTCCGGAGGCAGTGCAAGGTACCGACGGCCCGTGGGGCGGCAGCCGCTGCCGTAAAGGAGGCAAAGCAGCGGGTGTGGGAGGAGTTCGGAGCAGCGATGGAGAAGGACTTTCGGTCGGCACCGAGGTGCTTCTGGAAAACTGTCCGGCACCTCAGGAGGGGGAAACGGGGAACCATCCAAGCTGTGACAGAAGGATGGGACACTGTTGACCTCAACTGAGGGGTAACCGGGCGGTGGAAGGAGCACTTTGAGGAACTCCTGAACCCACTGATACGCCCTCTCTTTAGAGGCAGAGCGAAGCTATGGGGGACGTCGTCAATTTCCCTAGGGGAAGTCACTGAGGTAGTTAAACAGCTCCGCAGGGCAAGGCCCCGGGGATTGACGAGATTCGCCCAAAATCTGAAGGCCTGGGTGTGGAGGGGCTGTCGTGGATGACACGCCTCTTCAACATTCGTGGAAGCGGGGACAGTGCCTAAAGAGGGCAGACCGGGGGGTGGCCCCTTTCAAAAAGGGGGACCAGAGAGTGTGTGCCAATTACAGGGGTATCACACTACTCAGCCTCCCTGGAAAGTCTACTCTAGGGTGCTGGATAGGAGGGCCGGCCGATATCAACCTCAGATTGAAGAGGAACAAGCGGATTCGTCCTGGCCGTGGAACAACGGACCAGCCTTCACTCTCACAAAATCCTTAGGGGCCTGGGAGAGCCCATCCAGCACATTTTTTTAGACTTGGAGAAGGCGTACGACGGGTCCCCCGGGGTATACTGTGGGAGGTGCTGCGGGAGTATGGGGTGAGGGGGTCACTTCTCAGGGCCATCCAATCCCTGTACTCCCAAAGCGAGACGCGCCGGGTTCTCGGCAGTAAGTCGGACTCGTTTCCGGTGGGCGTTGGCCTTCGCCAGGGTGCGCCTTGTCTCCAATCCTTTTGTGATATTCATGGACAGGATATCGAGGCGTAGTCGGGGGAGGAGGGTTTGCAGATTGGTGTGCTGAGGATCTCATCGCTGCTTTTTGCAGATGATGTGGTTCTGCTGGCATCATCAGTCTGTGACCTCCAGCGCCACTGGATCGGTTCGCAGCCGAGGTGAAGCAGTTGGGATGAGGATCAGCACCTCTAAATCGGAGGCCATGGTTCTCAGCAGGAAACCAGGATTGCTACTCCAGGTAGGGAATGAGTCTTTACCCCAAGGAAGGAGTTCAAGTACCTCGGGGCCTTTTCACGAGTGAGGGAACAATGGAACGTGAGATTGGCCGGAGAATCGGAGCAGCGGGGGCGGTATTGCAGTCGCTGTACCGCACCGTTGTGACGAAGAGAGAGTTGAGCCGGAAGGCAAAGCTCTCTATCTACCGGTCAATCTTCGTGCCTACTCTCACCTATGTCATGAGAGCGGGCTACCGAAAGAACAGATCGCGAGTACAAGCGGCCGAAAGGTTTTCTCAGGAGGGTGGCTGGCCTCTCCCTTAGAGATAAGGTGAGAAGCTCGGCATCCGTGAGGGACTCGGAGTAGAGCCGCTGCTCTTTGCGTTGAAAGGAGCCAGTTGAGGTGGTTCGGGCATCTGGAAGGATGCCTCCTGGGCGCCTCCCTAGGGAGGTGTTCCAGGCACGACCAGCTGAGGAGACCCCGAGGACGACCCAGGACAGAGGAGAGATTATATCTCCACACTGGCCTGGGAACGCCTCGGGATCCCCCAGTCAGAGCTGGTTAATGTGGCCCGGGAAAGGGAAGTTTGGGGTCCCCTGCTGGATCTGTTGCCCCCGCGACCCGACCCCGGATAAGCGGTTGAAGATAAGATGAAGATGAAGATGAAATATAAATCTTGCAAAATTAATGGTTTAAAACACATTGTTTCAAAAGAAATAGTGTTGAAATCAAGCTTAAAATAGCTTGTAGATGCAGCTTTTTAAACAAATTTCACATGTAATCTGTTTTCATAATGTGTATTTACAGTAAAATTATTGAATGAATATATGGCAGATAATTTAAAGAAACAGCAGCCAAAGAAAATACCACAAACTAGAGTGACCAACATTGGCATTTTAGAATAAGTGAAATAATGCATTAAAAAAATTGTATGTGATTATCATAAAGTGGGCATGTCTGTAAAGGGGAGACTGGTGGGGACCCAGAGAACCCATTTACATCTACACATCTGGAGGTCAGAGGTCAACGGACCCCTATGAACATGACCATGCCAGTATTTCCTTGTTAAAAATTTAGTTTAGAGCGTTAATATCCTCCTTCCTGACATGGTTGGTACCTATGGATTCCTTAGGTTTTCTAGTTTCATATGATATCTTCACACTAACCCTAAAACCTGAATCTAACAAAACCTCTGACAGAGATTAAAGTCAGTCGGGATCAGCCTGGAGTTAAGATGCTGATTGTTTCATGGTCATACAACCAGGAATATCAGCTTTGACAAAGGAAGCTACATATGTTTGTTATGTAATGTCGGTGAGTCTCTCCTCCCCTCAGTCAATGGTGTGACTCCTCTTTGCTCCCTGCTCCTCACTGGTGGAGCACCACCACTGGGCCATGTAGCGTCATGGTGGTATGGTGATATGTTTTCCTATTGGTGCTTCGGACCTTGTGTGACCTTCCCCAGTGGGAAGCCACGCCCCCTTCAGAGGCCTCTAAGTGTGTGTGAAGACTGACTGTGGACTTTGGTTGGACGACTCCACATGTGACATGTTGAAACTATGGATCAGAGCTTGGTGAGAATTAATTTTCACGTCATTCCCTTTTTAATTATTCCACTTATTTATCATTTTCAGTGCCTTTCAGGAATTGCTCAGTATTCCTCAGATTGTGAAATTTTATCTGCTCAACATTTCTCTTTCATTCGTTTATGTTGTTTAACTGCAGTGTAGTGTTGATAATACATGTTAATGTGGTAAAATATAAATTAACACCGATAGAAAAGTATTGATTATGCCCAACTAGAGCCTTAACAGCAACAGTTTTGTGCAATGTACGTCTCCACAAGATATGTGATCTTTGCCTTGAAGATAATCCCGGTGGTGGCGGCTGTTTCCGTGGTGGTAGGGACCATGCTGTACTTCCTCCTGGGACAGAGGAAGACGAAGCTGCCTATCACTCTGCACAATCCTGTGGTCAAATATCCCCTTCCCCTGATAGACAAACAGGTGAACTCAAACATTTATCATATTCACATTCAAACCTGATTATACAATATAATTTGGTATTCAGCTCTATAGCAATTAGAACAACCTTAATTATTTCTTAAGACCTTCATTTTCTTTAGCAGTGTGCAAACTGTCATAATGGACTAGAATGAAAATATGCTCATGGTCTGGTTCACCCAAACACATTTTCTGACTTACCTCCAGCCATGCAGAGGTTTTGGATATTAATTGAATTTTAAATGTGGTGCTCACAGCATTGAAAAAGTTTGATTTGAAAAATTTGAAATCAGCGTCTCTTTCCGGAAACAGAGTTAAGATAAGATAAGATAAGATGAACCTTTATTAATCCCCGTAGGGAAATTCAGTTTTTACTCTGTAAATACTCTGTGTGCCAGTGAGGTCCATGCCATAATGCTGGTTAAATCAAACCAATGCTCTGTTCCTATTTCAGTTCCAGTTTACACAGCATATTTCACCCAGGGGGCCATTAAGATTTCATATTTACAAATCTATCTGTGGCTTGAAACCACCTCCATTTACAGTACATTAGATAAATAGACTGTATAAAGACTGGCCGGTCTCAGGACATTTATTGTGCAAGCTGTGATGATGCTGAACGATTTCTGCTCTCTTTGTATTTATAACCTGTGTGTGTCCTTTTACAGGAAATCAGCCATGACACAAAGAAATTTCGGTTTGGCCTTCCATCTGCAACTCATGTCCTCGGACTCCCAGTCGGTACTGAAACAGCCCTCGTCTGTCTCCTCCTATTAAGATTTTCTGTCAGTGCTTTAAGATGTACTTTCAGAGTGTTCACACACTCATATCTGTTAAAAGTTGCACTTCTTCTAATGGATCTCCATCACTTCAGGCCATAAGTGAGCCAAGTGTCTTGATCATTAAGTCTAAGTATCTTAAAATATAGCAATAATAGAGAAGACCAGACAACATCATTCATAATATGATTGAACGGCAGCACATCGAAGGATATAGGTGATATATAGGTAAAAGGTGAGATACAGAACAATAAGAAGTCACTCTTTCCAATTATAGCGTATGCTGGTGTACTAGAGATTTATTCCAGAACCACATTTCATTAGATAGTAAAAGCACCAGAGAAGAAGAACTGTGTGCAGCAGTCGGATAGGCCTCATACTCATACTCATACCTCTGATTCAGCATATTCACCGTCCTCTTCTTCCCTCAAATCCACCACGTCTCCAATCCCTCCATCTGTCCGCTACATCAGGTCAGCATGTGTACCTGTCAGCCAGGGTCAACGGCAGTCTGGTGGTGAGAGCCTACACCCCAGTATCCAGCGATGAGGACCAGGGACATGTCGACCTCGTGGTCAAGGTCACGAGCATTAATGACATGACACAAAACAAGTTGGTCCATAGGTTGACTGCAGAGGGTTCAGTGTGGGTTATTTGGGCTCTTGTAGGTATTAGCTGTCTACCATTTTCTATGAAACCTTTAGAAAGGCTTTTAATGTCAGTAATGGCTTATAATAATTCATTTACTGATCCTTTACATACATGGATTGTGGACCGGATGCTCTGCAGCTCTTTACCACTCCTTTGAAGACTGAAGAGATAAAAAATAAAAGAAGTGTCATTCTACCAGAGGACACATAGGAGCCACAGATGTAAAGCTAGCCACTAGCTGCTCACCGTTAGTGGAGCATTTAGCAGCTAAAAGAAGAACGAATTTTGGACTTATATATATGGAGGAAACAGGAATGCTAATGCTGCTCCATATCTGCACAGTGTGTTAATAAGCTTTGTAAAAACTTTAGCCACATCATCTTTATAAGGTGATAATAAGACAGTGACATCATGTTTACAAAAGAATCAGTTCATACAGGTTTAACTAGATGGTTTTATATTTATACCAACAAAAGTTAGCCACACTTCGGGGCCTCAACAGGATAAACTATGCTAACAATGCTAGGCGGTGTTCTAAAGGCCCTGTAAGGGCAACAATGAGCCAAATACAAATTCAACTTGTTTTTTGTAACTGCAGGTGTATTACAAGAACTGCCACCCATCCTTCCCAGAGGGGGGGAAGATGTCTCAGCACCTGGACAACATGGCTATTGGAGACACCATTGACTTCAGAGGACCCAGTGGACTGCTGGTGTACAAGGGAAATGGTTAGGGATGCACCAATCTGACTTTCAGTCCTGATTTTGATAGAGATGCCTGGGCTTTGGGTATCAGTCAATACTGAGTATCGATCCGATACCAGTGTTTCACTGATGAGCTGGATGCCTCACTGTGTGGAGGCGACTGGGATCATTGTTTTATGTGTAAGACGACATCAGGCTTGACTTAACTGTTGCTTTCCTACCTCTATAAAACAAAATGTAACAAATAAATCCATAACTATACATTTAGTGAACTGTTATTTATTATTAAAATAATCAGTTGCACACCAACAACCTTTGTAAACCTCTTTAATGCATTGGCCCGATATCTGATTGGTGTGGGTGCATCTGTAGAAACGGTGTGTTTGGAAAGACAAGAAAGAAAGAAAAATGAAACGTCAGCAGCAGCTGTCACTGTGGTGTAATGTACAGTACTAATGCTCAGCCTCCTCCTCCTCTGCAGGTCACTTCTCCATCCAACCAGACAAGAAGTCAGAGCCGAAGGTCTGGAGGTTCAAACACATCGCAATGATCGCTGGTGGAACAGGTTCATTTACCTCCATCTACAACAACTACATCAATCGCTCTCATGTACTTGCATGGATTCACTGATACTGATGAAGAGCATCACAGAGGCTCAGCAGCAAGTGTGCTCATTAATATTAAGATTAACCAGCTGTATAACTGGACTGTATACAGTATGTGTGTTGAATATAAAGGTAGTGTTAGATTAAGGGCGTTAGAAGAATAGCTGTATGTATATATGTTATGGTTTTTCCTCTCATAAATTGCTGGAAAATCTGAGATGTAGTTTAATTTTTAGGACCAGCTGATGATATTGTCTCTTCAGCCTCACTGGAGACAAAATCATTATTGAACAATTAGAAAAGGTGACATTGATCCTCCCCATAATAGCCATTCTCTGAGACTAATATCAGCATCTTCTACCATCGCAGGCATCACTCCGATGCTGCAGTTAATACGCAGCATCACAGCAGACCCCAGTGACAGCACCAGGTGCTCCCTCATATTTGCCAACCAGGTCAGTTCTGTGGGACATCATGTTTTGGGAAATCTTTCCTGGTCTTAGTGCTAAAATAAATGGAAATACTGTGGAGAAATAATGTCTTTCACTCTGTTAGACGGAGAAAGACATCCTACTGAGGGAGGAGCTGGAGGAGGTGAAGAAGAACCACCCTGATAAAGTTCAGCTGTGGTTCACACTGGACAAACCTCCGCAGGGTAAGGCAGCACATCCTCACCTCAGGACCCAGAGACAGGGGGCCTGCAGGGCCTGCTCAGTGTACGCTGTCCTGTAGCATTTAACATCCAGAACAGGTGCTCTTCTTTCTATTTCTTAAAAAAATATTATTAATATTAACTCTGACCAAAGAAGCAACAGACTGTATGTGAAATAATGTGGTTAAAACAAACACCATTATCATGAGACATGTTTAAAGAGGCAATGTGAAAGGAGTCTCTGGTAGTGATGAACCCACAGAGAAATATCTCCCAACTTTTTCAGCAGGTTTTAGATCAGTGTTTGGTTCAGTCGCACAGATCTCAATAATCTCATTTCCAGCAGTAGGCATCTAATGAAGACACTGTGTTCAGACCTGGCATTAACATGCATCCTCAGCGATCGGATCACAAGTGCAGGTGTGAACGCACTCAAGACGCAGTGAAACTGGATCTGGATCAGGCAACATGCAGAGGAGCCGGCAGCACAGAGGTGATACACTCCGAATCCGAATTCAGGAATATGTAGGATATTACTACTGACATTCCTGTAATCTCATGTCACAGCGTCTGCTGTATTAGCCACGTGTTTACTATGTGTTTATTTGCATATGCGGGGAAGTGAGATCGGATCACAAGTGGCCACTGACGACGTATGTGGAGATGTTCTGTTACCAGGTGTGAACAGACACTGTCCGCTGGACGCTGTCCACTTGTGTTCAGATCACCAGGATGCATGTTAATACCAGGTCTGAAACCAGCTGGTGACCACAGTGGAGCATTTACTGGGTTGGGGTAAGTAAAGAGCTAAAAAGCCAGATATCTTTCTCAGGAGTTGGTGGAGGCCAAAGCAGAGCTAAAAAGACAGTGAATATTGGACTCACTCCTATCAGGTTGAAACACGTTACACATTTTAAGTAGAAATATCATATTTAAAGGGAGCAAAACATTACACAGTGAAACACTTGCTAATGATCACTTCCCATAATTTGTGATGTGGTGGAAACGTGTAGAGGATGACTCCCTGTTCCTCCTCGAAACAAAAAAAAAAAAAAAAACAGCATTCTCCATCTAAGGGAGATATAAACAAGAGGTGATCTCGAACACAACTACAATGTTTTGGTAATTGATCAAATCCAAACTGTCATATGCTACATATTTAATGAGGTGAAATTAATATCAAAAAGTCTCTGCCATTGGAAAATAGTCAGATAACTGTGACTGATATCGTGGAAACTACTAGTGCATCTTCCAGTTGAACAAGTCATCTAATTTCAGAAATCAAATTCAAAGCAATACTGTTAATTTCTACGCTGTCTACTGACGGTCTGCTGACTTTCTGACTTTTCTTCAGATGCTCACACACAGTTTACCAAGCAGAAAGTCAGAATAAATCAGTCTGAAAGCCTGGCCCTTTATATTCAGAGTGGGGAACCGAAAGAGGACTGAATGTCTGCAGGCTGAGGACGGAGATAGATCCAGCGAAGTGTTACAGGAGCTTAGCATCATGTCTTCCTTATATGATAAATATGTAATCCTTGAAGCAAGCAGAAGGTAATTAGCATAATGTTATATAATCTCTGTTGTGAAGGCCTTGTCTTTCATTACTTCCACGCAAAACAGAAACACATCGGCCCCTGAACGTGATTCATTTAGAGAGGTGTACTTGCGCTTTGTTAGCAGGTTGGTTGGTTGTCTTGGAGGGAGAGATGACTATCTATAAAAAAAAAACCAGCTGAAATCTTCTCCTGGAGAAAAAACATCGTCGTGTCTCTGATATCTGAGAAGAAGAGATCCTCCCTTTGGTTCTGTCCACCCTTTACCATCGGGCATCTTCTGCTGAGAAGAAACATACTGTATATTAAAACGACAGCTGCAAAGGTTAAGTACTAGTATTTTGAGATGAAGTGAAAAGACAGTATTCTCTGGTGAATAAACCATATTATAAGCTGTATTATGCCACCACAGAAGCATGATGGAAGTATGTGTTTTTATTCTGAATTTTCAGATGCTGAGCTGCAAAGTCTGTTTCTCTGAAGTTGAAGGTTGGTGTTTGTCTCTCTTTGTCTCTTGTCTTGTCCTCAGATTGGAGCTACAGTTCAGGGTTTGTGACCCATGACATGATGAAGAATCATCTCCCTGCTCCGTCTGCTGATGTCCTTGTTGTCCTGTGTGGTCCTCCACCAATGATCCAGAACGCCTGTCTGCCAAATCTCAGCAAGCTGGGACACAGAACAGAAAATATTTTTACATACTAGTGTTGTGATTGACTACAAATTGTGTTTATTCCCTGTAATCATCCTGTCTCTAAACCACACATCACTGCATGAACAACACTAACAGTGTAGCACCATCATGCTTTAATAAAGATACAAATAAAGATGTAAAAATGACCGTTCATTTTAGTTTAATGCTGCATACGCTCGGGTCAAAGCACTGATGTATTATTCTACAGATATAACAGCTATACACAACTTGAACTTAGTATTTATAAAAGCATTACGCTTTTAATGTGGAACATCAGAATTTACTTTAATGCCACATGTTTTTTTTTTCACATACAACAATTAATCTAGTGGTAAAATATGTGAAGTCCCCTTTGAGACCATCACATTACAGTACATTACTTTACACTGTGTTACATTTAGCTCACTCTGATCCACAGTTAGCGACTGCAGAACTAACTGATTATCAATAACTGATATATTCGATAAGGGGACTTGAAGGACACACTGGTGTATCCAGGTCTCCTCCGACGAGCCCCCTCTCCCCGAGACGTATTTTATTAACGAGTTAGGATGATCGTGACAGGAGGTGCAGCTATGGAGCGGAGCGTAAAACTCTCATTTCCGACCTACCCTGAATGCATCACCGGAAAACGGGTGTTTCGCTCCTCAGCAACATGTCGGAGTAGCAGTCCTGTAGGAGTCCTGCAGGGTCCTGTAGCAGTCCTCCTCCGACCGGACCGCCCTGATCGGTGGATTCAGACGACGAGCACCGAGCAGCTGGAGCAACATGGTGCGTGGGAGCAGCGTGGACGTGGTGAAACCCGTTCAGAGGGGTTTGGTTTTAGTCATGTTTATCTGCCTTTACCTCCCGGTTTGTGGCTGTGAAGGACTCAGTCCGGAGAGGTGTCTCATCTGGGGTCCAGGGCTGAACCCGGGCTCGGTCCTACCAGTCCGCTACTTCTTCATTCAGGCGGTCGATTCAAACGGAGACAACCTGACTGCATCGCCAGGTAACCCGGACTCTCCCTGCTGGGAGCTACAGGTGGAGGCTAAGCTAGCTCCCTGAAACTGCTCCGAAAATACATATTAGGGTTCTGGTTAGGGTTAACTACAGCTAATGTGTCCCTCAGAGTTAGTCCTCTTTGTCTTTTAACGTTGCTGTGACTTCAGCCGGTCACCGTGGACCCGATGGACCCGGGCCGGGCTGCTGCAGCCGGTCACCGTGGACCGGATGGACCCGGGCCGGGCTGCTGCAGCCGGTCACCGTGGACCATATGGACCCGGGCCGGGCTGCTGCAGCCGGTCACCGTGGACCCGATGGACCCGGGCCGGGCTGCTGCAGCCGGTCACCGTGGACCGGATGGACCCGGGCCGGGCTGCTGCAGCCGGTCACCATGGACCCGATGAACCCGGGCCGGGCTGCTGGGTCTCTACACAGTGTCTCCATCAGTATGAATTCATAACAATGAAGTGTCCTTCACGTGTGCTTTTTAGGTAAAGACACATTTAAAGTGAAGATCAGTCCCCTGGACAAGAAGGAGCACATCCGTATCCACGTCCCTCCACCTCTCGACAGAGGAGACGGGTCCTTCCTGGTCCGGTACCGGCTCTACGGGTCTGTGCTGAAGGGCCTGAAGGTTCAAGTCCTCCACCAAGAAGCTGCTGTTGCCAAGTCTCCCTACGCCATCCAAGGTCTGCGTTGTGTCTTGCATTAATAACCACCGGTACACGTTCATTAGATACTTCTGTCCAAAATGACTGCTGCGTTTCAACCTGTACACAACACCCCGCGTCCTTTGACCCTCAACACAGACTAGAGAAACCCTACAAGCAGGCCTCAGGAGGGATTAGTGAAAACTTAGTTAAGTTAAAGTGAGTTCAGCCTGGTGGTAAACTAGCTGTGAATCTCAGTATCCCAGCTCAGAGTTCAGGGTTAGGCCCGGCTCCTTATTACTGTACCTATATGTTATCTATAACATGCATCATTGATACAGTAAAATGTGATGCAGGATCCAGTAGACCTACTGTGTTTCCCTCATCTGACGGCGATCTAAGTGTCATGTTGAACCCTCAGGTCCAGTGTATCATGAATACTGCGACTGTCCAGAACCCGATGCCTCCGTGTGGCAGAGTACCATGCAGTGTCCCGCCGAGGAACCCCAGGTTCTAGCTGACTTTAAAGCTTTTCCGACAGTCGACCTGCAGCGTCTCAGACAGGAAGTACCTCACAGATTCGCCAACAGAGGAGGTCTCATTCACTACGCCATCATCAACAACCAGCTGTACCGCCGCACTCTAGGAAAGTATACCGACTTCAAGATGTTTTCTGATGAAATGCTGCTCTCTCTGACCAGAAAGGTAAGTTTGTGCATGCATTCTAGGAGGCTAAGGGATCATACTGGTGTTTTTCATGGTTTTGTCATATTTACTACTTGTGGTATTTCATATTACTGCCAAGACGCTGCATGTGGCATCATTTCAGTCTCCTGGGATCTTTCATTTGCTGTTGAAGGTGAAGGTGCCCGACGTGGAGTTTTATATCAACGTTGGCGACTGGCCATTAGAGACGAGGAGGAACGATCCCGTTCCAGTGTTGTCGTGGTGTGGCTCTGTAGACACTCGGGACATTGTCCTCCCCACCTACGAGGTCACGCACTCCACCCTGGAGACCATGAGGGGGGTCACCAATGACCTGCTGTCTGTCCAGGGAAACACCGGTAACACACACACTCTTTGGCCAGTTATATCACACTTCCTCACTCCTTCTCCCAACCTATTATATTTGTCTCAGAGCTGCAGTCAGTTTATGGGACAACAGTCCCATGAGACACACTCCTGAAAGTCACTGTGACTAACGAGTACCTAAACTAAAAGCATGTTTTCATTTTACTTATAAATGTAAAATAAACTATTTGTAGCTGACAGCTACTAAACTTATGGACTCTTATTTGTAGGTAACTATTAATGAAGATCATACCAGTAATGAGAAGATAGAAAAAATTGCTCTTGACCGAGGCCAACATGGTGCCGCACATGTGAATGATTTATTGAAAGCTTTAATACTGAACAATATACAATACTTGCTGTTACTTGTAGGGCTGTGACTTCCTGTTATTTGTAGTACTGTTACTGTTATTTGTAGTACTGTTACTGTTATTTGTAGTACTGTTACTGTTATTTGTAGTACTGTTACTTGCCCTTAGTTGTAGCTCTGTTACTTGTAGCACCATTACTGCCCAGCACTCTGCGTTTCTTATTGCGTCTAACTAACTTAGTTTCGATCAGGAGAAGTCTTGTTTCTTTCCATTCTGTTGTATGTTTCCATATTATTTCTGTTGTCAGACACTTGTAATAACAAAGTGAGCCTGTCAGTGGCAACGAGTCTTCTAGTGGACGGACATTGACTGGGATAGATACAGCATGATTTTTTTTAGCAGCTGCCGACTGCAGCATTTGCCCTCAATACTGGATCAGTTTCAAAAACTGCTGTAGACACAAAAACACAGGAAAATAGGTCTAGGTTGAAAAATACCAGAGTTATCCTTCTAGTGTAAGTAAAACCCTGACAAACAAGTAGCACATCACAGTTATTTTATTGATCTGGAATCAAAGCCTGTTCTTCACTCAGTGGAACTGAACCGAACACCCGTCTGGGTGCCAGGTTTTATACACCAGTCTTGTTAGGTCTCTTTGGACCTCATATCTTCACATTTTTCCAGGACCTCCATGGAGTAATAAAACCGATCGGGCATTTTTTCGTGGCCGGGACAGTCGAGAGGAGCGTCTTCACCTGGTCACTTTGTCCAAGAAAAACCCGGAACTGCTGGACGCTGGAATCACAGGATGGTTCTTCTTCAGAGACAAAGAGAAACAGGTGGGCAAAGCACCGCTTGTTGGATTCTTCGACTTCTTCAAGGTGAGGAAAAATGAATCAATAAGTGAATATTTGATTTTTGATTAGAAGCTGCACCTCAGCTTCTATAAAAAATATAATAAACTGTGTAGCTGAAATACAGACACTCAGACCCTTAAGGAGAAAAATGTCCCCACTAAAACCCATTAAAACCACAGCGTTCGATCCCACGACCATTACGGCCCTGCTGTCCAGATTCTACTTCTCCTGTTTCTCCTATGGGGCCAAGACATGCTATTCTCCTGTTTTCCACTAGGGCCACGGCTGCTCTATTATTATTATTATTGTTATTATTATTATTATGAAAATGAATGAATAGTTGGTAGTTATGAGCTTTAACTGTATTAATATATAATTTTCTGGAAGTTATTTCATGTGGACATAAGAGCAGCGTTTTTAAAGGGACGCACACATTTAAGAAACACTTGATGGTTTCGTGTTTTCCCTCTTCTAGTACAAGTACCAGGTGAACGTGGATGGAACAGTGGCAGCGTATCGGTTCCCTTACTTGATGCTCGGAAACAGTCTGGTTCTGAAGCAGGACTCGCAGTACTATGAATACTTCTACAGCCATCTTAAAGCAGGCACTCACTATGTTCCTGTGAAGAGAAACCTGTCGGACCTTTTGGAGAAAGTCCGGTGGGCCAGAGAAAACGATGCCGAAGCCCAGGAGATGGCCAGGGCAGGTCAGACAGTGGTCCGAGAGCTGCTGCAGCCCAGCAGACTGTACTGCTACTACTACAGAGTGATGGATGTGTACTCGGAGCGGCAGGCAGGAAAGCCATCACGCCATGCAGACATGGAGCTGGTGGCTCAGCCGGAGGACCACACTGCTGTGTGTACATGTCAGCATAAAATCCACAAAGAAGAAACCAGTACGAAGGATGAACTATGATGGAGTCAGACTTTAGACTCTAAGTCTTGTTTCTTTTTCTCTGAGAGATTACTGGCATATGAAGAGTAAAGGTACCTGAATGTTCCCATTCCTCGCATGAAAATGTGAATTTCACATTTTACAGTGAAGTATTACAATCCTAATTCATGTTTTGGTGAAGGAGGTTCAACAATGGGATTCCTGGTGGTTGTGCTTTTATTTTGGATGGTAAGTGAAGTTTGAGGAATGATTTAAAGGTCCAATGTGTAGGATTTGGGGAAGCTGTAGACGAATCTGATGAAATACCAGAAGTTACTAACTCACCATTACTGCTGTGGCATCTCGCTATAATACGCATACGTTTGAATGCTAGCTGTCAGCTAACACGGCTTAGCTAACGTAGCTAACGTCTGTGGGCTAAAGACACTGTTCAGGGGCTGCTGACTGTGGCGTTATTGTGAAATATAACATTAGTTGCTCTAACTGGGGCAGTAAACTTCATCTATCAACACACTCAGAAAGTGTCTGCTAACCATGGTAACTGGTGACTCTCGGCTGAGTGCGTCGTGGTTGCTTGTGGTGACGGTAGCTGTGTCCTTGTAAAAGCCTTCAATTTGACTTTTAAGGCAGGGTGGGTGATCGTGAGAAACTAGCACCAGTACACTAGATTTTAGAAATGATCCAACTTAACTTGGGCCTGGGCTGGGCCTGGATTTTAAGTAGCAGTAGCTGCTAGCTACCTCCATTCATCCATCTTCAACCATTTATCCCGTTAGCGGTCACGGGGGGCTGGAGCCAATCCCAGCTGGCCTTGGGCGAAGGTGGGGTTCACCTGGACAGGTCTCCAGTCCATCGTAGGGCCCATAGAGACAGACACCATTCACACTCACATCCACACCTACAGGACATTTAGAGTCATCAGTTAACCTGCATGACTTCAGACTGTGGGAGGAAACCGGAGAACCTGGAGAAAACCCACACTAACACGGGGAGAACATGTAAACCGTACAGCCCCTAAAACTTCCCTAAAGTCTCCAAGTCTCAACACCGAAAGTCGGTCCCTTCAGGTTTCCCTCCAAAGACATGCCCACAAAATTATCATTAGCAATGTAAACAACCAACATGGTTGCTGGTAGAACTCACAGTTAGCAAGCTAGCAGCTGATGGAAGACTGCAGGTAGACAGGTAGATAGACAGGTAGGTAGACAGGCAGGTACACAGGTAGGTAGACAGGTAGATAGATAGGGAAGAGACAGGTAGATAGATAGGGAGATAGACAGGCAGGTAGACAGGTAGGTAGACAGGTAGATAGATAGGGAAGTAGACAGGTAGATAGATAGGGAGGTAGACAGGCAGGTAGACAGGCAGGTAGACAGGTAGATAGACTAGTAGATAGACAGGTAGGTAGACAGGCAGGTACACAGGTAGGTAGACAGGTAGATAGATAGGGAAGTAGACAGGTAGATAGATAGGGAGGTAGACAGGCAGGTAGACAGGTAGATAGACAGGTAGGTTCTAAAGTCTTTACCAACCACAGCTTTAATTCATTTTAAATTCCTACCTCTCTGTGTTTATTATCTACTTCAACCATTTCTGTACGTTACTGTGAGCAGCCGCCAACATTCAGCTGAAAGCCACTGACTCGGTTAGCAGGCAGTGGTGACGCCAGCCTTCGTCCTGGAGCTCACATGGAGTATAGTGGTCACGACGTGGATCATCACCTGAAACTAAGACGTAGAAAGAGCAGTTTCTCAGCAGTCTGCCATGTTGCTCCGCCAGCCAGCTCCAAACACTGGCTGTAGAGCCACCGTAGTGCAGTGAAGTAGTGTTATTATGGTATGGATGTCCTCTGAGTGAGGCCAACACTGTTTCCACGGAGATGCCACTAAATCCCACACACAGTACCTTTAAAATAAAAACTATCCTCAGTCATTTTCGGACAAGGCTGCTAATCTCAACTTTATATTTTTTAATAACTTTATATTTCCACTCCACTGTGTTGTTTTTGTGCCTTTTCTAAAGTCCTGGTTAGTAATGCAGAAACCTGAGGATAAAATGGCTGTTTTGTAAATGTGCCTTTGCATTGGATATTTGTATGCAGTATTATTTTAAAATAAAAATGACAAACAGTATTTTTCACAGTTACCTGGAAAGATGATAAACATTTAGTTCTACTTTGTCCAAGACAGATCTTTGCGCTCACCGTCCAATCAGGAGGTTGCAATCACACACTCTAACACACCAGCTCACCGCTGCTCATCTTTTTAACAGCCTCCTGAAAGCAGAGCTCTGCTTTTGAGAGGAGGGAGATCAAAATATTAAAAAGGACTAATTGGGACAAATGAGAAGAAAGTAGAGATGAGTGTAGACACGACGCTGTGGTTTGGTTTTCCTCCTGTCCTCCGCCTTCACAGTCGCCCTCCTGTATTGTCGAGATTGCCACAGCTTTGCGCATCTGGGGGCGGCAGTAGCTCAGTCTGTAGGGAGTTGGCTTGGGAACCGGAGGGTCACCGGTTCAAGTCCCAACATGGACCAAGAACTGAGTGTGAACTGGTAGCTGGAGAGGTGCCAGTTTACCTCTTGGGCACTGCCGAGGTGCCCCTGAGCAAGGCACCAAACCCCCAACTGCTCGGGGCGCTTGTCAGGAGCAGGAGCAGCCCCATCATGACATCTCTCCATTGATGCATGTATATGGGTCATGTTTGTGCATGTGTGTGTTCAGGTCTGCATGTACTGTGTATAAGTTAACAACAGAGTGTAAAAATTGAATTTCCCCTCGTGGGACTAATAATATTGTTGATTGATTGATCTGCTGCCGGCCTCTGATGGCCTCTGATGGCCGCTGCCGGCCACTGATGGCCTCTGATGGCCGCTGCTGGCCTCTGATGGCCACTGCTGGCCTCTGATGGCCACTGATGGCCTCTGATGGCCACTGCTGGCCTCTGATGGCCACTGCCGGCCTCTGATGGCCGCTGCTGGCCTCTGATGGCCACTGGGCCTCTATGGCCTCTGCCGGCCTCTGATGGCCGCTGCCGGCCTCTGATGGCCTCTGATGGCCTCTGCCGGCCTCTGATGGCCGCTGCCGGCCTCTGATGGCCTCTGATGGCCTCTGCCGGCCTCTGATGGCCGCTGCTGGCCTCTGATGGCCACTGATGGCCTCTGCCGGCCTCTGATGGCCGCTGCCGGCCTCTGATGGCCACTGATGGCCTCTGCCGGCCTCTGATGGCCGCTGCCGGCCTGTGATGGCCGCTGCCGGCCTCTGATGGCCACTGATGGCCTCTGCCGGCCTCTGATGGCCGCTGCCGGCATGGCCTCTGATGGCCACTGATGGCCTCTGCCGGCCACTGATGGCCTCTGCCGGCCTCTGATGGCCGCTGCTGGCCTCTGATGGCCACTGATGGCCTCTGCCGGCCTCTGATGGCCGCTGCCGGCCTCTGATGGCCTCTGCCGGCCTCTGATGGCCGCTGCCGGCCTGTGATGGCCTCTGATGGCCACTGCCGGCCTCTGATGGCTTGTTTCTGGTGTCAGCACCCGTCCTGTGTTTCCAGTTCAGATACTCATTGGCTCTCCAGACTGCTTCCCATTATATGAAAACCATTGTGATCCTGCTCAGGGAGAAGGGGTGAGAATCCGGACCGACATAGACAAAGTGCCATGGCCCACACGGCTCTGGTTATTCAACGGATCAGGCAGATGGGATTTGCTATTAACCACACAGACTACAGGACCTCGGGCCCCACCTAGACTCGTATAAGATGAATGATTGCTGTCATAGGAACACAAAGTAACATGAGATCGGACTCGGCCTGGTATCAGCTGCTCACCTGGTGGTACACCGGTCACTCGAGGGGGTGTTACCGGGTTCCATCCCACATTTCATCCAGGTTTTGTCGGACGCGTTGGTCCAGCTGGCCCCTGTTCTGTTCCCACGGCTGTGTTTTATAGTACGTGATTGCTGCCTCCTGATTGGGCGGTGAGTGCAAAGATCCGTCTCGGTGCCAAAGCGGAGCCTCAGGATGGTTAACAATTCAAAAGATGATTTAGTTTTTCATAGTATCATTCAGTTTGTGTGAAACTGCTCAGTGAACTACATCATGGTACACTATACGTCACCAGCACTAGTTAGCTCGATAACTTTGTAAGACTGTCAACGGTAACGCAACAATAATGTGTTACAACTAAT
This sequence comes from Pterois miles, assembly GCA_947000775.1. Lineage (NCBI taxonomy): Eukaryota > Metazoa > Chordata > Actinopteri > Perciformes > Scorpaenidae > Pterois > Pterois miles. Next base: position 358,709 of record CAMQGK010000515.1, on the reverse strand, counting down.
CTGTTCATTTCTTGATGTATTAACACAACTTTTATGTTTTTTAGCTGGAGCAGGCTCAGATTTCAGGCTGTGAAGGTGATATGAAGTGAAGAAACTGAACTCATGATAAAAAAACTGTCATGGTCTCTTGACCTTTGACCTCAAGATAAATGAATTCAGTTCAGTTTATTTTTAGCAGAGGTTAACAAGCTTTTCATATAGAGGAGGTGAGAGATGGAGAGAGAGAGGGAGGGAGAGAGGGAGAGACGAAGAGAGAGATGGAGAGATGAATAGAGGGAGGGAGAGAAATATGAGAGATGAAGAGAGAGAGGGAGAGAGAGACAAAGAGAGAGAGGGAGAGACGAAGAGAGAGAAGGAGAGACGAAGGGAGAGAGAGAGATGGAGAGAGAGGGAAAGATGAGAGATGAAGAGGGAGAGATGGAGAGAGAGACAAAGAGAGAGAGGGAGAGACGAAGAGAGAGAAGGAGAGACGAAGCGAGAGAGGGAGAGAGAGATGGAGAGAGAGGAAGAGATGAAGAGAGAGACAGAGATGCACAGCAACCACAATAATAGCAGAATGGCAATACGCAGTAATACAAATAGGACTAATAATAATAATCAGTAGCAGAACATGTAATAAATAATAGAAATATCAGTAATAGTAGCAGTAATAATAATAATAGAAATATGACTACTACTCAAAAAAGGCTGATGATAATGATAGTGGTAGCAGGTGTCAAGCAGCAGCAGACACAACCACAGTCCTAACCCTGATGTAACCCTGATCCATGGATACCTGCTGGATGAGAAGTTAGTAACGTACGAATGGAACATGAATGCATCCAGATGGAGAGGGAGAGAGGAGCTCCATGTGTCAGAGGAAGTCCCCCAGCAGTCTAGGCCTATAGCAGCAGAACTAGGGGCTGGTCTGAGGCAGCCTGAGCCAGCCCTAACCCTAACTATAAGCCTTATCAAAGAGGAAAGTCTTGAACCTACCTAAGGTGGACCTGGACTGAAACTGGGATCTGGTTCCACAGAACAGGAGCTTGATAGCTGAAGGCTTTGGCTCCTATTCTGCTTTTGGAAACTGAATTTCAATGCGTTCTATGGATACCAACAAGTCTCTCATTGTCAAGTCAGCACTTTCTGGACAATATTTGTCATTATTTTGAGTTGTTAATTGATTTCTAATAATAAATATATACATACATTTACATAAAGCAGCATATTTGGCCACTCCCATGTTGATAAGAATATTAAATACTTGACACTCTCCCTTTAAGGTACATTTTCAACAGAAAACAAATGCGATTAATCACGATTCACTATGGGCAATTAATTACATGATTAATCTTGACTATTCTGTATATTTTAATTGTTTGACAGCCCTAGTTATCTTACTTGATGTGTTATATCCACTGTCTCCTGGTCTCACCATTGTGAGTGAGAGTATATCCCAGTACGAAACACACAGAGTCTTTCTAATTCCCTATTTTCAGTCTGAAACTTCAAGAGATATACAACAAACTGCAACTTTCTTGATTTGCAAAATAGACTTTTAAATTGACAAACATCACACTGTATGTAAGATAAGATAAGATAAGATGAACCTTTATTAATCTCCAGAGGGAAATTCGAGTGTCATATAATACCAATACCGATATGGACCAAAAACTGAGTGTGAACTGGTAGCTGGAGAGGAGCCTGTTTACCTCTTGGGCACTGCCGAGGTGCTCCAGAGAAGGCACCAAACCCCCAACTGCTCGGGGCGCTTGTCAGGGCACCCCCCCCCTCTACATCTCTCCATTAATGCATGTGTGTGTGTGTTTGTGTGCATCAACCATGTATAAGTTAAGCAGAGTGTAAATTGAATTTCCCCACTGTGGGACTACAGATAAAGGTTGATCTTCTTCTTCTTCTGATCAACACAGTACAGATAAATACAGTATAGTAAAAATTAAGAGAGAAGGTGTGATTCATGCTGCAGTTCAAACAGGATCAAAAAAAAGATTAGTGACGGCGCTGACGACGTTTCATATTTTATCTGAAATGAGGTCCCATGGTGGTCCAGTGGAGGGCAGTCAGATCTGTCAGGGCTCCAATGATCTGATACTTACCGGCATCGGCAGACTGTCTGCCGGTGGAATGGAAATTCACACAGCAGCTTGTTCCCAACAATCCTCTTCGAAACATAAGCTGCTCTTTAAGGATGCAGCTGTCAATCTGCCAGCATATATCTGAAGTTCTTCCACTCAGCACAGACTCGGTCCTTATCCAACTTCACCTGTTCGGACAGAAGACAGAAATACAGGATCTTTGGAGGGAAGTTGGATAAAACACTGAGCAAGCCTGGAGTGCAGGGCAGGCTGCCTGGAAACATTGCTTCAGTGTAATTATGCATATGATGTGATAGTTGAGGGTCCCCTTCCCGCTGGAGCCTCAGGTCAGCGTTCTTACCACCACAGCTGGTGTGTTCAGACAGGTTGCTGACAATGGCTGCGTTTTTGCTGATGTCCGTCAGATTAGCCTTAATAGAGTCAAGAGCAGGCTTGAGACGAATATAGGAGGTGTGGTCATCTTGAAACAATTTTGACAAGTTAATCAGATGAGGCTGGACTTTATTTAACATGAGCAGTCCACCTACAAACTTTGCATTGTTTCCTTTTGTTTGAACTGCCTGAACAACACTTTTCTTACACTGGCCACAGCTTTACCAGCTAACAGCCACCTTGTCCTGCATGCAGTCTGGACATTGAGGGGCATAGTTTGGACTTTACAAGACTTGACAAAAGATCTGAGCCCGTCATCTTACTGGCACTATCAGATCCAAAAACCACAAGTTGTGGTTGGTGGGCCACATGCATGTAATCAGTGTGACAGCAGTGGTGTTTCTGCATTAGCAGTCATAGAAGAGGTGGACACCATCTGAAAGCTGGAACCTGAATATTAAGATGCAGCTCAGCACTGTGACTGAAGTTGTTCTGGTCATAAATCAGAAATAAAGATTAATTCATTAAAACTAGAAAAGCAGTCGGAGAGCTCAGACCTCCGCCAAACACCATAGTTTCCCCCCTGGCGGTTTCTTCTGGATCCGTCTCCTCAAGTATTAAAGCTGGATCAGATTCGTTGACATACTTCAGATGCTGAATTGTCTCAGAAATCTCTACCTCTAATATTAAATGCACAGTAGGCCAAAATGTAAGAGTACCCCCATTTTTTATATAAATTGCTATAAAATCCGCCATCTGGATCAGATCTGGATCAGCCTTTTGGATTTGATAGAAGTCCACATTGTAAATCCCTGAGTCAGATTTCATGAGCTTTGGGCAACAATTACCAGAGATATTGACAAACAATTTTTTGGGTCCCATTTACCCCAATGTTAACGAAAATTTCAAAGTGATCCAGAATCTAGGATTTCTTCCGGATCACCCCCAAAATTAAATCACTTCTTCCTTTTCACATTTTAAACACACCCTGAAAATTTCATCAAAATCCGTCCATAAGTTTTTGAGTTATCTTGAACACAGACAAACAAACAAACAGATAAACGCCGGCAAAAACACAACCTCCTTGGCGGAGGTAATAATCTGATAGTAGTATGTATAACTACTATTTATACTTACTTATACTTATACTATGTATAACTGTATGATAAACAAGCATTCAGCCCACTCTGAACAGGCTTGTTTTCAATGGACTCTGTACAAAACAACAACAACACATATTGAGAAGATCTGTATTAATATTTTAATGATGTATGTTATGTAACAATAAGAGATTTTGCAATAATTTCAGATTCATACAGTTATTTGTTGTACATCAAAAAATTTGACTTCTTTCACTTGTGAATAATGTTTCATAAATGATGAAAACAAATATATTAAATTGTGTACCTTTTGGCCCCACTGTATACTAATGTACTATGGTAACAACAACAATATTACAGTAGGCAAGAAACCCTCTCCATGCTATTATATCATCATTTCAAAATGCCATTGTCTTGGTGTCTCTGTATATAAAATGACCCATCAGTCCCTTCATCATGTTTCTTATCTACTCAGGGTTTACAGAAACACTACACTCATCCTTCATCTTAACCCACTGCAGTCTGTACTACTACTACTACTACTGTACTACATATTTAAAGAAAGAAAATTCACCTCAAGGACAGAATTTTCAGGAAAAAGTACTTGTATACCAATTTAAGGAAAATCAGGTAGCTCAACCTCAGTGTGGGGTCAGATCAGTCTCAGGATTCACAAATGTGTTTTGTGATTTATAGATAAATGACTCTTCACAAAAATATTTCTCAGTGCACATAGAAATAGTTACTGTGAATAATCTTCACAAATATATTTCTGATTCACACACAGATGTATGTGGTTAAAATATTTGCAACTTTCATCAAAAACACATTTAAATGTTTATGTACAAACTGCGTATCCTCTACTGACAAACTGCTCATGTGTGAACTTCACTGCTTCTGTGAGGTGCACCGGGAATTATGTGTAGCCAATCAGATCTGTCCCTCCTTTTCAGCCAATCACAGAGCATGTCCCCACATACAGACAGTAGTTAGACAGCTAGCTTTGTGAAAGTGGTTCAACCATTTGACTTGTACACCAAGCTAATCGTTGAAATGATCAAACGTGGGCGGATACGTCAGATACGATCATCCAAAATGATCCACACAGAGATACAGCAGCTGGACTGAAGGTTTCATCCACAGACAACAGACCAGCTGGCTAATGCTAATGCTAGCTAATGTTAGCTAACGCTGGCTGTTTGTTTATGTGTCTGTAGGCTGAATGAGGTCTGGTTCACGGTGGAACATTTTCCTTTGGTTTCAGTCAAAGTTGAAGGTAGCAGCATGATCAGAACAAAGTCACAATATCATCTAGTTAAGCCAACACATAGCTAATCTTAGCAAGCGTTAGCCAGCTGTCACATTACTAATCTATCAAACTAATACAGGCTGGTCACGTCCCCTTAAATGTAACATCAGCACTTCAAGCCAAGGCACTGATTCCTCATGGCAGCTTTAGCTAGCAAGTTAGCTGCTAGTCAACTTAACTTAGCTAATGTCATATAGCATCATGGCAGCTTTAGCTAGCAAGTTAGCTGCTAGTCAACTTAACTTAGCTAATGTCATATAGCATCATTTTTTTTTATTTATTTTTTAAATTATTAAACTTTATTTTATCGCCGGGTTCTGGTGGTCTCTCCTTAAACCCACCCCCTGTGCATGAAGTGATTCATACTGTGGGGACACCTCATGTGATTGGCTGATAAGGAGGGAGACATCTGATTGGCTGCAGATAATTCCCTGTTCAGGGGAGTCTCGTAAAACGCTTACAAACGCAGTGAAATTCACACATGATGAGCACTTTGTAAATCCAGGATCAACAGTTTGTATATAAATGAAACAACATCCAAATGTGTTTTTGATGAAACCTGCAAATACTGTTAACACATATTTGTGGATTTCTATTAAATTGGTTTAAAACAAGACATATGTATGTGCATCAGAAATATATTTGTGAACCTTATTTTTTTAAGTGGACTTTCTCTACATTTATATACATCAAGAACTATTGTTGTGTGCAGAAAGTCATTTATATATAAACCACAAAATACATTTGTGAATCCTTCTGTGTGCATTTGTGAATATTGAGACTGATCTGACCTGTTGCTAGGCGCCAATATGCAAAACATGGCAGTAAAGAAAGCCTTGATTCAACTCAAACATACAGCAGGTAATGGTCAAACTCGTGGATCCTGTTGCTGTTATGGTCATCGTCTGATTTACTCAGGCTGTAAACTGACAGACCTTTAAATTGACAGTGAACTATTCTTTTGAGCTACAGTTACTGTTAGTATGGATGATATCCATCTGACAGAACAAATGAAAAGTCTTGTTTTACATTCCCACATTCATCTCGTAACATTTACTCATTTCAGTGTAAAGCACAGTGGTTTGTACAATTATTTTCCTCTCTGAAGAAACACTAGACTGAAGACAGATATGACATTTTGCTGTAAATCTCATCTTATGATAGAACTGAGCCTTTTTTAATGTTAATCTCATTTGAGCCTTTCTTACTACGACAAGTCAAAAAGCTCAACAGCAGGAGCGTTAAAGTAAAACATGTAAATAGAATGGAGCCTTAACCCTTAATCCTTAACCCTTAACCCTTAATGTTAGAAGGTACGCCTACGTTAAACAAGTCCAAATGTCCACTGTAAGAATGTTGTTTTTTTTTATCTTTGGTGATTCTTGGCCAAACACATACAGTATTGTGTGTAATGCTTAATTCCATTTATTTACAACTATATATATATTTTTTTAATTTTTCCTTGTTTTGCCATCAGATAGTTCTCAGTAAAAAAACAAAACAAACAAAAAAAACGTATAAATATCACAAGCAAATAACGAGAACTGATTCAAACATATTCTGTAACATATATTCACACACTGCATTGGGCCTGCCGAGCTTTCTAGTTACCCATTAAAAGTTAAGCACCATGTTGTGCTATTTTAGAAGTGGACGGCCTGAAATATTGTGATAAAATGCTCTGTAAAGACTGCAGTATTCCTGGTCTTGTTTTTGAATGATGTGTTTGCTGTGATCATGTGTGAGTTGCTAGATTAAGGAAACAGAAACACCTGTGAACTGACACAGTTGTAAAAAGCAACTGGGTTAGACTGAAAATAACCCAAATCTTCTCTTAAAGGCCTTCTACTTTATCAAACTAGCCTCAGTAGGTCTGGAGGTCTGGAACAGCACCCACAGTTCTACCACATAGAGTTTTATTACTTCATGACTTTAACATGTTATTGGCTATTAAATATGACGAGTCCCTCTGGTTCAGCTGAATTTAATCATGAGAGTGAGGGGGTCTCCTTCTTTCTTGGTAACAATGGCCTGCATCATTCCTGACGGTGTATGGAGATACCTTGAGCCTTTGAAGAAGTTCTCAATAAAAGCTCTGTCAATCTTGTCGCACTTCCCAATGGCCGCCTCAAAGTTGTTGCTGAGGACGCCATAGATATTGCCTTTGTCACTTTTCTTCCCTAAGAACAGGAAGAGGGCATAGCAGTCCTTGCCGATGGAGGTGCAGAAGTCCACCATCTTCTCGTACATGGTCTTGTTGCTGGACTGCTCCTGGGCAATCTGGACGGACTCGCTACAGGCCTCTGGGAGGATGCCATTCTGCTCGGCGTCCTCCCTGTCGGTCAGGTGTAGGACCTGCACTGCAATCTGGATCCGAGGGTTCTTTGTGGACTTCTCCAGCACGGCCCAGACCCAGTCAGCCCCCAGGAGGATGCGCTGCTCGGGTGTCATGGCCGTGCAGTTGAAGGTGTCTGTCATATTGAGGCTGACGCTCTGAGAGATGTAGGTCATCAGGAACACCTGTTGGAGGACAAGATGTTTTAAAGGCCACTTAAAAGAAATGCTTTGGAGTTCTAAAGGAACAGTCCTCAGTTTTTAAAGTTACCGACCTGAGTGAGCACCTCAGGGCTCGGGTGGAATTTGTCCTCTGGGTCTTTAAAGAGAAGGTATTCTTGAGTTCTGGATGAGGCGGCGGAGATGCAGTCGTTAAATAGAGGTATGAAATTGTTGGGTTTGGCAACGGGGCCCCGCAGGGTGGAGAAAATGCTCGGTCGAGGGGACACGTTCTGATCGTTGGAGGGTCGGCTGGGGGAACCTCGCTTAAAAGAGGAGAAGAAGTTGGAGTTCTGGAAGGGGTTAAAAGTAGGTTTGGTGATGGACTGGCCCATGGTGGACTGATTATGGAGGACGGGAGATCAGAGGGTGGTCTCCCTGATACACTGGAAAGACAGAATTGGTACCATTAGAGTGTGAATCGTACCATTATATATTATATTAGAGTATAATGTGTAATGTGAAATAAAGATATGGTTGGTAAACACTAAGTCTAGTCCTTTGATAGTTGTGTTCTTAAGGTACAGAAGAAAACCTTTTGTACTAATGCTACTAATGCTGTCCTGCCATATGGAACCATTGTTACTGTCATTTAACACAGAATACAAGACTATTTGACTTTGTTGCGTATTAAAAACTAATTTTCTGTCCTCCTATGCAATGCACAAACACAGCAGGAACAACATGGTTTGATATCAATAAAAAAAGATACTAAAAAGTACTCACCAGAATCTGTCTGGAAGTTTCTGTAGTTCCACTCGCTGCCCTCCGCTCCTGTCGTCTGTCCTGCTGAGATATACAGGGTCGGTACGATACTGTTTGTGAAGCTCAGTCTTCAGTCTCCTGACATGTACAGAACGTTCAGTAAAATAAAGAGGATTTTCTGTCCCAGCTTTCTGCTGACAGTGTTAGCACAGGTGTGGTGTTTGTAACTACCTAAGTTTTAGGTAAGTCAACAGAAGACTCATCTTACCAGTTAACTGGGGGAAGCCTGAAGGGTTTGATGGGTAAACAAAATACTCAACTGTTTCTCTTTAAAAGGAAGCGAAGCAAGCTTGTAGTTTGTCTCTCAGTACAATAGTACTGTAATGTCACATTAGAGGATGAGAGGGGACTTTCATATGAGGCTCATGAATGGGGCGGGAGAGCGGCAGGATGCTTAGGAGGGGCCTGAGGGTCACATCTGGCATTTCTATTTCTTGTTAAAAGTCCAGTGTTGATCAATAGGACATCATTTTTTGGTACAGAGGTCCAGCTGTAGGATCTTCCAATGGTTTTACTATACCAGTGAGTTAATGCAAGGATGCACGTTGTATTACATTAGCCTGAGTTTACTTTCCAAATCCCTGAACTGTTTAGCATTCAGAGGGCCGAACAGAACCATCCCTTCTCTACTATCCTGCTGTTACTTGTGCAGCCATGTGCATATACTTCGTAAAAGTACTTTTGACTTGTACATCTTCCCTATGCAGTCAGGGCCACTTATACAATACTTTAAAACCACGCTGTACGCCTGCCGGTATGGGGCTGAGGCAGGAGGCAGCGTAAACTCTGTGCTCCCAGGTGGTTTTACCTCCCCATATACAAATAATAATGTTCCTAAACTAAAGTTGGTTAAAGTAGCATGAAAGGGGGAAACAAACGAAAGACGAGAGGGAAATCGTGGCAAAACTTTGATAAAGACGATAATTCACCGAGTGAAAGCGAGGAAGCTGCAACCGACGGTGCTACCTGCAACCGGCGGCGCTACCTGCAACCGACGGCGCTACCTGCAACCAACGGCGCTACCTGCAACCAACGGCGCTACCTGCAACCAACGGCGCTACCTGCAACACTGCGTATGTGGAGATGGAGGCTATACAAGCTAGCATCATAGCAGAGGTACAGACGAGTTGGAAAAGAGAGAAGTAACTGCTTTCAGAGAGGAAAACAACCAGAAAGTAAACGCTGTGAGAACTAAAAGAGAGAATGGAATCTCAGGTGAGGGGTCCCCTCTCTCAGGGGGGGGCCCCTCCTATACAGAAGCTGAGTTCAAGCTTCAAGGATGGAGCTCACTTGTGTTTAAACTGTGTGGTTATTTTAATTTCATGTACAGACAGAAGTTATTTTGTTCAGGTCGTCTTGAGATGTTTAAGCGTTCGGGGAAACTTCTTTTATTTGCTGGTTGTCTGACATGTTGCCTGACGTAAGACAGAGACACACCTCTCAAATACTGAGCATAAAAAGCTGCAAAATATCATTTTTATCTTCCTATGAAAAAGGAAACACAAGGGAGGGCGTTACCTCGTAGTTAAAGGATTTATAGATGATAAAGAAGTGACGCTCCTGAATGTTTACAGACCTCCAGGACACGATGAACAGTTTCTGAGGGTCACATCTGGCATTTCTATTTCTTGTTAAAAGTCCAGTGTTGATCAATAGGACATCATTTTTTGGTACAGAGGTCCAGCTGTAGGATCTTCCAATGGTTTTACTATACCAGTGAGTTAATGCAAGGATGCACGTTGTATTACATTAGCCTGAGTTTACTTTCCAAATCCCTGAACTGTTTAGCATTCAGAGGGCCGAACAGAACCATCCCTTCTCTACTATCCTGCTGTTACTTGTGCAGCCATATGCATATACTTCGTAAAAGTACTTTTGACTTGTACATCTTCCCTATGCAGTCAGGGCCACTTATACAATACTTTAAAACCACGCTGTACGCCTGCCGGTATGGGGCTGAGGCAGGAGGCAGCGTAAACTCTGTGCTCCCAGGTGGTTTTACCTCCCCATATACAAATAATAATGTTCCTAAACTAAAGTTGGTTAAAGTAGCATGAAAGGGGGAAACAAACGAAAGACGAGAGGGAAATCGTGGCAAAACTTTGAAAGAGACGATAATTCACCGAGTGAAAGCGAGGAAGCTGCAACCGACGGCGCTAGCTGCAACCGACGGTGCTACCTGCAACCGACGGCGCTACCTGCAACCAACGGCGCTACCTGCAACCGACGGCGCTACCTGCAACCGACGGCGCTACCTGCAACCGGCGGCGCTACCTGCAACCAACGGCGCTACCTGCAACACTGCGTATGTGGAGATGGAGGCTATACAAGCTAGCATCATAGCAGAGGTACAGACGAGTTGGAAAAGAGAGAAGTAACTGCTTTCAGAGAGGAAAACAACCAGAAAGTAAACGCTGTGAGAACTAAAAGAGAGAATGGAATCTCAGGTGAGGGGTCCCCTCTCTCAGGTGAGGGGTCCCCTCCTGATACAGAAGCTGAGTTCAAGCTTCAAGGATGGAGCTCACTTGTGTTTAAACTGTGTGGTTATTTTAATTTCATGTACAGACAGAAGTTATTTTGTTCAGGTCGTCTTGAGATGTTTAAGCGTTCGGGGAAACTTCTTTTATTTGCTGGTTGTCTGACATGTTGCCTGACGTAAGACAGAGACACACCTCTCAAATACTGAGCATAAAAAGCTGCAAAATATCATTTTTATCTTCCTATGAAAAAGGAAACACAAGGGAGGGCGTTACCTCTGTTCCAGGATCAATCATTTCTTTATGTTCAGTCGAGACATAGACACAGAATCTTAAATAGTGATATAAGTGTTAGAGACATATCCGACCATGCAGCGGCCTATCTAACACTGCATCTGGACAACAAACCAAAAGAAACGTTATGGAGACTTAATACTGGCCTTTTGAATGATTATGACTGCTAAAACTTAATAAAAATGAATTTAAATAAAATTTATTTTATAATAATAATGGATCAGTGTCTCCCAGCGGAAAAAGGGAAACTTGGTCTTGATAGAGTTCACATTTTAAAATAAATCTGCAAACAAATGGTGACGCTGTTCCTAAATACTGTATATCTGGTATTTGTGGACTGGATCATTTCGGCCTTTCTTCGGTATGAATCGGTTTGGCTTGAATGGAGGGTGAAACATTTTTTGTCCTTTCCTCTTTCTGATGCTGCCAAAGCTCATACGTCACCATACCTGCCCCATTAACTCTCCTCTGGCATTTCATACACTGATTAGTTGGATGCTAATCTTTAATACGTCTCCTGTATCTGGGCTCTGATATAACACGACCACCAGATGTTATTTCACACAGAACCGTCTGAGAGGCCGTCACTGGAAACTGTTTTTGTTTCACATGTATTTATGTATTTCAGCTGACGTTACTGCAGCACTAACCAACACTAACCTCTCCAGAGCCACCGTTTAGTTTAGAGTCCATGTCTCATCTACGCCATCCTAACAGGTTGCTGATTGGTCGGTGCCTCGGCTTTCCGGACACAAATGCGTTACCCAAAGCCTGAGATGGCTTTTCATATGACGGCTGCTGTTCAAGGTTATCTCTGATGTGTCTGCTTTTTATGAAGACGAGCGGCATTCATGGCGTTTCCCTGTCAGAGCTTGTGCCCGTTCGGACGGCCAGTTGCGTGGCAAAGGAAGAGCTAGTTGCAGCGTTGTCAAGCTGCTCAGCTCTAGTTGACTGCAGGAAAGGATTCAGTAGTAACGTTAGTATATCCGGCATCCAGGAGCAGAAGGGACCCCAGCTGATGAAGGACTGGAAGAAGGCGGGTTCCCCTGGACAAGTCAGCAGATTATCACAGGACACATAGAGACAGACAACAGTTCACACCTTCAGGACATTTAGAGACATCAGTTAACCTGCATGTCTGCGGGCTGTGGGAGGAAACAGGAGAACCTGGAGAAAACCCACGCTAACACGGGAAGCATGTATTTATTTTATAATCAATATTATAATTAATTACTACTGAATTTATCCCGACTGATATAATACAACTCATTCCAACAAAGTAACATGAGGGTTTGTCCTGTTTTCACATACTAACCTGCTGAGATCTGACAGCTGTGACAATACGTCAATTAACACGATCACACTGATCAATACAACTGACACTGTGTGTGTGTGTGTGTGTGTGACACTGTGTGACACTGTGTGTGTGTGTGACACTGTGTGACACTGTGTGAGACTGTGTGACACTGTGTGTGTGTGTGTGTGACACTGTGTGACACTGTGTGACACTGTGTGTGTGTGTTTGTGTGTGTGACACTGTGTGTGTGTGTGTGTGTGTGTGTGTGTGTGACACTGTGTGTGTGTGTGTGTGTGTGTGTGAAACACTGTGTGTGTGTGTGTGTGTGTGTGACACTGTGTGTGTGTTTGTGTGTGTGACACTGTGTGTGTGTGTGTGTGTGACACTGTGTGTGTGTGTGTGTGTGTGTGTGTGACACTGTGTGTGTGTGTGTGTGTGTGTGTGTGATGTGTGACACTGTGTGTGTGTGTGTGTGTGTGTGTGTGTGTGACACTGTGTGTGTGTGTGTGTGTGACACTGTGTGTGTGTGTGTGTGTGTGTGTGTGTGACACTGTGTGTGTGTGTGTGTGTGTGTGTGTGACACTGTGTGTGTGTGTGTGTGTGTGTGACACTGTGTGTGTGTGTGTGTGTGTGTGTGTGACACTGTGTGTGTGTGTGTGTGTGTGTGACACTGTGTGTGTGTGTTTGTGTGTGACACTGTGTGTGTGTGTGTGACACTGTGTGTGTGTGTGTGTGTGTGTGTGTGTGTGTGTGACACTGTGTGTGTGTGTGTGACACTGTGTGTGTGTGTGTGTGTGTGTGTGTGTGTGAGACACTGTGTGTGTGTGTGTGTGTGTGTGTGTGTGTGTGTGGACACTGTGTGTGTGTTTGTGTGTGTGACACTGTGTGTGTGTGTGTGTGTGTGTGTGTGTGTGTGTGTGTGTGTGTGTGTGTGTGTGTGTGTGTGTGTGTGTGACACTGTGTGTGTGTGTGTGAGACACTGTGTGTGTGTGTGTGTGTGTGACACTGTGTGTGTGTGTGTGTGTGTGTGTGTGGACACTGTGTGTGTGTGTGTGTGTGTGTGTGACACTGTGTGTGTGTGTGTGTTTGTGTGTGTGACACTGTGTGTGTGTGTGTGTGTGTGTGTGGGGGACACTGTGTGTGTGTGTTTGTGTGTGACACTGTGTGTGTGTGTGTGTGGGACACTGTGTGTGTGTGTGTGTGTGTGTGTGACACTGTGTGTGTGTGTGTGACACTGTGTGTGTGTGTGTGTGTGTGTGTGTGTGTGTGTGACACTGTGTGTGTGTGTGTGTGTGTGTGTGTGTGTGTGTGACACTGTGTGTGTGTGTGTGTGTGTGTGGGTGTGGGACACTGTGTGTGTGTGTGTGTGTGTGTGTGTGTGACACTGTGTGTGTGTGTGTGTGTGTGTGTGTGTGTGTGTGTGTGTGTGTGTGTGTGTGTGTGTGTGACACTGTGTGTGTGTGTGTGTGTGTGTGTGTGTGTGTGTGACACTGTGTGTGTGTGTGTGTATGTCTATCCTTGCCATCGATTGATTTATCTGCTCTACTCTGGTCTCTGATGGGATCTGAAGCGACCTATCTGACCGTTTATGATCTCGTTCACTCTTTTATCACAGATTCCATAAAAATGTATTATTATTACTATGAAACGCTCTCACCTCTGATATACCAGTACAGTATACACAGTGTACAGTACGACCATTTGAGGGTACATCGCACAGGGAAACAAGGAAAGCATTTAAAAGAAATAATGAGCAGCATTTCAGTTCGTTACTGTAGATATTAAGATGTTTGTAAGTGATACGTGATGATTGGCGGTGTTACGTGGCGTATCAGCGGCCAATAGGAGAAGATGGAACAGCTCCACGCTGCAGTGGTAGGCGGGGCTTGAGGCACAATGCAGGTGTCCGATTGGTGCTACGTGTCTCGGATCACTGTCCTTCAGACCAATGCCGTCTGAGACTGCCTCGGCTCCTGAGGCTGAGCAGGTACTGGAAGCAAAGCATCATGGGAGTGGTAATGGGTTAGATAGCTGGGAGCTGGTGTTTGCCACTGAACTGGGATCAGTTAGGTCTATATGGGGAAACTGTAAACAAATATTTCATGATAGATTGTTTTATGGTACAGAACTGATCAAACAGAGCAGATCTTTTATTTCAGAATAAACGTTGACTTAACAGGTAACGTTTCTAAGGGTTGATGGGAAATGTGGTCCTGCTGATCCTGCTGTACCTTCAGGAAAGCCATCCAGTGGTGCCAGCTGAGGCCTCAGTTATTGGAAATGGTACCAGTTATGGTCTATGGTCTGCTGAGTTCAACAATATGCTGTTTAGTTGACTTGTCATTGCATGAAAACACAGGTAGTACGAATACAGCTATGAGATCGTTCTGCGCTAGTGTACTGTATTTCAGAGACTATACTTTGTATAGTCTTCATATTGTACTATACTTTGTTAGTTACTTGATATTATGTATTAACTTAAATGTTTTAGTTACTATCAGCTTCACTTCAACCAACAATTAGAGCTTTGAAACACTGCTTGCAGGATAAACTACCTTTAATTTTGATCATTTTGATCATCATGATTTTGTGCTCTTTAATTTAAAGGAACATTTTGGTGTAATAGAACTAGAAGATCAATACGTCTCTCCTGTCTGTGAGCTGAGCTCAGCTGTTATCACATAGATTACCTTCATACAACTAAACAACAAACTGTCATTTTAATACTTTGGTTTTTTGCATAACATGTTAATTAGTAATTAGTGAGCTTTGGAGGCGACGGCTGCCCGCTGACTACTTCATGTTACCGTACAGATGTGATCGTTCTGAACTCTCAGCAAGAAAGTAACTCAGCATATTTCCCAATTTCTTGAAGTAAACTTTGAATGAAGCCTTTTTATTTATATTCTTACATTATGGTATTACTACCTTTACCTTTTTTACCTTTTCAAAAATCTAAAAATAATGAATGATTTCATCTTTACAGGTTCTAAGACTGAATATTTTGCTTTGAAATGAATGATTGATATTTTTCCTGTGGGAACTCGAGGCTCAGCTGGATCACTGGAGACGCTGTGGTTTTATGATTGTGATCCAAAGCCTCCAGGTTCAGCAAACACAGCAGGAGCAAAGACCCACCGCTGGCATCTGCCTGATATCAGCAGTCCTGAGGGAGCAGCGAGCAGGTTTCACTCCTCAAGTCATTACGTTATTTTGTTTTAATGGGCTTCTCGCTCAGATCAACACCACCGTTTTCCATCGGACTGACTCCGACTTGTGTTAGAAGCGATGAGGAGCAGCTACTGGTGTGAAGTCATTACTGTCAGGAAGTATAAGTGTTAATTTGTCATTTCCTGTTGCATGCTTTTATTTTGGCGCACTTCCTGTTTTGGTTTGCATTCTAACCTCTCCTCTCGTTGCAGTTCACTTCACTCCCTGCCCTGCATGCCTCCTGCCTTCACGTTAGAGCACCTCCTCCTGACCTGATTATCATCACTAGTCACCTGCGTCTGAGCGTCATCCCCTGCCCTGATTGTGTCCACCTGTGCATAGTTATTCACCTCCCTCACTAGTATATAATGTGTCCTCCCTTTTCCTCCTGTGCCAGTTCGTCTTTTGCCGTCCTTAGCGAAGCGTACCCGCCATTTCCTCGTGTCTAAATCTTTATTCTCCAGTGAACTGAACCTAGCCTGTTTTTGACCTTGCCTTAGCCTCGTGATTTGGATTTTGTCTGCCTGTTCTGCCTGCCTATCTGTGTACCGACCTGGACCGAAAATAAACTCTGTTTTTGTAACTTGGAACTGTTTCAGTCTGCATTTGAATCCACTCCAGTGTTACCTGTCCTGACAGAACGAACTGGTCACCATGGATTCAGCAGATTCTGAACAAGTTCGATCCGCTATCCTTGCCCAGGGCGGTCGTTTAGATCGGCAAGAAGATCGCCTCTCCGCCGTTTTTCAAGAAGTTAAACTGATAAACGAACAACAAGGACAGTTTCGTGCCAACGTTGGTGAACAGATCACGCAGCTAAGTACACAGATGCAGACTCTGCTTAATATGATGAACACTCTCCCGACTCCCGGAGCAGATGCCACTCCGCCACCGGCACCGGCCCGCCCCGAGACGCCGGCCCCGGTTCCGACGCTCGCTCCCGTGGGGCCCTTCCCCACGTCTCCTCACCTCGCCAAACCTGAGAGATTCACGGGGAACTCCGACAACTGCCGCGCATTCCTGGTGCAATGCAGCCTTCATTTCGAACTGCAGGCAGCCCAGTTTCCATCCGAGCGCTCCAAGGTGGCCTTCATTATTACCCACCTGGCCGGCCGGGCGGAGGCGTGGGCCACCACTGAATGGGCTCGGGGCTCTCCGGTATGTGCTTCACTTAAATTATTCACTGACTCTTTGCGGAAAATTTTCGATCACTCTGCCCCAGGTCGTGAAGCCGCCCGGGCTCTGGTGTCACTCCGGCAAGGCAAGAGACGGGTGTCAGACTACGCCATAGAGTTCCGTACTCTTGCCGCTGACAGTGGATGGAACGACGCGTCATTAATGGACACATTCCTGCACGGCCTGTCAGATCCCGTCAAGGACCAGCTCGCCCCGCTGGACCTGCCAGCAGACCCCGACTCCGTCATCGCCCTCGCCATCCGCATCGACAACCGTCTGTGGGAGAGAGAGAGAGAGAAGGAGAGGAACAGACGCCGGGGCGCCGTTCCACCGCCCGCCCAGTCGAGGCAGCCTCCCGGCCAGCGCGTCGGTTGGCGTTCTTCTTCCCCTGTCGCCGCCGAGGGCTCTCCATCTCCCCCTAGTGGGACGGATGAGCCCATGCAGATTGGCAGGGCGAAACTATCTCCTGAAGAACGCCAGCGGCGCCTGCGGGAGGGCCTTTGCATATACTGCGGGCAGCCTGGTCATTTTTTGTCCTCCTGTCCGTTAAAAGAGGAGACTCACCAGGGAAGAAGAGGGTCCTGGTGAGTCCCACTACTGCCTTGCCCTCTTCCTCTCGTCCTCTGCTGCAGGTCCGCATCTCCGTCGCTGGGGGCTCCCTGTCCTACCCGGCCCTGGTGGACTCAGGGTCGGATGAAGACCTCATCGACGGAGACCTGGTCAAGACACTTGGCCTCCAACGCTTCCCCCTCAAAGAGACTCTGGAGGCAATGCGTTGGATGGCAGACTTTTGTGTAAAATCACTCACTACACCTCACCAGACATCTATCTATCTCTAATAATCACACAGAGTCCATCAGTTTCCACATTTTTGAGTCGGCCTTGCACCCGTTAATTCTGGGTCTTCCTTGGCTAAAAAGACAAACCCACACAAAACGGCAACGGGGGAAATTGTGTCTTGGGGGGAGGGCTGTAACATAACCTGTCGCTTGTCTGTCCTTCCCGGGGATTCCTCTGAGAGACTTCTGGCGCCTCTAGCGGTGGAGCAGAGAATCACTCCATGTTCCGCGCCTCTGGCTCCACCAGATGGCGCCACCACCCCGGAGTTGGCCGGGGTCCCTTCTTGCTACCTCGACCTTAGAGAAGTGTTCAGCAAGTCCAGCGCCACCTGTCTACCTCCCCATCGGCCGTACGACTGCGGCATCGACCTCCTCCCAGGTACCTCCCCGCCAAAGGGAGGCATATTCTCTCTCAGCCCCTGAAAGGGAGGCAAGAGAGAGTATATAGAGTCCTCCCTGGCGGCTGGATAATTCGCTCGTCCTCCTCGCCTCCGGTGCAGGTTTTTTCTTTGTTGAAAAGAAAGACAAGACACTCAGACCATGTATAGACTACCGTGGGCTCAATGAGATAACCGTTAAGAACCGTTACCCCCTCCCTTTGATATCCTCCGCATTCGAGCTTTTAAAGGGAGCTAAAATCTTTTCAAAGTCGATTTGCGCAACGCGACCACCTCGTTAGGATAAGGGAGGGGGACGAGTGGAAGACGGCATTTAACACCCCTAGCGGGCACTATGAATATCTCGTGATGCCATTTGGGCTCACTAACGCCCCTGCCGTCTTCCAGGCCCTGGTTAATGACGTCCTCCGGGACATGTTAAATCATTTTGTGTTCGTCTACTTAGACGACATCCTAATCTTCTCCCCGGATGAGCAATCCCATATCCTTCATGTCCGCCAGGTTCTCCGGAGACTGTTGGAGCATCAGCTCTTTGTCAAAGCTGAAAAATGCGAGTTCCATGCTCCAACAGTCTCCTTCCTCGGCTTTTAATTTCCCCTGACAGAATTCACATGGACCCAGCTAAATCAGCGCTAGCGGACTGCCCACCCCAACAACCGCACGGTTCAGCGGTTCTTGGGGTTCGCTAATTTCTATAGACGTTTCATTAAAATTTCAGCTCCATCGCAGCCCCGCTACATGCGCTGACGTCACCGAAAAGCAGTTTCATCTGGTCCCCTGAGTGCGCCAATGCCTTTCACAAACTCAAGGGGGCGTTCAGCTCCGCTCCCATCCTGACTCTGCCGGACCCCAGCAGACAACGTTGTGGAGGTGGATGCCTCCGACTCTGGCATCGGCGCAGTCCTCTCTCAAAGAACATAGCCGACAAAAACTTCACCCATTGCCTACCTCTCCAGAAAGCTTTCCTCTGCGGAGAGGAACAATATTGGCAACAGGGAGCTGCTGGCCGTTAAAGCGGCGTTGGAGGAGTGGCGCCACTGGCTGGAGGGAGCAGAGCATCCGTTTCTCGTCTGGACCGACCACAAGAACCTTGAGTACATCCGATCTGCCAAGAGACTCAACTCCCGACAACAGGGGCCCTGTTCTTTAATCGATTTGTCTTTACTCTTTCCTACCGGCCAGGGTCGAAGAACGGGAAACCGGATGCTCTCTCCCGCCAGTTCGACTCGGTGGACGCCCCTCTGGGTCCCACTCACATCATTCCCCCCTCCTGCGTAGTCGGAGCAGTCACATGGGGAATCGAAGAGGAGGTGAAGAGGGCCCTACACAGGTTCCGACACCTGAGGGGTGTCCTCATAACAGACTATTTGTTCCTGTCTCTCTCCGCTCCAGGATCATCCACTGGGCCCACACCTCTCGCATCGCCTGCCACCCGGGATCTCGCCGCACCCTGTTTGTGGTGAGGCAGAGGTTCTGGTGGCCGGCGATGGAGAAATGTCAAGGAGTACGTCTCTGCCTTCCTGTGTGCGCCCGGAGTAGCCCTCCCACCGACCTCCTGCGGCTTATTACAGCCTCTTCCTGTGCCTCACCCCCCTGGTCCGACATATCCCTAGACTTTGTAACTGGGTGCCTACCTCTGATGGTAACACCACTGTCCTCACAGGGTGGACCGCTTTTCTAAAATGGCTCATTTCATTGCCCTACCGAAGCTCCCTCAGCCAAAAAACACAGGGATATTAACACAGTATTTCGTATTCACGGCTTCCCTAGGGATGTGGTGTCGGACCGGGGGCCACAATTTATCTCTAGCTGAAAAGTTTTGTTCGCTCTGGGGGCATTTCGCTTCCTCGGGTTACCACCCGGAAACAATGGACAGACAGAGATTAAACCAGGAACTGGAGACCGGGTTGAGATGCCTAGTGGCGCAAAACCCGGTCTCCTGGAGTAAACATCTGCTGTGGGTGGAATACGCCCACAATACCCTGCCGTGTTCTTCGTCTGGTCTCTCCCCCTTCCAGTGTGCGTACGGCTACCAACCCCCTCTGTTCCCAGACCTGGAGGGGGAGTCTTCCGTTCCCTCGGCTCACGCCTTGGTCAAACGCTGCCAGCACATCTGGAGGGGGGCGAGGCGGACCCTACTGAAGAACACGGCTCGGTACAAGGAGATGGCAGATCGACGGCGGACTCCAGCCCCCATCTACCAACCTGGCAGATGGTCTGGTTGTCCGCCCGAGATCTGCCTCTCCACCAGTTCCAAAAGCTCGCTCCCAGGTATGTGGGTCCCTTTCCCATACTTAAAGTAATCAACCCTGTCTCTGTCCAGTTAAAGCTGCCCAAGCTATGAGGATCCACCCGACGTTTCATGTCGGACGGCTGAAGCCTGCGGTCGACAGCCCTCTGGTCCCTACCTCCAAGGTCCCCCCGCCCCCCGGATCATCGACGGAAGCCCTGCCTACACGGTCAAGCGTCTGCTGGACGTCCGGCGCCGGGGGCGGGGTAGACAGTATCTTGTCGACTGGGAGGGGTACGGACCAGAGGAGAGATCGTGGGTTTCAGCCAGAAACCATGGATCCCAACTAAAAAAGACTTCAACAATCAGCGAGCAGAGCTTCCTGGGACGTCAGGAGCCGTCCCTAAAGGGGGGTTCTGTCAGGAAGTATAAGTGTTAATTTGTCATTTCCTGTTGCATGCTTTTATTTTGGCGCACTTCCTGTTTTGGTTTGCATTCTAACCTCTCCTCTCGTTGCAGTTCACTTCACTCCCTGCCCTGCATGCCTCCTGCCTTCACGTTAGAGCACCTCCTCCTGACCTGATTATCATCACTAGTCACCTGCGTCTGAGCGTCATCCCCTGCCCTGATTGTGTCCACCTGTGCATAGTTATTCACCTCCCTCACTAGTATATAATGTGTCCTCCCTTTTCCTCCTGTGCCAGTTCGTCTTTTGCCGTCCTTAGCGAAGCGTACCCGCCATTTCCTCGTGTCTAAATCTTTATTCTCCAGTGAACTGAACCTAGCCTGTTTTTGACCTTGCCTTAGCCTCGTGATTTGGATTTTGTCTGCCTGTTCTGCCTGCCTATCTGTGTACCGACCTGGACCGAAAATAAACTCTGTTTTTGTAACTTGGAACTGTTTCAGTCTGCATTTGAATCCACTCCAGTGTTACCTGTCCTGACAATTACCAGCATCTGCTGTGTTGGTGCTTACGGTGAGGTTGTTGATGCTTTCAGACAGGACTTCTATTTGTAACATGGTGGCCTCTGTGATCGCCATCTGCAACACAGACACGGGTCACATGAACCCATGACAATGATCACAGACATTAACAGTTATGAGCTTCTGAGGCTTTACTACGTGGCAAAGAATCAAAGTAGTACACAGAAATGTACTTCACATCACTGACTGTGGCTCAGTCAGCAGGCAGCTGCAGGAACAATCATCCCGCATTACTTCCCATGTCATCTTCAACAGGGTTACCATGGTAATGGGCAGTGGCTATCTTGGCTCAGATTGGTCCGTCAAGGTGGGAGCTGGCATCATAACCAGCCATGACAGCCACCAGGATGATGAGGATGATGATGAAAGCAGGTTAGTAGCTGATCCATGCTATCCACTGATTTCTTTATCTTTAGGAGTGACCGTGATTTAATCAGAGAAATACAGGACAGTGTATGCTTCCTGAAGAAAATACGTCCCTAATAAGACCTGTCAGCCTTTTTTTGTAGAAAGAAGGAATCGGTTTTACACACGTATGATTTTGTTTATTAAATGATTTGATAAAGCTTGTTACATTTACATGACCACATGTTAGCTTCCTTTAGTGGAGCAGGATTTTCTTTCCTATAAAAGTACAATTTCAGCAAATTTGAAAATGACAATACAAAAGGACCAGCTCAGGTTCAATCTAAACATGCTACTGTATAATTAGCTCTGCAATGACATAAATATTAAATAAAAGCCCTCCATAATATTATGCAAATATTGCACATGTTCGTCTCAGCCATGTGACAGAATTGCATTGAACTGGAAAATGATGCAATGGTGGATTCACACATATAAAATCACCTTATGGTGAAGCACAATTGTTAGAGCAATGGCTATAGTGTACAAGAGATATCCATATAAATATACACTGTAGCATGGATTACAGGAAGTGATGTCACAGGAAGGGATGTTCAGTGAGATGCTGTGTGCTCTCATGAGGAGCTGAGCTATGGCACAGGTTTGAGGCAGCGGTTAGCGGTACGCGTGGATTCATGGTCTCAGGCGGAGCAGCTGACTGGTCGACTCTGAGTTTCTTCACTCTTAAGGCACCGGGGTTAGAGGAGCAGGCTGAGGTATTACAGACAAAGCAAAGTAGTAGCAGTGACAGCTGATTGGCTGATGGAAACATGTCGATACGGTGTCACCATGTTGTTGTCATGGTGACGGGCCGTCTCTGCCGTCGCTCAGCCCCACCTGGCCATCCGACTCTCTGTCCAGAATAGGGCTCAGGCCTCTGAAACCTGCGTAGGGTCGTACCTGCACCCCGTTGACTGCAGACCGGTCCGACGGAGGCGAGGAAGACCGGACTGGACAGACGTAGTCCGTAGACTCATCCAGCCGCTTCCTCCTCAGGTGAGTCAAGGTAGAGAAGCCCAACTTCTTCGGCTGCAGTGAAAAGACATGAACAAGGGAGATGATATATGATAGCACTGAATCAAGCTGAGCAGCAAAATGTGGTTAAAGTCTGATCTGATAATAATAATCATTTTACTTTATTACAGCTTATTTTGGCTATCATTTTCCTGGGTGTTTTTTAGATCCGTAGTCTAGTTAGCCTTACAGGTTACACATTAATGTTTAGTGCTCCTGGAGTAGCGCAAGAAGTTAAAGATCTACAGTAAGTGTAGAAGGTGATGAATGGGTCAGCAGCATGGTGTTTCAGGGTGGATTATTCCTCCATTCACAGCACAGAGGACCTTCTAGCTGAGGCTGTGGTTGGTTCTGAGGCTGTGGCTGGTTCTGAGGCTGTAGTTGGTTCTGAGGCTGTGGCTGGTTCTGAGGCTGTGGTTGGTTCTGAGGCTGTAGTTGGTTCTGAGGCTGTGGCTGGTTCTGAGGCTGTGGCTGGTTCTGAGGCTGTGGTTGGTTCTGAGGCTGTGGCTGGTTCTGAGGCTGTGGTTGGTTCTGAGGCTGTGGTTGGTTCTGAGGCTGTAGTTGGTTCTGAGGCTGTAGTTGGTTGCTGAGGCTGTGGTTGGTTCTGAGGCTGTGGCTGGTTCTGAGGCTGTGGTTGGTTCTGAGGCTGTAGTTGGTTCTGAGGCTGTGGTTGGTTCTGAGGCTGTAGTTGGTTCTGAGGCTGTGGTTGGTTCTGAGGCTGTAGTTGGTTCTGAGGCTGTGGTTGGTTCTGAGGCTGTAGTTGGTTCTGAGGCTGTGGTTGGTTCTGAGGCTGTAGTTGGTTCTGAGGCTGTAGTTCGTTCTGAGGCTGTGGTTGGTTCTGAGGCTGTAGTTGGTTCTGAGGCTGTGGTTGGTTCTGAGGCTGTAGTTGGTTCTGAGGCTGTGGCTAGTTCCACGCTGGCGCTGCTGTCTGGGATTGAACTCAGTGAAGGGCTCGGAGCTCAACATGAGCTGACACACCAGGTTTCTGCTGGGTTTGAGGAGCTTCCTGTCACAGGGAGCTGTGTGCTGTCTTCATGCTGGCAGCTTACTGCCTCTCCTCTCCATATAGTGGTGGCTGCTCTTGTATTATCTTACCTTGACTTTAGCTGTGATGCTCAGTGGGCTGTAGCCTGCTGCCTCAGTGTACTCCCTCTTCTCCTGGTGAGCTTGTGCTCCCACCAGGCTGTTGAAGTTGGTGGTCAGGTGGCGTCTCAGCAGTGTTTTCTGAGGAGGGATGTTGAGCAGCATGGCCAGCGTGTCCGAGTTAAACCGAGGTTCCAGCATCTGTGACAGGAGAGAGACATTTAACATGCTTTCTGAGGCCTTCCGGGGTTTTGTCCCGTAAACACTCACGAGCAGTCCGCCGTGGACGCCGCTGCCCCTCAGGTTGGGTGCGTACTCTGCCAGATCCACAGATCTCAGCCACTCCATGACCCGGTGGTTGGACCACTGGACCACCTCACTGGGAGTAGACTGGCTCTGAAACACACAAATGATTGCTTGATTTATTACACTTCAAATCACATATTTCAACCATTTCTCAAACCGTGCAAACAGGTTTTAGAAAAACATGTTTTCTTCAACATACATTCAGACATCTAAAACTGCAGCACTGCATTCAACTACAGCTAACACGATGTGGAGAGAAGGCAAAGCAAGGGACGTCTACTTGTTTAACAATCAAAGTGCTGTATGGTATTAAGATTAGCTATCAAAAAACACAAGGCAATGTAAAAAGGCACATATAAATAGGATTTTTGAAAAAGCAAAATAACATGGGAGAGAAATAGACTAAAACTGAGCAACAGCAACAAAATAAGACACCACGACTCAAAATACTGTGAAATACAAAGAAGTGAAAGGACAGGACAGGATCCTTGCAGTGATATGCTCAGTCAGCATTGTGTGAGCTTGTTTGTCTTGAATGTAACAGATGTTTATTTACATGTAAAGTCCTGTATTCCAGCTTTAAACCTCCGTTCATAGGAAATGAGAGTTTGGAGCAGAGTAAATGGACGTCTGCAGGTTTCGTACTGAGCCACCGTGGTGAAGATGTAGCTGAGCCAGAAGGCAAAGCTGTCGATTTACAGCCGTTCCAACCCTCACCTGTGGCCCTGAGCTTTGGGTAGGGACCAAGAGAATGAGATCACAGATACAAGTGACTGAAACGAGTCTCCTCGGTAGGGTGGCTGGGCTCAGCCTTAGAGAGGAGCTCAGACATCCAGAGGGAGCTCGGAGGAGAACCTCTAAAGGGGTCGGCTGAGGTGGTTCACCATCTGATTAGTGGTTTTCCAAGCACATCCAACTGGTGCCTGGAAACATGCTGTATCTGGTCTGAACGCCTCCATTCCCCCAGGAAGAGCTGGAACATTGCTGGGGAGAGAGACATCTGGAAAACCCTGCTAAGCCTACGGTCCCCTTTACCCTAGGTACGCAGAAGAAGATGGAGGGAGTGTCTGGAGCAGACCTTAAGTTTCTAGACCTTCTGCTTTGTTCAGATATGTGGTGCATAGAAACTTACCGCCGCTCAAGAAGCAAAACCAGCTCGTCTTTAAACAAACACACACACCTACTGACCTCATTGCCAGGTCTTCGTTTGAGACAGTTTGGGTTGAACTTGTTGACGTGGAGAACATGAATGGCACTCTTGATGCTGAGGTGATGCAGCTGGCTGGTCACTTTAAGAAATAACAAGTCATTCTGACATGGAGACAAGACAGATGAAGACAAGAGAAAGTGAGCATCTAGTCTCTGCATTCACATTTTTGGTATGTAAAGTTTTGAATTCATGTATTATCTGACAGATAAGCCACGCTCCCTAATTCCCCTTGAACCCTGGTTGGTGTGCAGCAGTGTGACGATCAGAGCTACAAACTGACCACAGTGAGGTACTGCAGCATCTGGCCATCCACTCTGCCTTCATTAAACTGGTCTTTGTACTGAGGCAGTCCGATGTCATCGAGCCAGCCTTAGGAACAGAAGATATCACAGTGTGAATAGAAGCCAGCTTCTATGTGGTGAGGTGAGGTGGTTTCAGTGTGTGATTTCTTGTGCGTACGGGTCACCCAGATGTAATCAAGCTCTGCGGACTTTTCCCGCCGCCTGCCGCTCAGCGCCTTCATGGCTAACTGGAGCTTCTTCCTGTGGAGCGGGTTCTTCATCGCCAGCTCCTGCAGACAACGTGAGAAAATAACTTGTTTCATGTGGTCAGTTACTTCCATCCTACAGATGAGCTCACAGCTTCACCCGAGACAGAGAGAACATACTGAAGCACCAGTAGAGCTAAATGAAGCACCAGTAGAGCTAAATGAAGCACCAGTAGAGCTAAACGAAGCACCAGTAGAGTTAAACGAAGCACCAGTAGAGTTAAACGAAGCACCAGTAGATTTAAACGAAGCACCACCAGAGTTAAATGAAGCACCAGTCGAGCTAAACGAAGCACCAGTAGAGCTAAATGAAGCACCAGTAGAGTTAAATGAAGCACCAGTAGAGTTAAATGAAGCACCAGTAGAGTTAAATGAAGCACCAGTAGAGTTAAATGAAGCACCAGAAGAGCTAAATGAAGCACCAGTAGAGTTAAATGAAGCACCAGTAGAGTTAAATGAAGCACCAGTAGAGCTAAATGAAGCACCAGTAGAGTTAAATGAAGCACCAGTAGAGCTAAACGAAGCACCAGTAGAGTTAAATGAAGCAGCAGTAGAGCTAAACGAAGCACCAGTAGAGTTAAATGAAGCACCAGTAGAGTTAAATGAAGCACCAGTAGAGCTAAATGAAGCACCAGTAGAGTTAAATGAAGCACCAGTAGAGCTAAATGAAGCACCAGTAGAGTTAAATGAAGCACCAGTAGAGTTAAATGAAGCACCAGTAGAGTTAAACGAAGCACCAGTGGAGTTAAACGAAGCACCAGTGGAGCTAAACGAAGCACCAGTAGAGTTAAATGAAGCACCAGTAGAGTTAAATGAAGCACCAGTAGAGTTAAACGAAGCACCAGTAGAGTTAAATGAAGCACCAGAAGAGCTAAATGAAGCACCAGTAGAGCTAAATGAAGCACCAGTAGAGCTAAATGAAGCACCAGTAGAGTTAAATGAAGCACCAGTAGAGTTAAATGAAGCACCAGAAGAGCTAAATGAAGCACCAGTAGAGTTAAATGAAGCACCAGTAGAGTTAAATGAAGCACAAGTAGAGCTAAATGAAGCACCAGTAGAGTTAAATGAAGCACCAGTAGAGCTAAACGAAGCACCAGTAGAGCTAAATGAAGCACCAGTAGAGCTAAACGAAGCACCAGTAGAGTTAAATGAAGCACCAGTAGAGTTAAACGAAGCACCAGTAGAGTTAAACGAAGCACCAGTAGATTTAAACGAAGCACCACTAGAGTTAAATGAAGCACCAGTAGAGTTAAATGAAGCACCAGTAGAGCTAAACGAAGCACCAGTAGAGTTAAATGAAGCACCAGTAGAGCTAAACGAAGCACCAGTAGAGCTAAATGAAGCACCAGTAGAGTTAAATGAAGCACCAGTAGAGTTAAATGAAGCACCAGTAGAGTTAAATGAAGCACCAGAAGAGCTAAATGAAGCACCAGTAGAGTTAAATGAAGCACCAGTAGAGTTAAATGAAGCACCAGTAGAGTTAAATGAAGCACCAGTAGAGCTAAACGAAGCACCAGTAGAGTTAAACGAAGCACCAGTAGAGTTAAACGAAGCACCAGTAGAGTTAAATGAAGCACCAGTAGAGCTAAATGAAGCACCAGTAGAGTTAAATGAAGCACCAGTAGAGTTAAATGAAGCACCAGAAGAGCTAAATGAAGCACCAGTAGAGTTAAATGAAGCACCAGTAGAGTTAAATGAAGCACCAGTAGAGTTAAATGAAGCACCAGTAGAGCTAAATGAAGCACAAGTAGAGCTAAATGAAGCACCAGTAGAGTTAAATGAAGCACCAGTAGATTTAAACGAAGCACCAGTAGAGTTAAATGAAGCACCAGTAGAGCTAAATGAAGCACCAGTAGATTTAAACGAAGCACCAGTAGATTTAAACGAAGCACCAGTAGAGTTAAATGAAGCACCAGTAGAGCTAAATGAAGCACCAGTAGAGTTAAATGAAGCACCAGTAGAGTTAAATGAAGCACCAGTAGATTTAAACGAAGCACCAGTAGAGCTAAATGAAGCACCAGTAGAGTTAAATGAAGCACCAGTAGAGCTAAACGAAGCACCAGTAGATTTAAACGAAGCACCAGTAGATTTAAACGAAGCACCAGTAGAGTTAAATGAAGCACCAGTAGAGCTAAATGAAGCACCAGTAGAGTTAAATGAAGCACCAGTAGATTTAAACGAAGCACCAGTAGAGTTAAATGAAGCACCAGTAGAGTTAAATGAAGCACCAGTAGAGCTAAATGAAGCACCAGTAGAGCTAAATGAAGCACCAGTAGAGTTAAATGAAGCACCAGTAGAGCTAAATGAAGCACCAGTAGAGCTAAATGAAGCACCAGTAGAGTTAAATGAAGCACCAGTAGAGTTAAATGAAGCACCAGTAGAGCTAAATGAAGCACCAGTAGAGTTAAATGAAGCACCAGTAGAGCTAAATGAAGCACCAGTAGAGCTAAATGAAGCACCAGTAGAGCTAAATGAAGCACCAGTAGAGCTAAATGAAGCACCAGTAGAGTTAAATGAAGCACCAGTAGAGTTAAATGAAGCACCAGTAGAGTTAAATGAAGCATCAGTAGAGTTAAATGAAGCACCAGTAGAGTTAAATGAAGCACCAGTAGAGCTAAATGAAGCACCAGTAGAGTTAAATGAAGCACCAGTAGAGTTAAATGAAGCATCAGTAGAGTTAAATGAAGCACCAATAAAGCTAAATGAAACGGAGAGGTGGACAATGTGACAGTGTTGAAGGCAAAACTAACATGCTGGTTGATGAGCACTGACAGACAGACAGACAGTCAGACAGACAGTCAGACAGACAGACAGACAGTCAGACAGACAGACAGACAGTCAGACAGACAGTCAGACAGACAGACAGACAGTCAGACAGACAGACAGACAGTCAGACAGACAAACATTCAGACAGACAGACAGACAGTCAGACAGACAGGCAGACAGACAGACAGTCAGACAGACAGGCAGACAGACAGACAGACAGACAGTCAGACAGACAGGCAGACAGACAGACAGTCAGACAGACAGACAGACAGGCAGACAGACAGTCAGACAGACAGGCAGACAGACAGACAGACAGACAGTCAGACAGACAGTCAGACAGACAGACAGCTACGATGACCAGACAGGTAGAACTGGCTCATAGCTGACGGCTGACTGGATGGAGGATTACTTTGTCAGACATGACATGTGCTCCACCCGGAGTCGGTGGTTGAGTGTACCTTCTCCAGTTCTTGCAGGGTGGCTGACAGTAGAGTATCGCCGCCGGCGACCCAGCTGCAGGCCAGAATGACGTACTGGCCGAGTCCGATCTCCTCGAGCCAGTCGCAAACCTGCTCTGTGCTCCATCTATTGAAAGGCAACGTCAGGTCTCTGCATGGAGAAAAAGAGCACAGATCCATGCTGAACAGCCAAATGAACAGAAGTTCAACCGTCAACACTGTCACTAAATGAACTAATTCACTCAAGTTATTTTTCTTGTCAGAGCTTTCATACTTGGCTAAACTGTTACTGTGCAACTCTTTAATGTGTGGAAGAGGTTAACAGGTTAACTGCAATAAAGCATCTTTTACCCACTCTGAAAACACACCTTGGTTAAGATGACAACTCTCCCAATCCTGGATTTTATATATATATATATATATATATATATATATATATATATATATATATATATATGGATTTTAATCTCAAGATTGGAATCCAGAAATACACCTGCCGTCATCTACCATACTTTGTCACTGGTGGCCTCTTCAACACTGTAACCTGGAAACATCTGGGTTTGACGTTAACGGATCAATCTGAGACCACAGATCAAGATTTCAGCTTCTATTTCAGGTATTTCCATCTAGATCTGTTCCACTACTCAGCAGATAGCACCGTTTGATTGAACCTATTTTTCTACTGAGCTAAATTATTGATCATGTGACTGACAGGTGTTTCTGTTGTCCAGGTGTGTCCTGTTACATTGATTATTCATCAATAAATAGAGCTGAATGTCTCCTCTCAGTTTCAGCTTTGGGTTTTTTCCTGTTCAGACTGATTTCTAGTTAAAAGTTGAAACCAACATGAAGACCAGAGAGCTGTCTCTGGGAGAAAAGCTGAGAGAAGATGGAAATCAATCACAGCCATTGAACCAACTAGATTTTACATGTTCACACTACCACAGCTATTAACTCACCACCACACGTTAGCTCAGCAGCTAACAGCTAATGATAAACACCTGAAAGTAAATGACTGTAGTTCCTTCTAGTCAGCAGTGATCAGTGGTTGTTCAGGAGTTTATTGTGAACGGAGGAACAGCAGCAGTGAAGAGGTGATGATCTGTTATTGACGAGGGTCCGAACTACAGAGCCTCCATGTTATTAATATATTATCCTCATAAAGTTTAGGAGCAACGTAACCATTGACTACACAAGCTGAAACTAAAGCTGGCAGTAGCCTCTGTAGTCTGACTGTTAGGTTAGTTTGTCATGTATCTTAGTAGCAAACTAAAGCTGGCAGTAGACTCTGTAGCCTGACTGTTTAGGTTAGTTTGTCATGTATCTTAGTAGTAAACTAAAGCTGGCAGTAGACTCTGTAGTCTGACTGTTTAGGTTAGTTTGTCATGTATCTCAGTAGTAAACTAAAGCTGGCAGTAGGCTCTGTAGTCTGACTGTTTAGGTTAGTTTGTCATGTATCTCAGTAGTAAACTAAAGCTGGCAGTAGGCTCTGTAGTCTGACTGTTAGGTTAGTTTGTCATGTATCTCAGTAGTAAACTAAAGCTGGCAGTAGCCTCTGTAGTCTGACTGTTAGGTTAGTTTGTCATGTATCTTAGTAGTAAACTAAAGCTGGCAGTAGACTCTGTAGTCTGTTTAGGTTAGTTTGTCATGTATCTCAGTAGTAAACTAAAGCTGGCAGTAGACTCTGTAGTCTGACTGTTTAGGTTAGTTTGTCATGTATCTTAGTAGTAAACTAAAGCTGGCAGTAGGCTCTGTAGTCTGACTGTTTAGGTTAGTTTGTCATGTATCTTAGTAGTAAACTAAAGCTGGCAGTAGACTCTGTAGTCTGACTGTTTAGGTTAGTTTGTCATGTATCTTAGTAGTAAACTAAAGCTGGCAGTAGACTCTGTAGTCTGACTGTTAGGTTAGTTTGTCATGTATCTCAGTAGTAAACTAAAGCTGGCAGTAGACTCTGTAGTCTGACTGTTAGGTTAGTTTGTCATGTATCTCAGTAGTAAACTAAAGCTGGCAGTAGACTCTGTAGTCTGACTGTTAGGTTAGTTTGTCATGTATCTCAGTAGTAAACTAAAGCTGGCAGTAGACTCTGTAGTCTGACTGTTTAGGTTAGTTTGTCATGTATCTCAGTAGTAAACTAAAGCTGGCAGTAGGCTCTGTAGTCTGACTGTTAGGTTAGTTTGTCATGTATCTTAGTAGCAAACTAAAGCTGGCAGTAGACTCTAGCCTGACTGTTTAGGTTAGTTTGTCATGTATCTTAGTAGTAAACTAAAGCTGGCAGTAGACTCTGTAGTCTGACTGTTTAGGTTAGTTTGTCATGTATCTCAGTAGTAAACTAAATCTGGCAGTAGACTCTGTAGTCTGACTGTTTAGGTTAGTTTGTCATGTATCTCAGTAGTAAACTAAAGCTGGCAGTAGGCTCTGTAGTCTGACTGTTTAGGTTAGTTTGTCATGTATCTCAGTAGTAAACTAAAGCTGGCAGTAGGCTCTGTAGTCTGACTGTTTAGGTTAGTTTGTCATGTATCTCAGTAGTAAACTAAAGCTGACAGTAGACTCTGTAGTCTGACTGTTTAGGTTAGTTTGTCATGTATCTCAGTAGTAAACTAAAGCTGACAGTAGACTCTGTAGTCTGACTGTTTAGGTTAGTTTGTCATGTATCTCAGTAGTAAACTAAAGCTGGCTGAGACAAAGCAGCTCCTTCTCTCTACCAGCAGGACCTGTAGTGGTTCACATCAGCAGAGAGAGGAGGAGAGAGGACAAAGGACAGGAGGACAGAGGAGTGTTTAGGTCCTTCTCAGAGCCTCTTTGAGAGGGTCAGGTCTGGGTGGCCTTAGCTGCTTCCTGGGTTTCCTCTTTGTTCGTCAGCTCCTCGGCAGCGGTGATTTAGTTTTAGCCTGTTCATGATAAACCAAGTGTGTTTTCTATCCTGTTCTGACTGTAAAGCACCCTGAGGCAAATTTGTGATTTATGATTTTGGGCTATACAAATAAAGCAGCACATGAATGTAGCATGTTGCGTCACATCCCACACCAGCAGACAGCAGAGGCTGCCAGTGATCCACGATGTGATCCTTGACCCGAGGTAATAATACAGGCCAATAAGAGCAGTGTTCCTCCCTCTGGTGCAGGAGATATTTTACCCATAGATGTGAGTATCCGTGCATTTTTATACCGTGTGTTCCCTGAACGAGCCAATCTCGGTCCAGCTGTCGCTCTGAAGCCTCCCCTCTTGAACTCTCCCAGCTCAGGGTCGGGACCCTGGGCAGGACCGCCCGACTGGCTGCGACGGATCCTGGGGACAACAACCGCAACACTGATGATGAGGGTTTGATGGGAAAATGGAAGAAGGGACAGAGACTGAGATGCTGTGACAGCAAAACCAACAGGAGGTTGTAAATGTCACTATTCACTACTCTGGTGTATTTTACATATACAGTATACAGGAAGTATACACACAAACACATGTCCAGACTGTATATATCTGTCTTCAGGACTTACTTCCCCCAGAGTTTCTTAATGCCTCTGTCTCTGTGGCTCTTCCTGCTGTCTGGTGAGACAGGGGACTGCTGTCCAGAGTCCATTCCAGAGGACAGGGGGGACTCCTCCAGCTTCTCTGGATGTCCTGCCAGACCAACACACAACAGAAGAACTGACATACATACTAACTGGATGTTTGCTTCAAGTTAGAGCATGTTTGTCCTGTTTTTGGTTTTAGTACACTAGAGCTTTCAAACTGCACATCAATATTGTTCCAGTCCAGTTATAGAGGGGTAAAGGTGATGCTGATAAAAGGTCTGCAGTATACAGTAGGTCGGTGGTCTGGTCCACGTATCAAAGTGTCCTTGAGCAAGATACTGAACCCCAAACTGCTCCTGAAGGCCGATCCATCGGTGTATGAGCATTTAGATCAGATCCTGATGGGCAGGCTGCCTCCTTCTATGGCAGCCTCTGCTATTAGCGTATGGATGTGTGTGTGAACGGGTGAACGCTGACATGTGGTGTAAAGCGCATTGAGTGGATGGAAGACTAGAATGAAGCTATATAAATGTAAGACCATTTACCACCATCTGAACGCTGGAACCTGAAGATTACGCTGGGCGGCGAAGCTAAATCTGTGGACTTAGAGAGTACCGAAATGGAAAAACATCTGAAGGTTCGAGAATAAAGTCAGAATATTACCAGAGTAAATAATAAGTTTATGAGAAAAAAGTTGTAATATCATGAGAATTATAATAATGAATTATAATTATAATTCATTATTGTAAAGTTATGACTTTATTCTGGAAATCTCAGATTTTTTTTCCTCTTCAATGTGGCCCTAAATAACTGTCGTCGTAGGAAAGGGACTTCTGTAATTCAGCGGATCATTTTTTAGAGGTGAATCAACTTCCCAGTATGAACACTTGAATAATCTATATTAAGATCAGTAGCTTAAAAGTTGTAAAATGCATAAAAATGCATAGAAATAGCTGATTCCATCATGTGAATAAGACTGAGGCTGGCGCGAGGGCTGGGAGACGGAGTTAAAGGAAACACTGCTGCTCTATGGGCCCAAAGGATGAGTACTCTTATACTCAGAAGTACTCATAGTACTTTTATACACAGAAACCAAGCTGTTTTTGCTTCCTGCTTCCTTCCTCCACTGTGACAGTTTAGTTTAGTTTAGCTTAGTTTAGTTTAGTTTAGTTTGGTGAAGGATCCCATTAGAAGCACATGGATGTGCCTCTTGTCTTCCTGGAGTCCTGAAAGAGTCGAGTTGTTCGAGTCATAAATCATAAATCAGAGAGTGTTTGCTGCCCAGAACAGTTTTAGCCTTATGGAGAATCAGATTAGTGGTTGTACATTAACATCTCTACCAGTAATGATTGCTCTTTCAGAAAGTGAAGGTAGTCATTCTCAGTGAACTTAATAATGCAGGAAGCTGGTGTGATTTCTCTTCTATGCATTACAAAGAAGACATTTCACCCTCATCTCATCTCGAGCTCACGGATCCAACAGGGTGGTAACATCGCCGAGTTACACACAATACCCACCAGCCTCACAGAGGTCATGTTTGCCAGGAGATCCTGAGGCAGAGGAGGTCAGTGACGGCAGCAGAAAGCCAGCAGAAATAAAGCAGAAGCCAGGATTAGTCACACCCTTTATCTCCAAAATAAACAGTCAGTATGGAAAGCAGCAACATGCAGATCTCTGAGCCTCAGGCAGTGGCCAGACTGGGCCGGAAACTGACACTGCTGTTTGTTCTGCAGTTCCTGAGACTGGGAGGTTCTAGATGAGGGATCACCTGGAGTCAACAGGACGACCTGAAGAGGAACGAGGTTTCTTTCTTGACTCTTAACCTGAAACAGTCCCATCAAAAGCCTGATCAGACCGGGAAGAGCAGCTGAACCGAGGTGGTGCTAAGACGAACTCACGCTTCATGTTGTGTGTCGAAGC
Organism: Pterois miles; assembly: GCA_947000775.1. Lineage (NCBI taxonomy): Eukaryota > Metazoa > Chordata > Actinopteri > Perciformes > Scorpaenidae > Pterois > Pterois miles. The sequence goes on along the minus strand of CAMQGK010000515.1, from coordinate 324,391 downwards.
GTTCGATGAAGAAGGCGATTCTTTTATCAAACGGCTGTTTACTTGTTCGACTTGCTGTTTGTCAGCGACATCCGGAGAGCAGCGGCGATGTCAGCTTGTAGCTGATTGTTTCTCACAGTCCTCGGTGAGCATCCGGCTGCCGGCGCCGGCGTTGAGGAGGCCGATACATGGCTGGCTTAAGCTGTCTGCTGCTACGCCTGTTAGCTTTAAGTGTGTGTTAGAGGGTCAGTGACGGCTGATGGGACAGCGGTCCGTCTTCCACAGAGCAGCTGGATCCTCGCTCAGCTCCGAGGCAGGGCTGCCCAGCGCTGCTTATGGGATCACTTATCACTTATTCATCAGAGCAGCTCGTTGGGGTGACTTCAGATTCAGAGCAACAACTCAGTTCTTGTGACAGGTCAGTTAGCATACAGTACCTAAAGCCGGAGCGCTGGCACTCCTGCAGCGAACTGCAGCCACAGCACAAAGACAGGAAGGGAGGAAGGGAGGAAGGGAGGAAGGACACAGACAAGGAAGCAGTTGGAGCAAAGTTAGTTGATGTTAGCTGAGTAGAAGACTTAATCAGCAGTTAAAGGTTCTGTAGGAGAACCCAGTCCTGCTGAAACATTTTACAGTCCTGAGACCAGCAAAGACAGCACATATCTTACTTTGAGAGGCCCGTTCAGACCTGGTATTACCATGGATCCTCGGTGATCAGCTACTAGACAGCACAAAGTGCAGGTGTGAACCGCTCAAGATGCACTGAGGCCGCATAAAGAACCAGTCTTCCAGACCACATTCAGGGGTGGTCTGGACCACATCCAGTACAGTCCCGTTCTTTTAGTAGTGAAGGTGTTCATCAAGGTGCAGATCTGTGGGGATCTGTGGAGATCTGTGGGGATCTGTGGGGGTCTGTGGAGGTCTGTGGGGATCTGTGGAGGTCTGTGTGGATCTGTGGAGATCTGTGAAGGTCTGTGAGGATCTGTGGGGATCTATGGAGATCTGTGGAGGTCTGTGGGGATCTGTAGGGATCTGTGGAAATCTGTGGGGATCTGTGGAGATTTGTGGGGATCTGTGGAGATCTGTGGGGATCTGTGGGGATCTGTGGAGGTCTGTGGGGATCTGTGGAGGTCTGTGGGGATTTGTGGGGATCTGTGGAGATTTGTGGAGGTCTGTGGGGATCTGTGGAGATCTGTGGGGATCTGTGGAGGTCTGTGGGGATCTGTGGAGATTTGTGGAGGTCTGTGGGGATCTGTGGAGATCTGTGGGGATCTGTGGAGGTCTGTGGGGATTTGTGGGGATCTGTGGAGATCTGTGGGGATCTGTGGAGGTCTGTGGGGATCTGTGGAGGTCTGTGGGGATTTGTGGGGATCTGTGGAGATCTGTGGGGATCTGTGGAGGTCTGTGGGGATCTGTGGAGGTCTGTGGGGATCTGAGGGGATCTGTGGAGATCTGTGGGGATCTGTGGAGGTCTGTGGGGATTTGTGGAGATCTGTGGGGATCTGTGGAGGTCTGTGGGGATCTGTGGAGGTCTGTGGGGGTAGCTTGTCTCTCTGCTCTACTGTATCCAGTCGGTACAACTGTATTTTATTGAAATACAGCTTATCTAAACGCTACATATCTACAGACTATTATTATTATTTTAAATTATTATTATATTGTCTGGGATGTCTGGCGTTATTGTCTGTGGTTTTGTTCTGCTGCTGACCTAACCCTAACCCTAACCCTAACCCTAACCCTAACCCTAGCCCTAGCCCGCCCAGCCTCTCCTCCCCGGCTCTCTGAAGCTCTGGATCCTGCTGTTGTCTGGTGAAGGTAGTGGTGCCAGCGGTGACTGCCGGTACTATAACCTTATATTTTCATGTTAATAAAAATGTACCCAAATTCATGAATATGTAGAATATTACTACTGACATTCCTGTAGTATTATGTCCCAACATCTACTGTATTAGCCTTGTGTTTACTACTACCTAACCCCATCTGTTGAAATGTGGTCTAACAGGTGTGACAGATGTACTTAGAGCTGTCCACTATGAGGATCGCTGAGGACACGTTAATGTACCAGGTCTGAACGGGTCCACAGGATGATGGTCACAGCCACATGAGGAAATACATCATTCCAGTTCACTCTGTCATCTCATTAGTTTGGTATCAGGTTCATGAAATTTGCAGTCAACCGCAAATTAACACTGAAAGTCAATTTGCTTTGAACCTTACATTGTTTAGCTGTACACATTTTAACTGGAAGGCTCCACATGCTATTATTAATTATTATATATTATATATATATAATATTATTAATTAATATTAATCAATAGTTTCTTTATCTTTGAGTTACTGTGGCTGTTGGAGGGCCTTCCTGGTAGATTGTTAAATCCTGGACCCAGCCCACTGGGGGAGGGCAGGTTATGTTGCTTTGAGCTTTTTTTATAGGCCCAGTCATTACATTTTTGTTGTATAATGTTTTTTTTATAATAAAAAGCCCAGTAACTTCAACACCTCACCGCTCGGTCTCTAACAGAGCATTTACGGAGCGCTGTCAGGAGGTAACAAGGATTTCAACTAACAGAATAAAGAATGATAAGATAAGATAAGATAAGATATTCCTTTATTAGTGTCACAATGGAGAAATTCACAATGCATCTGAAGATTAGCAGCTTTAACCGCTGTGGTATCTGAACTTGAATCTGCTGGTTTCAGTTGCTGCACACAGTTACCGTACGTCCAGCTGAGTCAAGCTGATCTGTGGCGATCACAGTAAAAACATGACGTTTCTGATCGTTTCAGAAACACTGGACCTCACGCAAGAACATTTTAGTGTCTTTATCCCAAACGGCTCTTCTGTCGGTGAGTCTGGCTCGATTCACCAAACCCTCTTAACCAAACAGCCAACAGCTATAGAACATGAATAAGCTCCGCAGAGACCTGTACAGAGACCTGTTACAGGGACCTGTACAGAGACCTGTACAGAGACCTGTTACAGGGACCTGTACAGAGACCTGTACAGAGACCTGTTACAGGGACCTAGACAGAGACCTGGACAGAGACCTGTTACAGAGACCCCCTGTTACAGGGACCTAGACAGAGACCTGGACAGAGACCTGTTACAGAGACCCGTACAGAGACCTGTACAGAGACCTGTTACAGGGACCTAGACAGAGACCTGGACAGAGACCTGTTACAGAGACCCGTACAGAGACCTGTACAGAGACCTGTTACAGGGACCTAGACAGAGACCTGGACAGAGACCTGTACAGAGACCTGTTACAGGGACCTGTACAGAGACCTGTACAGAGACCTGTTACAGGGACCTGTACAGAGACCTGTACAGAGACCTGTTACAGGGACCTAGACAGAGACCTGGACAGAGACCTGTTACAGAGACCCGTACAGAGACCTGTACAGAGACCTGTTACAGAGACCTAGACAGAGACCTGTTACAGGGACCTAGACAGAGACCTGGACAGAGACCTGTTACAGAGACCCGTACAGAGACCTGTACAGAGACCTGTTACAGAGACCTGGACAGAGACCTGTTACAACAGGGACCTAGACAGAGACCTGGACAGAGACCTGTTACAGAGACCCGTACAGAGACCTGAAGCAGCAGTCACAGTGAGAACAAAGAGCCACAGATTCAGCGCTGGTACTCGGCAGGACAGGTTCTCTAGTTCAACAGTTCCGAGTCTTCATGTCTTGGTTTGGTTATTTTAGTGAACTATGTTGCTCTCTGGATCAATGATGTTACCGATATTCCTTGTATTGATATTATTGTCCATCCTGTGCTCTTTATAAAAACACCACTCACGTTTCTGGGAGAATGCATCCATCTGCCCCACAGCGACCTCCCGGGATTTTCCTGTATCAATAATTTAATCCAGGCTGGTATTTATTTGATCTCTTATCTCTCTTAAACTCATGCAGATTATTGAATGTTAATTCCTAATAATTTGTCAACCAATAGTGTGACTGTAAAGTCAAAGGACAACGAGAACATTCTGCATACGGGAACATTTTTCATGTAAAACCTGGTATGTGCCCCCTAACACATTTTGCTGACGGTTCTTGCGTGAGGCCCCGGGGCCCTCGGACAGACCTCGCTGTTATTAACGCAGACTTCTGTCAGAAACACTAATCTCACAGGAACTCACTGAGATGGTCGTCGTGGCGATGGCTGTGGACAGGAAATGCGTCGTCTCCGTTCAGCTCGGCCCTCGCCTCCCTCTGTCTGCTCTTCAGTTTCCCCGGCAGCGTCTGGTACTTGCTCAGCACCATGTCAGGATTCTGGAGGATGTGGCGGGCAAACAGCGAGTTATTTTTCAGCCTGGTCGAGCATCAGTTTCCAAATAAAAGCAGAGCAAGGCAGAAGTCTACTCGCCTTCACTCATAATTCACCGAATCCTGCAGGTTGAGGTCTAATGTGGACGCGGTTTTCTTTATCAGCCTCTGTTACTATGATTATAGATTAATACGACCGAAAGTCAGCGCTGAGCTATGAGTTTTATGTAAATCACATTTCCTTTTCTGGACTCCTGATCTGATTGGCTCCTGGCTCTGGTGGCGGATATGGAGGCGGCCATGATGGCGAGCATTACTGACACACACCCTTATGAGTGAGAGAGTAGGGTTAGTAGTAGTAGTAGTAGTAGTAGTAGTTAGACTGATCAGCACACACTAGTTCTTTTATCCAGATGGGGAATGTTGCTGTTCACTGGCAACAATCAATTTCAGAAAGCAGTGGGGGAAGTAAAAAAGTACATCTACTCAAATACCATACTTAATAGTATGGTAATAATACTTACAGTTCTGAGGTACTTGTACTTGAGTATTTTTATTTTCTGCTAGTTTATGCTACTCCACTATGATTTGCCGGCAAATATTTTTTTCTTTTACTCCACTACATTAATCTGATAACTTTAGTTACTCTGCAGGTTCAAAATATTTCCAAAAACTAAATGATGATGTAATTTTTTATCTTAAGATAAGATTGTATTGATCCTCGGGGTGAAATTCACAAGCTGCAGCAGATGAAGGATATAAAGTAGTTCAGCGTCAGCAGCGTCAGCATGTAGGTGATGAACACATGATTCATGCATTAGTTTATTTGTGAGTGGAGAGAAACATTGACAGCAGTGTCCGGTGTTCTGTTCTAGGCAGACCCAGACCCAGACCCGGTTCTGTCCAAGGTTTCCACCCATTAAAGGCAGGTTTTTACTGTCACAGAGACCTGCTCTATATGAAAAGCCTCTCAAGATAACATCTGTTATGACTTGATGCGGAATAAAAATAAACTGAATTGAATTGGTATTTCTACTTTTACTAAGTACAAGATCTAAGTACTTCTACCTCTGTCAAAAAGGACAGAAGGAAACTACTGTGGATCTGGAGGGACTTAATAAAAACTCTGTGTGGTGTCATTTATTCGTTGTAATCATTGTTGTGGACATCATTTCATATTAACTGCAGACTGAACACGTTTCTAATTGTTCTGACTTCGGACCAGCTTCCACACGGTTTAGATGACACCAAGTGAGATGATGGCAAGGAGACTGAATCCGGGTTGAGAGACGGGTAACATAGTTTTTAGTTCTACAAAAAGCAAAAGGCACATTTCCAAACTTCATTATGAGAGGAGCGCTATCACTGCTTTTATTGACACACTTAATGATCTTTGGAATTGTGAAAGACTTTGTAAAGTCCACTGCTCCTGATGCTCAAGATGGGTTACATTCAATGTACAGTATGTATGGCACCATAAAACTGAAGTTTAATCAGTTTCAACATGATGCTATGAATGAATCATTGATCATATGAGTGAACATGAAGCCTCTGATTAGATTTATTAAACAGAATCCTGTGTACACGCTGCTTTATTGATCTGCACACTGGTGAACTATTGGGTACTTTAAAATAAAGGCCAAATTAAAGCACCCTACATGGTCATGAGTTAAATATGTGCACCCACGTGCATGAAAACCTTTACGGCACTGTGTATATTTTATTTTGTATAATCCAATTCACGTTCAGTTTTATCTATTATATTTATTTATCTTTATCTAATTTTATGTAAGATCTATGAAAATGGTATTTTGAATTCACTGAAGAGTGAAATGCAGCTACATACTGCTACATACAGCTACATACTGCTATATACAGCTACATACTGCTATATACAGCTACATACTGCTATATACAGCTACATACTGCTACATACAGCTACATACTGCTATATACAGCTACATACTGCTATATACAGCTACATACTGCTACATACAGCTACATACTGCTATATACAGCTACATACTGCTAATACTGCTACATACAGCTATATACTGCTATATACAGCTACATACTGCTACATACTGCTAATACTGCTACATACTGCTAATACTGCTACATACAGCTACATACTGCTAATACTGCTATATACTGCTACATACAGCTACATACTGCTATATACAGCTACATACTGCTAATACTGCTACATACTGCTAATACTGCTACATACTGCTACATACTGCTATATACAGCTACATACAGCTACATACTGCTATATACAGCTACATACAGCTACATACTGCTATATACAGCTACATAGTGCTACATACTGCTACATACTGCTATATACAGCTACATACTGCTAATACTGCTATATACTGCTACATACAGCTACATAGTGCTACATACTGCTACATACTGCTACATACTGCTATATACAGCTACATACTGCTAATACTGCTATATACTGCTACATACAGCTACATACCGCTATATACAGCTACATACTGCTACATACAGCTACATACTGCTACATACTGCTATATAAAGCAACATACTGCTATATACAGCTACATACTGCTAATACTGCTATATACTGCTACATACAGCTACATACAGCTATATACTGCTAATACTGCTACATACAGCTACATACTGCTACATACAGCTACATACTGCTATATACAGCTACATACTGCTACATACTGCTACATATCGCTACATACTGCTATATACTGCTAATACTGCTACATACTGCTAATATTGCTACATACTTCTACATAGTGCTACATACTGCTACATACAGCTACATACTGCTATATACTGCTAATACTGCTACATACTGCTAATACTGCTACATACTGCTACATAGTGCTACATACTGCTACATACTGCTACATACAGCTACATACTGCTATATACAGCTACATACTGCTACATACTGCTACATACTGCTATATACAGCTACATACTGCTACATACAGCTACATACTGCTATATACTGCTAATACTGCTACATACTGCTAATACTGCTACATACTGCTAATACTGCTACATACTGCTACATACAGCTATATAATGCTACATACAGCTACATCCTGCTACATACTGCTACATACTGCTAATAGAAAGAAGAAGAAAGAAAGATATTCCTTTATTAGTCCCACAGTGGGGAAATTCAGTTTTACACTCTGTTGTTCACACAGTACATATACATGTCAATGGAGAGATGTCAGAGTGAGCGGGCTGCTCCTGACAAGCGCCCAGAGCAGTTGGGGGTTTGGTGCCTTGCTCAGGGGCACCTCGGCAGTGCCCAAGAGGTAAACTGGCACCTCTCCAGCAACCAGTTGGTGGTCCCATGGGGGACATGAACCGGTGACCTCCACGTCCTAACCCAAGTCCTTATGGACTGAGCTACTGCCGCCCCCAATACTAATACCAATACTGCTACATACTGATACATACTGCTACATACTGCTACATACAGCTACATGCTGCTAATACTGCTACATACCGCTAATATTGCTACATACTGCTACATACTGCTACATACTGCTACATGGTCAGCAGTAACAGGACGGCTGGTTGTGTGAAGTCATGGAGCAAATCAGTACCTCTGTCCTTGTGTCTGATTCAGTTTCAACTGACTGGATGTTTACAGCCTACAGCCAACACACACACACACACACACACACACACACACACACATAGACACACACACACACACACACACAAAGTTAGCAGGTTAGCATTCACACCATCAGAGTCAAAGAAAATGGAAATGTATTTAGAAAGACCAACGTTAGTTGATCAGAAGCAGCACCAGGTTGGAGCAGACATGCAGTAGATCAGCTGGATTAGATGGAAGTCAATCGATCAGTTTCTATGCACAAACAAACCTTCTGTAAAGATCCACTCTGCAACTCTTCCAGACTACTGGACAGCAACCTGTGCTGATGCCTGGAAAACAGGACTTTAAAATGAGAAACGATGGCCACATTTTGAGGTGAGTCATATTAGGACAATGAGCAGACTCTGCGTTCATCTGTTACGTACCAGGATCCATTCAGGAAGCTTGTGGACAGCAGCGATGTGTCCACAGAGTTCTGGATACTACAGCACAAGAGGAAAGGTTAATAGGAGGAGGCTGCGAGATGTGTCCATGTCCATGTGCAGGTACTTCATACCTCGAGTCCAGCTCTCTCTGGTAAGGACTTGAAGAGAGCAGAAGTGGAGAAGACCCTCGTGATGACATCTGCACAGACAAATCACAGTTTAGTTTCCACTTTCTGTCAGTTTTCAAGGAAAAATCCTGAGACGATCCACAGGTGGAGAAGGGATTGATTACAGCTTATAACTGCTGTCGGAGGCTGTAATAAGGTTACAAGCTTCACATCTCACCTCTGACCTGAAGATATCAGACTGAGCTTTGTGAGCGACGGCTCGGAGGCCACTCAGCTCCTCCTCACTGCTCCCTGCAGACATCACACAGCACATTTACAGAAACAGGAGGACCGAGAGAGAAAGACAGCAGAGAGGAAAGGACGGTATTCATCTCTCACCCTGTGTGAGCAACACAACATCCCTCATTTTCCTGTACTGGCCGAGCAGAACGGTCAGCTCCTCTATACGCCGATCCTGTTAACGGCAACACTCCTTATTTTCAGCAAACTGAACAGTAAAGGAACCTTTCATCACAGCAGCAAAGTAAAAACAGCTTTCATTTACCTTTTCATCATTTGACGCTAACAAAGACTCCATGCCCACCTTCAGCCTCTGGTATTCCTGGTCTGACGGGGAAAAAGGAAGCACTCTCATTTACCCTCATGTCCTGTTCATTTAGTGTATCTGACGCTGGTGACGGACATGACGGCCATGCTAACGTGAATAAACAAGCACAACAAATACAGGCTGACAGCGGGCTGCCCATACACCTTCACCTGAGACCAGCAGCCTGGGCCACATGTCATTCAAGTAGAGAAAACCATCTTAAAGGGGAAATCCACCAGTCGTACTCACAAACCTGTTTACTAGCACTGTGAGCACAGGTCATAGAGATGATGTCATAGTGATGTCATCACTGCATCATTTATCAGGCAGGGAGGGTCCAATGAAAAGATGCTGTTAGTTGCATTGTGGGAAATGTAGGACCAGTTCTGCTACTGCTGCATCCATTTGGACTCTTCTGTCTTGGTGAGTTCCCCTTTAAAATATCTGGCAATCCCAATGTCCGCCCTAAGGCCTTCAGGACTGAAGCCTGACGGACTCGACTGGCTATCTGAATGTCGTCCAGGCTGCTGCCTCACAAGAAAACAGACGACTGTCTGTACTTGGTTTTGTCAAACTTCATTGAAGAATAGAGGACCTGGTTGATGAATAAACCGGCTGTGTAATACAGTCGGATTCCTCTGATTTCATGTGTTTTCTATGTACCATCTTAAATCCTTAATGTTAGTGTTTCTGTGTAAATTATACACAGTAATATGCCTGGCTGAACACCCATGTGCCATCCTCTTTGTTTACCTTTTTTTAGGCCTCCAGGTTTCCCCTGGTAACCATGGTAATGTTGTGTTTAATGTCATGATGCCATAAATTGTGGGTAATTCCTTCAGGCAACGTTTGCAGAAATGCAGACAAACGGCAAGCCTCAAGGACGGTGATTTGACAGCTGGAGCCCTGAACCCTCTCAGATGGCAGGGATGTGCCTCCGAGTCTGGACACTGGGATTGGACCAGGCTCTAATCTGACATGTTAGATAGCCCTGCGTATTCAGGTCTACAGTATACACGCTGATACCACAGCCGCCGACAAGCCCTCAGTCTGATTAGCTGGAAGTTTTGGATAACCGGACACCTGCTGTGTTAAACAGCAGGTGAAGACAGCAGCAATAGATCTAGTGTATGAGACAGAGAGGTTTAACATTACTACAGATAGTTTCAGTAACATGATGAGCCGGATGCAGAGCTACTCCTGATATTTCTAATTTGATATACTGTAAATACGACACTGTTGGCGGGTGGCCGTGGTGTTAGCACAATAATACTCTCCATGTTGCACTGCTCAACAGTCAGCGAAGCTCTTTGGAAACCAAACCATCCAGAGGACTTGAAAGGATGTAGCTGGACATTTACTGGGACCAACACAAACTGAAGCTGGGCTGTGGTCCAGTCTCCAACCAGACACCAGCACCAGGTACCGGATCAACAGGCTAACAAGCTTTTGCGTATCAAGTTCTGCAGCACTTGACAATAAATATGTGTCAGGAAGTTACATATCATGACAGAAGGATGTCTCTACAGGTGGAGCAGTTTGGTTGAAAACTGGACCAGTGACATGACAGCTCACCATGCCTTACATTTGTTAATCAGCTGCTTGATGTGCAGCTCCTCTGCAGCAGAAGGCAGCAGAGAGTCAAGAACCAGCCCAGTGTACAGCAGAGGAGAGAGGGACATGTTGGTTAGATGTTACGGCCACAAGGACAGATGTGATTGGTCAGGCTGTCAGCTGTGTGTACCTCTTTCTGTGTTGTCATTGGCTGAGCCGCCTCTGGCCAACAGCTGGGTCTGCAGGCATTCGATCTCAGCATCTTTGGAGGCCAGTAGCTGCTGCAGCGCTAACATTTCTGCCTGTGGACAAAGATGGAGTACATGTCTGTGAACTGTGCTGGTCTTCCTGGTCACGGGATAAATATGAGGTGGACTTGTCCTCTAAAAACGAGTATTTTAGCAGGTCTAGCGGCTGACGGGACGGCTCCGAATTTAAATTCAGTCTGTGATTTGAGAAAAACAAATTTAATTACATTTGTCACATACAAACTGAACATGTACATGCTTGAAGTGTGACCTCTGCATTCAACCCATCCTAAGCAGCAGTGGCCTGCTGTAAAGCACCGAGGACACTGGACATGCGTACAGCAGGGGTCGAGGATCGTTATAGGACGACCCACTCTACCCACTGAGCCAAAGTCGGCCCAAAATTACAGGTTAATGACACTCGTGAGCTGCACCAGTCACACAGAATAAGGTGTGAAATCACTCAGCTAATGATATAACACTGGGAGGACAAGGTCGGTACTGAATGCAGTAAGTCCATCACCAACACTCCCATCTGGTCACATCTGGATCAGCAGCCCAGAGAAGAGAACAAGAACCCAGAGAACACAAGAGAACTGTTAGAAAATGTGCTGAATCCACCACCAGCCCTCTGTTGCATCACACTGATTTTTCTACTTCTCTGTGTTACTGTCGATCATCTACATCTATCATCATCTTTATCACCTTCATGAGGCGTTCATCATTTTACATTTGAGCACAAACCCATCCCACCTCTCCACACCTCCATCCAGCTGACACCACACAGCCAGTGAGCTCCCTAAGGTAGATCTGGACAGCAGACAGATCATTAGAAAGAGGACTCGGAGTCCCTGAGATGAACCGTGATGTCCGACATCAGCTACCGTCGCTGTTCATGTGCTGCTGATGCCTCTCACATGACTGACCTGACTCTCTCATGACTAACAGCTAAGTTCATCACTTCTCCTGAATCAAAGACTGGCTTTATGATTCACTCGACTGTCCAATAAAATATGTATCAGGGAGGCCTGGTGGTCCAGGGCCTGAAGCACCAATCATGAACAGCAGCGTCCCCAGTTCATTCGGGGCCTTTGGTTGAATGTCATTCCTTGTCAGGTGTGTGAGGAAGCTTGCATGTTTAAAATGGTGGTATGCTATAAGTGCAAACTCAACAGCTGCTTCATAATAAAAGGCTACGTCAAAGCAGCAGAACCCGTCACTAGAAGCAGAGTGGAGAGACTACAGAGTTTTGGTTTGTTCCCGACAAACATCATGATCAAGTTTGTCCACTGTGAGCAGCATCTGTCTCTGCCTGCTGGGTCCTGGTCATCCTGGTCATCCTGATCACACAACACAACAGCTGACCGTTCAACATTAAGCATTTTAACAATTAACTAATTATTAATTACAAAGCTCAGCAAAACTCAGAGGAGCGGATAGTCACGTAGAGGAGAAAAGCTGGTCCACCTTAAGAGTCCACCTTAAGAGACTTACAGGTTCGGGTCTTGAGTGGAGCTGAGGAGTTGTAGCTTGTAGCCTCGTAGCATTTATTCACCGACCAATAAACTGAACACACACCGTCTGCTACAGCTACGTTCACAGCTATAACACCACCACACACACACACCATCTGTCAGAAACTAGCTGAAGTTATACAACAGCAGCAGCTTGCAGCTGCTAACGTAGCACAAACACACACTGTATGTTGGACACTTGCTATCATTAATCCAGACAGACAGACACACAGCTGACAACCTGCTGAACTAAAGTACATGTGGTGGAGACTTTTACTGGGAAAGTGGCTGCATGTCCATGACAGTGAATGCAGCACCGTGGCTGCTACAGTAACTCTCCTCACGGTGAACCGGAGACAGTGAACGCAGCACCGTGGCTGCTACAGTAACTCTCCTGACGGTGAACCGGGGACAGTGAACGCAGCACCGTGGCTGCTACAGTAACTCTCCTGACGGTGAACCGGGGACAGTGAACGCAGCACCGTGGCTGCTACAGTAACTCTCCTGACGGTGAACCGGGGACAGTGAACGCAGCACCGTGGCTGCTACAGTAACTCTCCTCACGGTGAACCGGAGACAGTGAACGCAGCACCGTGGCTGCTACAGTAACTCTCCTCACGGTGAACCGGAGACAGTGAACGCAGCACCGTGGCTGCTACAGTAACTCTCCTCACGGTGAACCAGGGACAGTGCATGCAGCACCAGGCTGCTACAGTAACTCTCCTCACAGTGACCTGGAGACAGCTGGTGGGAGGCACTAATCAGTTAAAAAATCCTAAATTAGCATCAGTAGACACATCACAGTCACACTGACTGACAGAACATTATCTACACAAACTCATAAAAAGACAAAAAAGAGAAGTCAGTCGGATGGATTTCCTTCTTTCTGCTTCTTCACACTGATAAACGAGGTGATTTGTTCAGCCACACAACACAATACCAATGACAACAAAACAGGGAGGACCAGGAGGATGAAGAGAAGAAGAACTGCAAGCAGAAAGTGAGGAAAGTAGGAAGAAGAGGAAGAAGAGGAGGAAGAGGAGAAAGTGGAGAAGCAAACGGCCGAAGGAGAGCACTGCTGAGGAAGAGGAAGGAGGAAGACAGAGGGAGGCAGACTATTAGCCGAAGGACTCAGGACCAATCAGAGCAAAGGAACAGACACAGAAGTGATTGACAAGAGGAGGAAGAGGAGGAGGAGGAGGAAGAGGAGGCACCTGTGCGCTGCGCCAGCGCTCCTCCCAGTGCTGCTTCTCCTGCTGCTTGTGCTCCACAGTCAGCTTGAGGCTGGACAGCTGGGTCATGAGTGACTGGTAACACACATGGAGAGAGAAAGAGACGGAGAGCTAGAGAGCAGACAGGAAGAGGGGATGACAAGGGGAACGTAGAGATGAAGAGAGAGAAAAGAAGTGAGGAGAGCCAGCCGCAGAGAGGAGAGGATGGAGGAGAGGAGGAGGGAAGCACTGTAAGCAGAGGAAGCAACGGCAGTCTGCAGTACCAGCGGCTGCAGTGTTAGCGGCCTGTTAGCTTAGCTTCGCCTAAAGACTGGAAGCAGGGGGAAGCTGCTAGCCTGGCTCTCTCCACAGGTGACACGATCTCCCTCTAAGGATCAATAATGAACACAATAAATCTGTTTTGTTTGATATAGAGCTATAAGCCAAAAAATGGGCTGATATTAGCTCACTGCGCATATACTGGTATCAGTGGATATGTGGGACGATAAGAAGGGACTGCAGTGCAGAAGGGCCGAACAAGGTTTGGAGAGCATTTTTACACCATATATATATATATATATATATATATATATATATATATATATATATATATATATATATACGTACGTATATATATAGTCTGATATAGATCTAGCTGAGGTTTTACAGGGATCATGTGCTGGACTGTGTGTGTGTGTGTGTGTGTGTGTGTGTGTGTTGGTTACTATACATAACTATACATACAGTCATGTATAGTTATGTATAGTATATTGTTTATTTGTAAATAGAGTGTGTGTTACAGTTCAGGAGTGCTGATCGCAGCGATGGGAGGTTCTGGTGCTACATGCTGGTTCATCCGGTACCTTGGTGGCTCGGAGTTTCCTCTCACACTGGACCTTCTCCTCCTCCAGCTCCTCCACTTTGCTCTGCAGCTGCTTCACTTCCTGTAGCAAATCCTGCAGATAATCCAAAACACAGCATCATTTACTTCATGTCTTATTCAGCAGTCTAACAGGCATGTAGATGAGTGCACACAACTGTACTTATACCCAATTATTCTGCAATAAATACTGAAAAAATCCCATCTAAATGTCCGAATCATCAACATTTCTGAACTGTGCACATGCCAACATATAAATGGGAGGGTATTTGATCATCAGGTTAACATTCAGTGCAGTTATAAAGGTCTCCGGGACTGAAGAGGTTAATAAAGGGAACATAATCCCCCTGAAACAGATGGCACAGCGTGCAGTTATCAGCGACAAGGAAAAGGATGGACCCTGAAAGCTGTCCAGGCTGCACATCGTCCAAAGGAAACCTTGTAGAACGTTGCATGTTATAATCATTACCATGAGCCATCCACCTGGTGAGTGCAGGACGAAACAGACTGGTGTAAACTTTGTTAGTAGAGGGAGGAACCACTGTCATGCAAACAAACCACATCAGATCAGATGATAACGCAATGGCTGGTCCAAAACCCAAAGACTAATTGTTCATAAAGACACAATCCACAGCAGGGCTGAAATGTGTTTTTCCAAATGCTTCAATACTTGAGGAGTTGGGCAGAGAGAGGTGCTGAATTACTATACCCTTACCCTCTACTGTAGGCCACATTAACTAAAGCTCCTTATTTTACCACGCTGTTACCTGCTCAGCTTCAGCAACCTTAATAAACCCTCAAATGTAAGGAAGTATTTGGAAAACCTCTCCATATCCACAAGAACCAGAGCAGAGCGTAACCCCAACGTCCTGCAGTGCACACACACCAGAGAGGTTGTTAGTTTGATTCTGTGGGAATTTCCAAATACCGGGTGGTTTGTGGACTGGTTAAAAAGGGAGGAGAGAAGAAGAGAAGAAATGATGGGGAAGGAGGAGAAGACGAGTTCATCCATCAAGTCTCCCTACGTGATCGGTCTGTCCTCCATGGTGTGTCTGGGCTTCAGAGCCCAACGGGCTCAGGTCTGAGCTGGCTAACCCAGCCTGGGGGCTGTGGCCCTGGGGTAGGCTGCCTCTGGGCTCCCCCTGCTGGGCCTTCTTCTCCTCCAGGGCCCGTTTCTCCTGGATACGAGAGCTGATCTCCTCCTGAAACCTGCACATCTGCTCCTGCAGCTCACTGATGAGATTTACCACACACTGGGAGGGTGATGGAGGACAGATGAAGTGGAAGAGATGGAGAGGAGAGGAGAGGATCACACATTTGGGAATGTCTCCTGTCTCCATATTTTGATGGCTGCTGGTTTTTACTGTGGAAACTATCTGAAAAAATTATAACATAAATATGCAAAAATGACCGCAGAGGAAGGAATTACAACCGTGTAAAATGAAGACATTACCATTAGTAGCACACATGACACACAATAACATACACTGACATACAAACGTGTACTTTTTACTCTGAGCAGTATCACAACTACCTAATATGGGCTCGTCCTTGTACTACAGGAGCGGCTGTTTGAGCAGGGAGAGGGAGGCAAGCCGTTAATGTTTAATAACCAAGCCTGACTATCCAGAGGTAACATTAACGATATCCACAACTGCATTTTGTCGTAATGATGTGGCCAGTCAGGATTCTTATTCCAGATATCTATAACATCATTGTGACTGGTCAAAACGACAGTTAGAGTTATGTGTAATTCAGTAGTGCCTGATAGCTGTAGCCTTCCTAACAGTGACAGATTTCTCAGACCTCATCATGACGAGTCCGAACTGTTGTCCCATTGGATCGGCCAACGAAGCATCTGAACAGTGTCAGCTGAAGCTTCTGTTCACAGATTCAGAAATCTCAGCTCAATAACTCATAAGAACACTGTTCAAACACCGTAGTGAGGTAGCCAACCAGCTACGACCTCATTTTAACGATGAGTCGTCTTCCGAGCTGGACACATCACATCGGTCTCAGCAGACTCTGCGACGAGTGTCAGGGACCGAGTCGGTGGCCAACCCGAGCTTTGTTGCACCATAGTATGTTTGAACAGCAGCACCTCGAATGATCCCACCCCCTTCTGATATAATTACAGATATATGCTGCGTCATTTCACCATGTCAAAACTCTAATTCTGGATAATTGAGGGGCATTAAAGATATCTGAAGCTGGAATTAAACCAGTCCTAATTCAGCTGCAGATATCCACACCATGAATTATGGATATCTGCAGCTGAATTGTGTATATCCGTAATGACAAACCCCATATGCATGAATGGCAGAAGTAGTTTGAATGGTACTTGTCAAAATGTAATTACGAATATGTAACATTAGAGCGTTGCATAGTCAAAATAGACTTGAATTAGAGTTCTGATGAGGTAAAATGGCGCTGCAGATATTTCTAATAAATATTCTGTCTAGGTGTTGAAATGTTAATACAGCTTCTCACATTGTTGTAACACACACACTGATTGAGTGGATGATCAGTGTGTCCGATCACGTACATTTTTATTCATAGGGCTAAAAGTCGCAGCTGTTTCAGAGGGATTCTGACGGTCTCTCAGCAGTAATTACAGGTCAGACCAGTGCAGCCGTGATACACCCCACGCCTGATTAGTGACTGACCCCAGTGAAATATCAGTATCATCCTGAAACATGACATATCTGTGGGGCTTTAGCATCTACTCAGCATCGTTTCCAGGAGATCACGTCAGCTACATATTATAAGTTTAGGTCCACTCCCTGAAGTCGATTGTGGGATACTGTGATGAGACCATTTTACCAGCAAATGTATATCCAGTACGGAGAGTACGCATCAGGGCTGGAGCTGCTGATCATGTTGGTTGGTCCGTCGGTCGGTCGGTCCGTCCGTCAGTCGGTCCGTCAGTCGGTTGGTCCATCCATCGGTCCGTTGGTCAGTCGGTTAGTCGGTCGGTTGGTCCGTTGGTCGGTCCGTTGGTCGGTCCGTTGGTCGGTCCGTCAGTCGGTTGGTCAGTCGGTCAGTCCGTCGGTCTGTTGGTTGGTCGGTCGGTCGGTCCGTTGGTTGGTCCGTTGGTCGGTCCGTCCGTCCGTCGGTCGGTCAGTCGGTCCGTCCGTCGGTTGGTCCACCACAGACTGAAATATGTCAAGAACTATTGGACAGATAGTCAGGTAATTTGGGACATTCATGTTCCTCTCCAGATGAATGTTAATAACTTGGGTGATCCCTTAACTTTTCCTCTAGTGCCTCAGTGTTTATTAATAACACCATACTGACCTAACAGCCACCATGTGGAAATTTGGCAAAATTGGTAAAAAGAAGTCAGATGGGGCAAGAAACTTTCATACAGTGGAAGAGAAAGTGACGGCTAGTGATGATATTATTCTAGACACATTATAGATGTGGGGGCGGCAGTAGCTCAGTCTGTAGGGAGTTGGCTTGGGAACCGGAGGGTCACCGGTTCAAGTCCCGACATGGACCAAAAACTGAGTGTGAACTGGTAGCGGGAGAGGTGCCAGTTTACCTCTTGGGCACTGCCGAGGTGCCCCTGAGCAAGGCACCAAACCCCCAACTGCTCGGGGCGCTTGTCAGGAGCAGCCCCCTCACTCTGACATCTCTCCATTACTGCATGTGTGTGTGTGTTTGTGTGCATGTACCATGTATAAGTTAAACAGAGTGTAAATTGAATTTCCCCACTGTGGGACTAATAAAGGTAGATCTTCTTCTTCTTCTTCTTCTAGATATACAGTATGTAGGCTATATTATATAGATAAATTATTATCTGCATCAAAGTTTACAGACCAAATGCCTAGTTCAACATTACCATAGTTTTTTACACAGTTTCGGGTTCATTAATGGCATTCCAAGTGTGCTCTCAATCAGTTTCACCTCTAAAAAAAGGCTTTAATCTGGCTGAACTGTTGATTGTCTGACTGCTTGTTTCCTGAGCAGTGTACAAAATAAAAGCTAAACCAGCATAAAAGCTGATGTCATTTGTGATCTCTTGGACCCACAGTGTTGATCTTATCATTTACAGCTTGTTTTCAAATGTGGCGTCACGACCAACAAGAAGTCTGAAATCAAGTAAGATAACTTTCCTTTTTGCCAAGGTCACTATGTTGTTTCCACGTGAGCTTTACAGAGGCTGAAAATGTGACCAGAAGAGACTTTCCTCACAGACGAGACGTCACCGACTGTTATGTCCTGCTAGACGTCTCTGCGGACGTCCAGCATGTCCACGCTGTGTGTTGCCACAGCAGGACAGAAAAGTGTATTTCCACAGTACATCCTGTCACTTTCTGTCTTTCCTCCTGTCTCTCTGCTGCTTTTCTCTCTCCACCTCCTCGCTGTCTACTTCTGATGCTCACCACTCTCCATCCATCTATGTGTGTGTGTGTGTGTGTGTGTGTGTCTGCGTGTCTGTGTGTGTGAGAGTGTGTACAACATGGGCCTCTGCATGTCAAAAACGCCGTACCGTGTTTATTCAATCAGAATATGGCTGCTGCTGCTGGATGCCACAACGAACAAAGAACAAAGAAACTAGTGAAGACAAGCAAAGACTGCTGACTGAGTGTGTGTGTGTGTGTGTGTGTGTGTGTGTGTGTGTGTGTGTGTGTGTATGTGTGTGCCATAATTTGTGTATGTGATGAATGAGAAACACAGTTTTAATGTAACTGTGCAGTCAGGTGAACAGGGAAGCTGGTAGAAAGATTGAAATGCTATTGTGACAAAAATCCCCTGGTGAGCAAATTGTGTGTATTTATTCGTGTGTATTTATTAGTGGACAGACTGAGTGTTGAGAGTGGCCTCGTAGTGCTGAGGCTCAGTATGTTTAGCTGGGTTTATTAATTTCATTTTCAATGTTAATGTGTTGAAAATAACATCCTTAAAATGTATTTATTCAGGGTTTAACACTCCTAATCTGAACTTGTGTGGAGGTGCAACATCAACAGCTCAACAACTGTCACCAAACTTGATTCAAATGTGATTCTCTCTCTGATTGGTCCAGAAAGTGAGTGACATCCCTTTTTCCAGCTGAGAAACGTAACGAATACTGTGTTCACCACAAGAGCGAAGCTGGTTGTATTTTAAGGGCCGTGAGATCGATTAGTCAGGCTTTACTCAGCGCTCTAAATGACTACTTAGACCTCCATCTGCAGGGTGGGGCTGAAACTGTCTCGGGATGCCGACTGATCAGTTCTGGCTTGTTTCACATCCTCAACACTGCAGCTTGACTGATTCAGACACAGTTCGGTGTTACCTCACAGCTGGTGATGGGACAGGCCTCCATCAGCGGAGTGGACTGTTACCTCAGTGTTATCAGTGATTTTCACTGAGCGCTAGTTAAGAGCTGTGGGAAGGCCCAACGTGTACGAAAACCACCTCTGAAAGACAACTTCAGCTACTTCACACTGCAGTTCTGGAAATGGGAGCCAGCACTAGAGTATCTAAAGCTGAAATGAATGACACCAAAGAACCACATGGTTTAAACAATCTGAGAACAGGCCTGCGTCACATCCAACACACATCCCACTAATCCCACTCCTCCTTAGCGGGATCACCTGCCACCAACCAACAGGTGAGTTCACATAGGCAAGTCCTAGTAGTACATAGTGATCTGACCAGCATGTAGCATGTAGCATGTAGCATGCAGTATGTAGCATGTGGCATGTCACATGTAGCATGCAGTATGTAGCATGTGGCATGTAGCATGTAGCATGCAGTATGTAGCATGCAGTATGTAGCATGTGGCATGTAGGATGTAGCATGCAGTATGTAGCATGCAGTATGCAGTATGTAGCATGCAGTATGTAGCATGCAGTATGCAGTATGTAGCATGCAGTATGTAGCATGTGGCATGTAGCATGTAGCATGCAGTATGTAGCATGCAGTATGTAGCATGTAGCATGTAGCATGCAGTATGTAGCACGCAGTATGTAGCATGTAGCATGCAGTATGTAGCATGCAGTATGTTGCATGTAGCATGCAGTATGTAGCACGCAGTATGTAGCATGTAGCATGCAGTATGTAGCATGTAGCATGCAGTATGTAGCATGCAGTATGTTGCATGCGGTATGTAGCATGCAGCATGCAGTATGTAGCATGCAGTATGTAGCATGTGGCATGTAGCATGCAGCATGCAGTATGTAGCATGCAGTATGTAGCATGTGGCATGTAGCATGTAGCATGCAGTATGTAGCATGCAGTATGTAGCATGTAGCATGTAGCATGCAGTATGTAGCATGTAGCATGCAGTATGTAGAGACCAGTCTGGAGACCAGTCTGGAGACTAGAGGCTTTTCCTTTATGACAGATTGTGTAAATATCACAACACAAACGTCCATTGTAAATGAATGAGAACCTGTGATCATCTGTCTTTTTGGGGTTGAAAAGCTCCACAATCACCCACAGGTGTAGCTCACGCACCAGTCGGCCGGTGGCGGCAGTGGAGAGGGAAGAGGAGGGAAAGAGGGAGGGCTCACCCTGCTGAGACAACATACAATTCTAACATCTGGAGGGAGGTCAGTCCACTGTTTCTGTAACTGCTGTGGATCAATATTTTCTCCTTCCCCTCGTCAATAAGATAAGATATTCCTTTATTAGTCCCACAGTGGAGAAATTCACAATTTTATTTAATGTGTATGTAATGTAATTTAATGATCCTGCTTGTCTCACTTCACTATGAACCTGCAGTGTCTTACAAAGTAATTAGTTTACTTTATACATAACATAAACAACTAAATCAAATTTGTACCGTTCGATAATATTACAACAGTGGTACGAGTTAGTTTTCTTGTCCAGTCTTTAAGAGCTGGTCTAAAGGTTTAATCCTGGTCTAGCATTCTGCAAAATATATCACTTTAACTGTTTCATACTACATACTGCTGAGCAGTAGTATGTAGTTTCGAATACAGCACATTAAGATTTAACGTTTATCAGACAGTATCTGGTAGCTCCTCTCTGGGAAAGCTATCCAGGAAGTGATGTAGTGGAAACAACAGTTGATGTCAGGCTCAGCATGTACATACAGTATGTAAAATATTACCATTTTCACCAACCCTTAGTGTGTTAGCATGCTAATATTTGCTAATTAGCACTAAAGCACAGCTGGCTTTACGTCATTTGTGGAGCAGGTAGTAAAACAGAACTGGACAAAGCAAAACTCTGACCTGATGATGGCACTAGACCAGACGAGTCATTCCACGTCATCATGATATCACGTTAGCGTTACATTCATGTAGCATACTGCAGCACGTCACTGAGAATCTGTCTGTTTCTGGTGACTCGACTGAATTAATTACCTAGCTGATAACTGATATAAAGCACTGCAAATCCAATATTACAATATATGGCGTGTGTTATATCATACGAGACACACACTCAGAAAGCAAAAGAAAATTTTAAAATGTGTTGAAATGTGTTTAGGTTGAATTTGGAGAAAAGATGTATTCAATAATAAATTTGTAGAAATAAATAGAATAGATGTATGTATATTAGAGGTAGACCGATTAATCGGTCGGTCGATTTTTTGACATTTTTTCATAATTGTCATCGGCCAATGTGTGAGCATACTAAGCCAATTAGCCGGCAGCCCAGTGTTGCTGCTGTAGAACAGCTGTGGGCTGACCGTTACCGGACTGGGTCAGAAGACCAGTGTCCTAGACCACGGACAGACAGACCATCACTGTCAATAAATGTTTACTGAAGTAAAGAAAGTTTGTGTATCGTTGGTTATTATTATTATTAAGATGTTATATTTTATCAGATGGAGGAAAAACAGGAAACCAGGAAAGATAAAACACTGGTCTCAGCATTGCCCATAAAAAACCCATATCGGTTGACCTGTAATGTATGAATTCAGCAGGAATCTGTACCGATAGCAACTGAAACACAAGCTAGATCCAACACACACACACACACACACACACACACACACGGTCTGTCTACCTCGGCTTTGTTCTGCTTTGTGTCCGCGGAGCCCTGAAGCTGAACATTGGTGTGTGTCTCCTCCATGCTGACCAGCTTCAGTTTGAGGTAGGACACCTCGTCCATCAGGTCCAGCTTCTGAGTCTCCAGAGAGGTCCTGCTCATCAGCTCCTAGACACACACACACACACACAGGAAGTTAGACGCATTGAAAGCAGCTTTTACAGACCACACCCACAGAAGACACATGGATAGTGGAGGTGAATGCAGAGAAGCCAGCATGCTGCTCCACTCTGGACAGTGTTGTTCCCACACTAACAGAGCAGATGAGGCCGGAGGCCCCGTGAGGCCGGGGCCCGTGAGGCCGGGGCCCGTGAGGCCGGGGGCCCGTGAGGCCGGTGGCCCCGTGAGGCCGGGGCCCGTGAGGCCGGGGCCCGTGAGGCCGGTGGCCCCGTGAGGCCGGGGCCCGTGAGGCCGGGGGCCCGTGAGGCCGGGGGGGGGGGGGGGGCCGGGGGGCGGGGGCCCAGACCCTACCAAGCTAAATATCGACTCTCTCAGCAGAGCTGGGGGCTCTATTAACACGTCTGCTCTTCTTTGGTATGATAGAGAGAAACAGACATGAAGAACATGAAGAAGTGACTCATACAAACTATCATGGATCTCTTGCCAGCTCTCAGTGTGTCTGCTGCTTTCGTTTCCTCATCTGATCTACTTCTAATCCCACTTCCTCTTCTCTAAACTCAAACTGAAGCTGCCTTGGATTGTTGTTTAAGCCTGACATCCATCTTCCTACACTCAAGAAACTGAGAACAAATGAGCCTGTAAAGGGTTAGCCCCGTTAGATAAACCGGGTCCAGGTGGTGCACAGAGCTTTGGCACTGATCCGTCCTTGTTGCTGTTATTTTAAACCGAAAATGACTACGACTGATTCCATTCAACTAAACCAGATACAGAAAGACACCTCCTGTTTCGTGATCATCTTCATCATCCTGAAATATAGAGGATTGTTTCTTTTGCATCTGTTGATTTGAAAATGGAGAATTTATGATTCATCTAAGTGACTGACTTACACAGATGTGCTTGTTATACATGCTTACACATCTGTTGAGCAATACTGTGATTTTGAGATGATTTTGGAGAAAGAGAACCACAATCATTGACTTTCTATTTCCCTCCTGTCTACAGTTTATCGTACAAACCCGAACTGGAACCACAGACTGACGTATATTTGACCAGGTCTCCTTATTTAAAAAATACACTGCAGTCCTTAGAGTATCTGCATGTTGCAGAGAGCCACATTTAGCGCTTTTAAAGACATTTTTTAGTCCAGAAAATGAAGTGCTCAGATTATTAGACATACTGACTTTTCTGAAGAGTGAACACGCCACATCGCAGCTGATGTACTCAGCCCATTCATCCACAAGAGTCTGGAGCCCTGCTGAGGCATGCTAGCATCAGCATGCTAACATGCTAACAGTGACAATCATGCTGGTGTTTATAAGGTAGAGTTTACCATGGTCAGTGTCTTAGTTAGCATGCGAACATTTTCTAATTACTACAGCTGAGGCTGATATGAATGTCCTTAGAGTTTTACAGGTATTTGGTTGTTGTATGCAAACCAATGACAATAAAGCCGATTCTGACTCTGATTTTGACTCTGATGACCCAAAATATTGGACAAATTAAAATGTTAACGAGATAATAAAAAGTCAGAGGATCACTAAAATCATTGCACTTCATCCTAAGGGGGCCATGAATGTCTCCCCCAGATTATATAGCTATACATCAAATAGTTGGTAATGTTCTTCAGAACCATTTAGAGTTATATTTGTTGAAAATCTCTTTACATCCTGACAGCAATCAATAAATCAAATGTTGTGACAACAAAAGGAAAAGAAACGTGGTATCTGTTGTCAGAGGACTGTATAATCCAGGCTACCTGCCTGTCTACCTGTGAGTGCCATCCCATCCCCCGGAGGCCTGAGGGGACGACCTGGATCTTTCTTTCTAGATTCAGGGGTTAGCAGGGATTAGCAGGGGTTAGCAGGGGTTAGCAGGGATTAGCAGGGATTAGCAGGGGTTAGCAGGGATTAGCAGGGGTTAGCAGGGATTAGCAGGGGTTAGCAGGGATTAGCAGGGGTTAGCGTGGATTAGCAGGGGTTAGCAGGGGTTAGTAGGGATTAGCAGGGGTTAGCAGGGATTAGCAGGGGTTAGCGTGGATTAGCAGGGGTTAGCAGGGGGTTAGCAGGGGTTAGTAGGGATTAGCAGGGGTTAGCAGGGATTAGCAGGGGTTAGCAGGGATTAGCAGGGGTTAGCGTGGATTAGCAGGGGTTAGCAGGGGTTAGCAGGGGGTTAGCAGGGGTTAGTAGGGATTAGCAGGGGTTAGCATGGATTAGCAGGGATTAGCAGGGGTTAGCATGGATTAGCAGGGGTTAGCATGGATTAGCAGGGGTTAGCAGGGGTTAGTAGGGATTAGCAGGGGTTAGCAGGGATTAGCAGGGGTTAGCAGGGATTAGCAGGGGTTAGCAGGGGTTAGTAGGGATTAGCAGGGGTTAGCAGGGATTAGCAGGGGTTAGCGTGGATTAGCAGGGGTTAGCAGGGGTTAGCAGGGGTTAGTAGGGATTAGCAGGGGTTAGCATGGATTTGCAGGGGTTAGCATGGATTAGCATGGGTTAGCATGGATTAGCAGGGGTTAGCAGGGGTTAGTAGGGATTAGCAGGGGTTAGCAGGGATTAGCAGGGGTTAGCATGGATTAGCAAGGGTTAGCAGGGATTAGCAGGGGTTAGCATGGATTAGCAGGGGTTAGCAGGGATTAGCAGGGGTTAGTAGGGATTAGCAGGGGTTAGCATGGATTAGCAGGGATTAGCAGGGGTTAGCATGGATTAGCAGGGGTTAGCATGGATTAGCAGGGGTTAGCAGGGGTTAGTAGGGATTAGCAGGGGTTAGCAGGGATTAGCAGGGGTTAGCATGGATTAGCAGGGGTTAGCATGGATTAGCAGGGGTTAGCAGGGATTAGCAGGGGTTAGCAGCTAGCTACCTTCCACAGAACAGAGTTGCATCACTGGGTTTTCAGGCTAGATGCTTTTTAACTTTTATACTACTGTACTATACTATTTGACACTTTTTACTTTGTGGTGTACTCTTGCTGGTTTCCTGAGATTAAGATCCATCCTCTGGGCACCATGATGGTAATCCATCTCATAGTTGATGAGATATTTCAGTGAGGACCAAAGCGGTGAACCGACCAACCAACTACATTTCCATAAATAAACTACTTAGTATTTGCAGATACTTGTGTTACACTAAATTGTAGTAATAACGGACAGCTGTGACACATTACACACAAGGTTTGTTCCCATCCTGAGGCTGCAGTAATTGTTTTTGAGAAATCTTATAACCAAATTCTTTTATTGCTTAGTTTTTCATTTTACATAAGAAAGCTGAGATGGGTAACGAGTAATAATAACACTTTGTTAAACTTAAGTTCTTTCCAGATTAAAAGATTTACACAATAAAAATCTCAAAAGCTAAACCCCATGTAAGCCCCCCATATGATAAAATAAGCAATATGACAGCACATGGTATATCAAGCAGCACTGAGTCCATACATAAAATACAGGTGTAAGAATTAACTTCATAAAATAACATGACACCGCCGTGGGTTTGGTTCCTCGTGTCCTCCACAACAGCCAACACAGCACTAGGCAGAGTATTTTTGGCATCATTGGGCAAACATCCCATAATAACCTTTCAGCATGTTGTAATTCAACTGTTCTGAGAGAAGACTGGCCTTCTGCTCCTCCTCATGGCTAGCCTGTGACAGGCAATTTTGGCCAATCAAAGCTCATTGCAGCGAGAGAGAGAGAGAGAGAGAGCGTTCCTATTGGCTGTGCTCCGGCTGGTGGGCGGTGCTTGGTATTTCCTCAACTGATCTCAACATGGCTGCCAGGTCACTAACTGTCTCATTTTACAGCTAAACAGTAACAACAAGATGTTTCTGAAAATGTGTGAGAGAGAAATAGTCATTACAGTAACAGAATATTGATCCATATCTGATCAGCTCTGCCTTGTTTGTGACTGATTGACAGCGGCTCAGAGACAGCAGCTATGCAGACTCCAGATCAGCTCTGATTGGTTGTTTTCCTCCGGTCTGTGAAATCTTGCAGCATTAGGAGTACCGAAGGACACAAATCCTGATTAGTGCAGTTTTACACAGTGTGTCTGCTGTTATTATAACCTAATTTTGTTGAAACCCAGAAGATGACCAATGGGCAGACATGGAGATTTTGGTTAATTTTGGTTATTTCTGAAGTTCAACAGGTTGAGGTTTGGGAAACCCTGATGGCTGCATGTCTCTGGTGAATAAATAAATACCGAAAGAAAGAAAGAAATACAAAAAATTCCCATACTCGGGCGTTCATGACTGCTGCATTCCAGCAGTCATCAAATGATTAGCTGCGGGAGATACACCACATACCACCTGTGGCTAGGTGAAATAGCAGAGTCCTTTGAGATTGGCTCTGAGAGGCTGTTTACAAATGAGCCACAATCTGATTGGACCAAACCCCCAGCAACCTGGTGGTGCTGTTTGACTGCAGTAACGTGACTGTCACTATTACTGTCACTGTCACTGTCACATTTACTGTCACTGTCACTGTCACATTTACATTTACTGTCACTGTCACATTTACTGTCACTGTCACTGTCACATTTACTGTCGCTGTCACATTTACATTTACTGTCACTGTCACATTTACTGTCACTGTCACTGTCACATTTACTGTCGCTGTCACATTTACATTTACTGTCACTGTCACAGTTACATTTACTGTCACTGTTACATTTACATTTACTGTCACTGTCAGTTACATTTTCTGTCACTGTCACATTTACATTTACTGTCACTGTCACAGTTACATTTACTGTCACTGTTACATTTACATTTACTGTCACTGTCAGTTACATTTTCTGTCACTGTCACATTTACATTTACTGTCACTGTCACATTTACTGTCACTGTCACATTTACATTTACTGTCACTGTCACATTTACATTTACTGTCACTGTTACATTTACATTTACTGTCACTGTCAGTTACATTTACTGTCACTGTCACATTTACATTTACTGTCACTGTCACATTTACTGTCACTGTCACATTTACATTTACTGTCACTGTCACAGTTACATTTACTGTCACTGTTACATTTACATTTACTGTCACTGTCAGTTACATTTACTGTCACTGTCACATTTACATTTACTGTCACTGTCACAGTTACATTTACTGTCACTGTCACATTTACATTTACTGTCACTGTCACATTTACTGTCACTGTCACATTTACATTTACTGTCACTGTCACATTTACATTTACTGTCACTGTTACATTTACATTTACTGTCACTGTCACATTTACATTTACTGTCACTGTCACAGTTACATTTACTGTCACTGTCACTGTCACATTTACTGTCACTGTCACAGTTACATTTACATTTACTGTCACTGTCACTGTCACATTTACTGTCACTGTCACATTTACATTTACTGTCACTGTCACAGTTACATTTACTGTCGGTGCTGTTTGACTGCAGTAACGTGACTGCTCTCCTCTCTAAATACCTTCAGTTCTGATTATTTAACATGGCAGAAAGTAGAAAATGCTTATTCAAACACACGGATGTTCACCTACAACTAAATTTATGTCCACGTGTCCTTCTGTCTCTTTCTGCATGTCCAACACATTCTCACTCCCTTAATAATGCTAACCCTAACACTAACCGTAATGCTAACGCTTACCCTAACGCTTACCCTAACGCTTACCCTAACGCTAACCCTAACTTTAAAGCTAACAACAACAGACAACCCAAAACCCAGACAAGAGCACAGTCTTTCTCCTCACGCCACCTTCATCTCTGATCACGAGTTACTGATCAGCAGCCATCGACGGGACAGTGTCACCCAACGATGTGCAGTGGCAAGTGGAGATCTGCATACTGTGAAAACACAGTGGTGATTGCTTTTAGTAGCTGAGAAGCAAAATGCATCCATTTCACTCTAACATTAGCATGATGCAACTTCTGTTTTTAATTACACCTGACAGAAGAAGCGAACTCGTTTCCACAGAAAAAGACAGAGACTCTTTTGATTCCTGCAGTGTTTTTATAACTGTTCTTGATCAGAACAGCAGCATGAGCTAGCTGGATAAAGAAGATTTATTTTGGAGCTGTAGCCTTTTTATCCTCCATCTTACCAACGAAGAGGACAAAGAGCGCGTTGAGGAGTTTGAACAGAGGGCTGATTCTGTGGTTCAGAGCGGGGTCTTCCAGCTTGGCAGAACTCATGAGGCTGCCTCATTACTGACGTCAAGAAAACAACTTAGCAGACAGTCAGTGTTTCACGCTGCTTTACACTGACCTGCCAACACATTGTGCCACCAGGCACCAGTGCTCCAGGATCAGACCCCTGGGATCAGGCCCCAAGGATCAGACCCCCGAAATCAGGCCCCAGGATCAGAACCCCGGGATCAGACCGCCAGAATCAGACCCCCAAGATCAGGCCCCCGGGATCAGACCCCCAAGATTAGGCCCCCAGGATCAGATCCCCAAGATCAAGCCCCCGAGATCAGGCCCCTGAGATTAGGCCCCCAAGATCAGACCCCTGGGATCAGGCCCCAAGGATCAGACACCGGAAATCAGGCCCCAGGATCAGACCACTGGGATCAGGCCCCTTAGGATCAGACCCCCAGGATCAGGCCCCCAAGATCAGCCCCCCAGGATCAGCCCCTGAGATCAGGCCCCCGTGATCAGATACCCAAGATAAGGCCCCCAGGATCAGGCCCCTGGGATCAGCCCCTGAGATCAGGCCCCTGGGATCAGATACTCAAGATCAGGCTCCCAGAATCAGATACCCAAGATCAGGCCCCCAGGATAAGACCCCTGAGATCAGGCCCCCAGGATCAGCCCCCTGAGATTAGGCCCCCAGGATCAGCCCCCAGGATCAGGCCCCCAGGATCAGACTCCTAAGATTAGGCCCCGGGATCAGGCCCCCGGGATCAGCTACCCGAGATCAGGCCCCCAGGATCAGATGGCTGAATTCAAGCTGCTACAGCTAACCGCTAACTGAAGGTCCGTATCCTGGAGCTGCTGCAGAGATTGGAGCAAACGTCTGTCATTTTGAAGAGACGTTTTAACTTCAGGACCAATGAGAAGCAGAACATTTGGACCCCATTACAGTGCTATGTAAAGCCAATATTGGTGCTTCAACTCTCTACTCTCTCTGAGTAATGAGAGATGAGTGTGTGGAGTAACAGGAACGTTTATCATCCACCTGTACCATCCAGTCAGGTGGTTTACATCCAGGGTAAGCAGCGTCACTCAGGTGAAGCGTGTTTGACTGTATGTAGCCTGTGCATCACCTGCTGCAGCATCTCCTCCGTAGAGGCCAGCTTCTGCCGGTGCTCCTCCAGAGAACTCTCCAGGTCTCTGATCTTCTCCCCCTGGGCCTCCACCTGGTCGGTCAGAACGCTCACCTGCAGTAAAGGGCGACAACATTCACTCTATTAGAAAGGCGGGATGTAGTGGAGATGAGTTCACTGTTAGAAGACACCACGGACCCAAAAACACCCAAATCTAACCTCATTCCCACATGGGTTAGGATCAATCCTCTGGTAACACTCAACTCATTTACTCAGTCACATTTACATTTACTGTCACTGTCACATTTACATTAACTATCACTGTCACATTTACATTTACTGTCACTGTCACATTTACATTAACTGTCACTGTCACATTTACATTAACTATCACTGTCACATTTACATTTACTGTCACTGTCACATTTACATTTACTGTCACTGTCACAGTTACATTTACTGTCACTGTCACATTGACATTTACATTTACTGTCACTGTCACAGTTACATTTATTCAGTCACTTTCACATTTACATTTACTGTCACTGTCACAGTTACATTTACTGTCACTGTCAGTTACATTTATTCAGTCACTTTCACATTTACATTTACTGTCACTGTCACATTTACATTTACTGTCACCGTCACATTTACATTTACATTTACTGTTACTGTCACTGTCACATTTACATTTACTCAGTCACATTTACATTTACTCAATCAATGTCACATTTACTCAGTCACAGTCACATTTACATTTACTGTCACTGTCACATTTACATTTACTGTCACTGTCACAGTTACTTTTACTGTCATTGTCACATTTACATTTACTGTCACTGTCACAGTTACATTTACTGTCACTGTCACAGTTACATTTACTGTCATTGTCACATTTACATTTACTGTCACTGTCACAGTTACATTTACTGTCACTGTCACATTTACTGTCACTGTCACATTTACACTTACATTTACTGTCACTGTCACATCTACATTTACTGCCACTGTCACATTTACATTTACATTTACATTTACTGTCACATTTACTGTCACTGTCACATTTACATTTACTGTCACATTTACATTTACTGTCACTGTCACATTTACTCAGTCACAGTCACATTTACATTTACTGTCACATTTACATTTACTGTCACATTTACATTTACTTCACTGTCACATTTACTAAGTCACAGTCACATTTACATTTACTGTCACTGTCACATTTACATTTACTGTCACTGTCACATTTACATTTACATTTACTGTCACTGTCACATTTACATTTACTGTCACTGTCACATTTACATTAACTGTCACTGTCACATTTACTGTCACTGTCACAGTTACATTTACTGTCACTGTCACATTTACATTTACTGTCACTGTCACATTTACATTAACTGTCACTGTCACATTTACATTTACTCAGTCACTGTCACATTTACATTTACTGTCACTGTCACATTTACTCAGTCACATTTACATTTACTGTTACTGTCACATTTACATTTACTCAGTCACTGTCACATTTACATTTACTGTCACTGTCACATTTACAATTACTCAGTCACTGTCACATTTACAATTACTCAGTCACTGTCACATTTACTCAGTCACATTTACATTTACTGTTACTGTCACATTTACATTTACTCAGTCACTGTCACATTTACATTTACTGTCACTGTCACATTTACTGTCACTGTCATATTTACATTTACTGTCACAGTCACATTTACCTTTACTCAGTCACTGTCACATTTACATTTACTGTCACAGTCACATTTACATTTACTCAGTCACTGTCACATTTACATTTACTGTCACCATCACATTTACATTTACATTTACTGTTACTGTCACTGTCACATTTACATTTACTCAGTCACAGTCACATTTACATTTACTCAGTCACTGTCACATTTAGATTTGCTGTCACATTTACATTTACATTAACTGTCACTGTTACATTTACTCAGTCACATTTACATTTACTGTCACTTACACATTTACTGTCACTGTCACATTTACACTTACATTTACTGTCACTGTCACATTTACATTTACTGTCACTGTCACATCTACATTTACTGTCACTGTCACATTTACATTTACTTTACTGTCACTGTCACATTTACATTTACTGTCACATTTACATTTACTGTCACTGTCACATTTACTCAGCGGGGGGCGGCAGTAGCTCAGTCTGTAGGGAGTTGGCTTGGGAACCGGAGAGTCACCGGTTCAAGTCCCGACATGGACCAAGAACTGAGTGTGAACTGGTAGCTGGAGAGGTGCCAGTTTACCTCTTGGGCACTGCCGAGGTGCCCCTGAGCAAGGCACCAAACCCCCAACTGCTCGGGGCGCTTGTCAGGAGCAGCCCCCCACTCTGACATCTCTCCAATTGTTGCATGTATATGGACCTGTTTGTGCATGTGTGTGTATAAGTTAACAGAGTGAAAAAATTGAATTTCCCCTAGCGGGACTAATAAAGGAATATCTTCTTCTTCAAAGTCACATTTACATTTACTGTCACATTTACATTTACTGTCACTGTCACATTTACTAAGTCACAGTCACATTTACATTTACTGTCACTGTCACAGTTACATTTACTCAGTCACAGTCACATTTACATTTACTCAGTCACTGTTACATTTACATTTAATGTCACTGTCACATTTACTCAGTCACAGTCACATTTACATTTACTGTCACTGTCACATTTACATTTACTGTCACTGTCACATTTACTCAGTCACAGTCACATTTACATTTACTGTCACTGTCACATTTACATTTACTCAGTCACTGTCACATTTACTCAGTCACTGTCACATTTACTCAGTCACAGTCACATTTACATTTACTCAGTCACTGTCACTGTCACATTTACATTTACTGTCACTGTCACATTTACTAAGTCACAGTCACATTTACATTTACTGTCACTGTCACTGTCACATTTACTCAGTCACAGTCACATTTACATTTACTCAGTCACTGTCACATTTACATTTACTGTCACTGTCACATTTACTCAGTCACAGTCACATTTACATTTACTCAGTCACTGTCACATTTACTCAGTCACAGTCACATTTACATTTACTCAGTCACTGTTACATTTACATTTACTGTCACTGTCACATTTACTCAGTCACAGTCACATTTACATTTACTCAGTCACTGTCATATTTACATTTACTCAGTCACTGTCACATTTACATTTACTGTCACATTTACATTTACTGTCACAGTTACATTTACCGTCACTGTCACATTTACATTTCTTACATCAGAGTAAGAAAAGACATTTACTAGAATCTCCATCAACACACACTGCTGTACGCTGCAGCCATGTCCTGTCTGACAGCACACAGATAATAAATATTCGTAATACTACTACTACTACTATTACTACTGCTGCCACTACTACTACTACTACTAGTACTACTGCTGCCACTACTACTACTACTACTAGTACTACTGCTGCCACTACTACTACTACTACTGCTACTACTGCTACTACTACTACTACTACTACTACTAATAATAATAATAATAATAATAATAATAATTAAGTTAAGTGGGTGAATGAGTAACATTAACATCTATCCTGTGAGTGTTCAGCACCTAAAACACATTTGACTATTACTGACAAATGTCATGTGTCAGCTATCAGCTACACGCCGTTATCTAAGAGCTACCTACACAGACATGGCATGGCTTTGGTATGACTATAAAGTGGTACCGCTGAGGAGAAAGGCTCTCTTACCTGTTCAGTGCTGCTGCTGAGCTATACTCACTGTAAAGGAGGTGAAAGGTGACTTTCTCACCAGTCCAGTGTGTTTATGCTAACAGACGACACACAGACAGTCCTGAAGGAGAGCTAGGTGAACAACCTGCCAACATCCAGTTAAATCTACAGTCACCTGTGTGTCAGCCAATCACAGCTGGTCTCAGACCACGATCAGGAACAAGTATGACTGAGGCGGGTGGTGCATGTTAACTCAAGATTTAACAGATACACTCACATAGCTTGGTGTAGAAAGCAAACACGCAGTCAGCAGGTGAGGAGAGCTGTGATTGGTGCAGGCAGACTGAGGAAATCACAGCTGTGTGAAGCCACTGTGAAAGTGATGCCTGTTGACATGGCATAGTGCACAGATCTGTAATCTTGTGCTTCGCCGTGGCAGCGCTGATGTAGATATTACTGTAAAAGCCTCGGTGAACACACGCTCAGACATGTTTGTTATGAGCTATCTGGAGACCTAGACTAGGATTACACACTGGAGAGTGTCTTCCAGACAAATCCCTCGCTCACTGACTCATAGTAGGAATTCAAATAATGATGTCAAAATAAACACATGTGAACTACAATAATAATTATCAATCTCTTTGATTGTGGACTTTTCTTTTTTTTCCAGTAAAGTAGGGCTACAAAAGTCCTACTGAATGTGCAGATGCAGACAGATGTGGTGTGGTGGTCGAGACAGGAAACAGGGGAGGAGATCAGAGGGAAGTCAAGCAGAACTATTGCTGCCTGGAATCCTGTTTCTTTACTTCAGACTCAGAGAAACCAGTGAAAATGCCGGTCTGACCTGCAGCACCAGAGACTCCTTGTCCCCCTCTAGACGCTGCAGTCGCTCCTGGTAGGTTTCATTGTTGGCTGGAGAACACAGGTTCACCTGGACAGAAACACAGAGCAGCACTGAGGTAAAACAGCTGTTTCTGCTGCTGGCGTTAGGACATTATTAATACTACTAGTAGTATTCATATTATAATGTACCTATAAAATGAAACCAGTCTAATATCAAAGAGACAATCTAGCTTATGAGCCAAATACATGCAGCATATCAAAATGAACGTTTCACTGTGCAACCAGATAGAAATGTGATCAGTCAGGACATTCTGCTAAACACTAAAATGTCTGAAATATTGTATCAGAAGTATAATTAGCTTACAAATGTCATGTTAGTCTGACTTAGTTAAACCAGGTCTGACTGCTGATCTCATCCCAACAGACATTAAAGGGACTGAAAACTTTTACTCATCGGTATTACACAAGGCCATTTCTCTATTCGTCAGTGTCAAAAACGCCAATTTGAAAAATCAAATATTGTGTCCATGTTGTAAAACGTAATAACCTGAAACCGTCCACAGAGGAGGGAAAGTTTGTCTGTCAGGTCATCAATCACGATGGAAGATAGGGCTGCATGATCATGGCCAAAATGATAATCAAAATGACGATCAACGGGTCATATTTCTCTCTCTAATATCTATTTTATATTGCGGAGAAAACGTCTCCTACAACCAACTGGATTTATTCAAGTTTCTCACCAAAAAACACATTTTTCAAGATTACATGTGATGTTCCTGGCTGTGCCGCTGTGCGCTGATTAAAAGCATCATGTCGTGTGATTGGTAAAAAATCAGATAAATGAGGCAGCTGGAAAATGGTGAAGTCAGATCATGAGAGTGGGAGTACCAGATATGTATAGGTTTGTTTTTCACAGAGCACATGATGAAGAGTTACGAAAGCTCATCTGTGTTATCTAACTCCATTTATCCACAATTAGCTCTTCTTCTCTGAAGCTGGTGTTATAAATGGACCACGTCGAAGCAGCATAGCTGGGTCAGCCTCTGTCTACAAATACCGCTACGCTGCAATACGTTAACGCTGACAGAGATCGTTCGCCAGCTCCTCGGCCCTCGCTATCAACGTTACGGTACTCCACAGAAATAAACTGGAATCAAGCAGAGCTGTTTTAAAGGAGGGGAGGCTTAAACAGTGTGGTTTTCATCTCTAAGGATCCAGATTATCCTGTTTGAGTGTCGGCGTCCAGGGCTGCTGCTGCTGCTGGGAGGAAAACACGATTATCCAGCTATGAAGCCTGGACCTGATAAGATAATGTTTCTGCTTCTCTCAGCTTCAAAGCAGAGGAAACAGCCCTTCATAAACCATATGCTCAGAGACCCACCATTTCAGTAGAAACACATTCATCAAGATTCATTACAAATACCTTTGGAGATGAAAAACATGACATGATATTGTAGCTCCACCAAACTACACACTAGAGGACAACTATTTAAAGCTGCAGATGGCTGTGTTTTGGCATTAAGAAACGTCTGCCCTTTCATCCTAACGCTACCCACTTTATCACTGATTAATCATTATCACCACTGATGCTGAAGCGTGAGACATGAGACCAGACATGAGAAATTCAGCAGGCAGCTGTTCTTGGTAAAAACCACCAAGCTCCAGCTGCTCAGCGGCAGACGCTGTTAGAAAGCTGCTGAAGGTAGCAGAGCAGTTAGCAGCCTGGTTCATTCAGAGCGGGAAGATGAGGGAACATCAGCTGGACAGAAACACCACACCAAACAGCCCGTCCTGTTTCCTGTTGGCCCAAAAGCACCGGTGACATGCTAACAACAGATCTGATACGATAGGGCAGCTACAGTCACTTCAACCACGACTTATTCAAACTACGCCCAGCACCACCTTGCCTGCGATAGTGTGCCCGTCCTACCGGACAGAAGAGGCCTGGAACTGAAGTGCAGATGTGATTGCTTCCTGCTGTGGTGAAGATGACCCCGTTTCAAAGAGAAGAATGTAAACACCTGCATTTTAGGCCTGTAGCTGAAACACAACTACTGTAGAAATTTAACACAAACCAAAGAGAAGATACAGCGTCTACACCACATGAAACAGGGTGGACTGGCGTACGACAATCCCTTAGAGCAACGTCTACTGGATCTTCTTTTAAAATACATATCATTTCAATATCAGTATAATATGTAGAGAGGAAGTGTGCTCGAGTAAACACACTCAGGGTAATCAGATCATCACAACCAGGAGGTGTCCTGCCCCATGAGTCATTTTAATACAAACTGGGTATTTCTGTATAACATTCAGTGTATTTTAAAAAGGTCGACTTTCCTCTCACTTTAACGCCAACGGCAGGACGGACCCCCCAGGTCAGATCACGTCCATCTGAGTGTGGATCATAGCTACGTTAGCTAGCTAGCTAGTGCTGGCGACGTATGCAGACGAGCTGTAGCTCACTGAGCACACTTTCTCAAATAGGATCTCTCTCCATTGACGACCGTTCATGTTTTGCTGGTCCATCAGCAGGGGCGGGACTCTGGCCCTTCATCAACATGTGCTCAGTTTGTCATTGTCTACCGTTGAGCTCATTTCCTATTTTGAGTGAAAACACTGGTCAAACGTGTTGCTGTTAAATTCATGTGTTCATGTGATCTGACCTGGAGGGCGTCGAACACATTGGCTTAGATGGTCTCTCCAGTCGCTGTCTCTAAACCAGATTTAACACTGGTCCATACAACGCTCTGTCTGGCCGTGGGACTTTAATGTGAACCGTGTCACCAGCATTCAGCATCATTTTTATTTGCTGGATCTACATCCACACTGAAACATGTTATTCTGGGTGGAGTAAAGTCTGCTCTAAACATGCTTCATCATGCTCCAAACAGTGGTGTTTCCAGACCAGGCTGAACCACCAGGCTGAACCACCGGGCTGAACCACCAGGCTGAACCACCAGGCTGAACCACCGGGCTGAACCACCGGGCTGAACCACCAGGCTGAACCACCGGGCTGAACCACCGGGCTGAACCACCGCGCTGAATTACTAGGCTGAACCACCAGGCTGAACCACCGGGCTGAACCACCAGGCTGAACCACCAGGCTGAACCACCGGGCTGAACCACCGCGCTGAATTACTGGGCTGAACCACCGGGCTGAACCACCAGGCTGAACCACCAGGCTGAACCACCGGGCTGAACCACCGGGCTGAATTACCAGGCTGAACTACCAGGCTGAACCACCGGGCTGAACCACCGGGCTGAACCACCAGGCTGAACCATCGGGCTGAATTACCAGGCTGAACTACCAGGCTGAACCACCAGGCTGAACCACCAGGCTGAACTTTATTCTGATAATATTAGGACTTTATTCTGGTAATATTAGGACTTTATTCTGGTAATATTAGGACTTTATTCTGGTAATATTAGGACTTTATTAGGACTTTATTCTGGTAATATTAGGACTTTATTCTGGTAATATTAGGACTTTATTAGGACTTTATTCTGGTAATATTAGGACTTTATTCTGGTAAAATTAGGACTTTATTCTGGTAATATTAGGACTTTATTCTGGTAATATTAGGACTTTATTCTGGTAATATTAGGATTTTATTCTGGTAATATTAGGACTTTATTCTGGTAATATTAGGACTTTATTAGGACTTTATTCTGGTAATATTAGGACTTTATTCTGGTAAAATTAGGACTTTATTCTGGTAATATTAGGACTTTATTCTGGTAATATTAGGACTTTATTAGGACTTTATTCTGGTAATATTAGGACTTTATTCTGGTAAAATTAGGACTTTATTCTGGTAATATTAGGACTTTATTCTGGTAAAATTAGGACTTTATTCTGGTAATATTAGGATTTTATTCTGGTAATATTAGGACTTTATTATTTTTCTGGTAATATTAGGACTTTATTCTGGTAATATTAGGACTTTATTCTGGTAATATTAGGACTTTATTAGGACTTTATTCTGGTAATATTAGGACTTTATTCTGGTAAAATTAGGACTTTATTCTGGTAATATTAGGACTTTGTTCTGGTAATATTAGGACTTTATTAGGACTTTATTCTGGTAATATTAGGACTTTATCCTGGTAAAATTAGGACTTTATTCTGGTAAAATTAGGACTTTATTCTGGTAATATTAGGACTTTATGAGGACTTTATTCTGGTAATATTAGGACTTTATTCTCATCGTAAATTCAGACTTTTTTCTTGTAATATTAAAACTTTTTTCTCAATGTCAGATTTTTTTCCCTCGCTGTGTTGAAAGGTTTGAGAAGGTCACTTTAAAGGTCACTGTAACTAACAAGAACAGAAATAAAGGAGAAATCAGCATAGTTTTAGGGTACTAAAGCAAAATATTTCAAGCCCACTGTAAGGGCACCTGACAAAATGACAGAGGTGATGAGGCACTAATATATATCTACAATAATCCGCTTATACTGAAGACAACACAAACCAAGATCTGTCATTCCTGAAGACCTCGTGGCCCAGACTCTCTCTCTCTGAATGAATCCAGCAGTATCAGACAGGCTTTGTTAACAGCAGTCAGCTGATGGATAATGCTGCTAATAGACAGCACAGCCTGAGACTCCACACCAGCACAACACGCTGAGATGCAGCCAGGAAATCACAGCTAAACTGAGCGTCGTATGCTGGAACAACCCCCCCCAGAGGCAGCTCCAAACGTCTTCATGGCCTCGATCCAACGGAGGGAAAGAGACAAGGAAAGACAGAAAAACAAAAAACTGAAAAGTTCAATGAAAGCTCAGCGCTCACCTTTCTGAGCCAGGAGAAGTGCCTGTAGAAGTCAATGGGAGTCTCCATGCTCCCAGCCCATAGCTGTCCAGCCTGTCTCCTCTGTGACTGTGTCCCACTCTACCATGCTGTCCGGCCTGTCTCCTCTGTGACTGTGTCCCACTCTACCATGCTGTCCGACCCAGGCGGGACAGCCTCAGACTGGATTCCTGAGCTGCCAGACGGCTGGATCATGTGAGCTCTGTGGAGGAGGGCTCTGATCGCTGCCTCTCCGCTGGGACAACTCCCCCGGTTTGTCCCTTCCTCCTACAGCTCCTCTCTCTTTTTCCCCACTTCCTCCCTCACTTCCTCTCTCCTTCCATCACACACTCCTCACCCTCCTCTCTTCCTGTGTTCTGGTTGTTCTTCTCTTCTTCTTCTTCTTCACCTCCAGTTCTTTCTCTCCTTCTCAGTCTCTCTTTGTCTTTCCTCTTCTCTCTCCCGGCTGAGTCCAGACAGGACGTGGTGGTGGGAGGGTCTTCTCTTCTCTCTCTGTCAGCTCTCTCTCTCTCTCTCTCTCTCTCTCTCTCTCTCTCTCTCTCTCTCTCTCCCAGACCAAACTAAAACACACCTGTCAAGTTTCACAGTGATCCCCTCTGTCCAACAGACAGACAGACAGACAGACTGACAGACAGACAGACAGACTGACAGATGGACAGACAGACAGACTGACAGATGGACAGACAGACAGACTGACTGACAGATGGACAGAAAGACAGACAGATGGACAGTCAGACAGACAGATGGACAGACAGACAGACAGACTGACCGACAGATGGACAGAAAGACAGACTGATGAACAGATGGACAGACAGACCCAGGCTCTGTGAGACCTGAATGTCCTCATCTGGTCCATGAGGGTAAATTTAAATGGACTGTGATGTGTAGAAGCCGTCCACATGTAGTACATGGTGTACTGAGCAGGGTGGGTCCGTTCTGTAAAGAATTACTGCTGATGGGTCAAATAACACAGCCATTACATCATAATAATAAACTTAATTTATGTACCACTGTTCTTAACAAGGTCACCATGTACTTTACATGAAAAACAGCAGATACAAACAAAACAAATAAAAACACTCATTTACGAGACTCATTTACGTAATGCTGAGGTGATAAACTGGTTATTGTTGTTGGTGGGAGGATTTCATGGGTTGGGTGAAATCTGAAACCAAATGCTCTGAATGAGTCCAGGCAGGTTCACAGAGGACCAGGTATCAGGGCCAGGTATAAGGACATACCTGGTACCTGGTACCTCCTTACATGACAGCTGTACAGGGGTGACCTCCATTTCCAATGGGATATCGGGAACTGTAATATCTGTGAAACTTGGAAAAATGTGGAGTACTGGACAGTGCCGATCAGCCGTGACTCTTTTTCTATATACTGATCTGACAAAACTGAGGACTCGAAGAAAGCAGGTGCTTTGGTTAATTTGCAAACTGAGTTGATGGGACTGCATTTCATTGGACTTGTAATGCTACCTTGTACAATTTCATGTGACAATAAATTGACTACATGACTGAAGAAGCCTAAGCTCCAGTCTTGGTTAGCACTCGTACCAACCAGCATCTGGTGAGTCCGTCCTCACTCCATGACACGGTGCGTGGAGGTGCTAACCTGCTCAGAACATACTGGAAAAGTCTACAGACTTTAACTGGCAGTGACCTTTGCTGATGAGTAAGATCCGAGTCCCGCTCATCTGCATGTAGGGTACTGTTGGTGCTGCAGGGCAGGGTTAGCGTTAGCTGGCTACACAGAGTAGCATCTAGTCCATTCTCTTCCATGTTATAGCTTAGCTTCTTAGCTTAACGTCTTAATGTTAGCGAGCTAGCTTGGTAGCTTTGAGCTAGGTGGGCGTGTCTCAGCAACCAGGTTTCAGGCTGCCTCAGCTCCATCCTTAGCTGGAGACGTTAATGCCAAGATGGCGACGGCCAGCGCCGCCCGCTTTGAGCTTCATTTTGTTCTTCAGAAACCTATGGTTGGCGTCACGGAGACTGTGTCCATATTTTACACAGTCTATGCTCGAAATGCTAAATAAAGTATAAATCTTCCTCCTCTTATTTTTTGTCCTCATGCCTGGCCCTAATAGTACAGGATGAGGCATAAACAAGACAAACAACGGAATAAAGTGACCATTTTGTGAAAAATGTGAAGTGTCGAGGTAGCACACAAGGCTAGAAAGAAGATGTCCATCTTGGCTGTTATTTCATTGGTTGGAGTACTGATTTTACTAACAACAGTAACATACTGTAACGACTGAGTCCAACGGGTCTGGACTCAAACCCACGACACCGACTGCAGGCAGGTGTAAAATAATGCAAAGTCTTTACTGGATCACAAAGAGATTGGTACACGGGTGGTCAAAATCTGACGAGCAAACTAATCCAAATCACTGGGCAGAGCAGAGTCAACAAACCAGCAGAGGTTCAAAAAGGACGAGGAGTCTAACAAGGAAACGAGGCTGGAACGCTTTCTCACGGAGGAACGAAGACGAACTGGCAACACAAGGAAGAGGAGACGCACATTAACACATACATACTGGTGGAGGGGAGGGACTGACCAGAGACAGGTGGATACAACCAGGGGCGGGGCTAGACAGTCAACAGGTGGAAACAATCAGGGGCGGGGCTAGACAGTCAACAGGTGGAAACAATCAGGGG
>CAMQGK010000515.1:227500-277500 GCA_947000775.1 Pterois miles | reverse complement strand
CTGCTGCTGGAACAGTGAGAGTGAACCGAAACCATCAGCTTCTCACAAGTGGAAGTCCATGTCGGGTTTCTACGGCTACAGACACCGCACATGAACTACTGTACTACTACACCTAATTCAACTGTTGATGAGGGCATAAACAACGAATCCTTCGTTTTCTCAGAGTCAGAAGGCGACACAGCGAGAGGGTGAGAGGGAGATGATGGCCGAGGATTTGATGTCAAAGCAAAATGCAATTTGGTAAT
Source organism: Pterois miles (assembly GCA_947000775.1). Classification (NCBI taxonomy): domain Eukaryota; kingdom Metazoa; phylum Chordata; class Actinopteri; order Perciformes; family Scorpaenidae; genus Pterois; species Pterois miles. The sequence goes on along the minus strand of CAMQGK010000515.1, from coordinate 277,255 downwards.
ATTTAGGATTTAAATCCAGTGCTGTAGGGGAACCATAACGTTAATGAGGCACTCCTGTAAACTGTCCGCTGTAATCCCCGTCACCGGTTGACACGAGTTCATTAAAGCTGCAATCAGTAACTTTGAGCAAATATCATAAAAGTTATTTTGTCAAATCTGAGCCAGATTATCTGCCTCCTGTTAGTGCTGCTAAAGGCATCTGCATCAAAACGGCCCTTTCTGCTCAGCGTCAGTCAATGTGGATCTCAGTGTTTTATTATAAAGTTACACAGCTCTGTCTCCAGGTTTTTACCTACTGGAACAGAGAGAGATGATGATGATGATGATGATGACGATGATGGTGATGATGATGATGATGATGATGATGATGGTGGTGATGATGATGATGATGATGGTGAGGATGATGATCTGGTCAGAGCAGCTAGATTCCTCACAGCTGACCTCTCACCAGACTCAAACTCTCCCTCTGTTTGATTAAATACCTGAAGTGATACAGGCCTGACAGGCCCCATCATTTAAGTTCTGACCACAGAAATTCACCTGACAAGAAAAACATAGTTGTATAGAATCTACCACTAACTAACTACCACTAACCCTAACCCTAACTCCAGAAACAGCCTCATGCTCTAACTACTGCTGGATGAAAGCATGAATCCTGAAAACACAACAGCTGCTTCTTTCCGTTCAGCATGTTGGATATTTCTGAGAACGTCAACATCACAATGAATATACTTGTAGAGTTTGTGTATTACTGGGCAGTGCTTCCTGTTCTGAGAGCCAGTGAACCCACCTTTGATTAGAAGAGACATGAACTCTGAGCAGTGCAGGGTCTAACCCAGCGGTCTAACCTCTGTGAGTTTCACAGAGGTTAGAGTTATTAACCCAGATGGTCGCTCTGTCCGAATGTCTGGACAACTCCCAGTTTGGTTCTCATGAAAATGTGATGATCCCTTTGTGGCTTTGTGTAAAATGTGTTCACAGCTATTGAATGGATTACCATAAAAGTTGGAAAGGACATTCATGTGGACGGATCCTTTTGACTTTGGTGAATTTTCACCTGGCGCCCCCACCACTTCAAAATTTCCATGTGTCCAGTAATTAAAAAAGAACAAAAGTTTGGAAATGATTGTTTGGTGGATCACTTTCCTGCTGTTCCAGTGCTAACTGTCACTGTATCTGACATGGCTGAAAGGCCGTTTATTCACCATCCTGATGAAGTAATGAATGTGAATTTCTCCACTGTGAGACTAATAAAGGAATATCTTATCTTATCTTAAGGATCGGCAGCTCAGCTGATTCTCCCCCACAGTGTGTTCTGCTGTTGGAACTGACTTTACAGACTTTTTCCTGGACCTGCTGGGTGCTGCGCCCCACTAAACTGATCATTTTCATTGGCCGGGACCTGGTCGGTGACCAGCTTCAGGAAGCGGAGCCAGGCTGCTGTGGCAGTGTATGAATGCTCCACCCGCTACTGAGGCTCCTGACGGTGTATTACATGAATAAAGTGCAAAATTGTGTTTGTTCCTTGTTACTGATCGACAGTTCAATCATCCAATCAACCAAACAGCTCAGAACCAGAGTCGGTACCAACAGGAGAGCACGCTGGTGGAGAATTTAGGCTGATTTCACTGGGTGCTGCCCACATAATCAGCTGTGCTGCTCATCTTCAAATACACGATCCTGACATCACTGTGAGGGTCAATAAACAGGCTTTCAACCATGTCAAATACAACGACAGTTAGCATCGTTACGACACAGAAACGATCCACCAAACAATCATTTCCATCCTTTTTTTTTGTTGAGTTTTGGTGCAAAACTAACAACTTTCTCATGAGCTTCATGTACTCTGGAGGTACTGGCTACGCCAACCAACTCATCTTCTCCATGTGGTCCACTGAGAGTGAGAACATCATGTGCAATGCTTCATGGGAATAAAGAAACAGTTCCTCATGCTTAAAAGGCCAAGCATTAAAAAAGCAGAACGTACATCTGGACTGATGCTCATCTTCACTTATTTCTTCCTGTGTTTTAACAGCGCTCAGCGGCGATCTACCATGCTGAAATAATGTTACACACTAGAATCACATTCTATCCGACTGCTTAAAGAGGACAAAAACAGCAGAAACACATTATGATGACGTGGACAATAAATGAAATCTGACATCTCCAGCTGGCACCGGGGGCTGCCGTTACATTTTTGAACACAAAACTGCAGACAGCAAACTTTATCTTAAATAAATCAACAGGTCTTGCTCTAATGGACGGTGACTGGGAGCGTATACTTTACTCACCGTTCCACTGTGCAGCCAGGCCATGAGAATCTGTGCTGTTTCTGAAGGTAGCTGTGCTCTGAGGCCGTCCCTCTCATCCTGGTTGGCTTGGAGCTCCAAGGCGAGTTTCAGGTCCTCGGCTAGCTGAATGACCTGCAGAGGTCCGGCGCTGACGGGAAAACCTGCCTCATACTTGCTGTTAGAGAGCTCCACCGCTGCAGCTTTGGATCCTGGAGAGGGTGAGGAAGGGGGGAGGAGAGAAACCTCATTAATATCATTATTCAGAACTGACACATGACTGCAGCGCTAACTAGCCTGACAGCTGTTTATTACCAGCGAATGCACGAGGACTGACAGAAGAGGAGCTTTGAAAACTAGCAAAATTTATTCTGACATACTGAACGTCCTCCTGAACATTTCCACAGTGTCCATGTGTCACACACACACACACACACACACACACACACACACACACACACACACACACACACACAATCTGATCACTATGACGGTGGAAAGCAGCCACACATCACCGGCCCTCCATACAGTCAATCGACTCCAAAATGAATAAGCAGCACATAATGAATCGATCTTTGCTTGGATGTCGTACAGCAGAACAGAGCCTCAGAGTCAGTGGAGGAAATCTAAAACATCTGGATCAGGTAGTAGAAGGTCACTTGGTCATGAGCTGATATGGACATCGGTAATGAAGCAACGAATCACAGTCTTTACAGCAGGACTAACAGAACATGAACACACTGATCTCCCCGTCCATCCACGAAGTGTGTTTGAGCCAGAGCAGCACAGAAAAAGCATTATTCATACACTCCAGCACAAATTATCATCAACTTATCATCATTATCATGAGGACACGAAGACATGAGGACATGAGGACAGGAGGACTCACTGTAGATACTAACATCAGCACCTCCAGCACAACTTATCATCAACTTATCATCAAGAAGAAGAAGAAGAAGATATTCCTTTATTAGTCCCACGAGGGGAAATTCAATTTTTTCACTCTGTTGTTAACTTATACACGGTACATGCAGACCTGAACACACACATGCACAAACATGCAACAATGGAGAGGTGTCAGAGTGGGGGGGCTGCTCCTGACAAGTGCCCCGAGCAGTTGGGGGTTTGGTGCCTTGCTCAGGGGCACCTCGGCAGTGCCCAAGAGGTAAACTGGCACCTCTCCAGCTACCAGTTCACACTCAGTTTTTGGTCCATGTCGGGACTTGAACCGGTGACCCTCCGGTTCCCAAGCCAACTCCCTACAGACTGAGCTACTGCCGCCCCATCAACTTGTCATCATTATCATGAGGACATGAGGACTGGAGGACATGAAGACATGAGGACAGGATAACAGGAGGATAGGAGGACATGAGGACAGGAGAACACTCAGACAAGAGAACATGACGACATTAAGACATGAGGACACCTGGACACTCGGAAAGGAAGACATGAGTAGAAATGAGGACACTTGGACATGAGAACAGGGGGACAGGAGGATAGGAGGACATGAGGACAGAAGGACATGAGGACAGGAGGACATGAGGACAGAAGGACATGAGGACAGGAGGACAGAAAGACATGAGGACAGGAGGACAGAAGGACATGAGGACATGAGGACAGGAGGACAGAAGGACTCAAGGACATGAGGACAGAAGGACATGAGGACAGAAGGACATGTGGACAGGAGGACAGAAGGAAAGAAGGACAGAAGGACATTAGGACAGAAGGACATGAGGACAGAAGGAAAGAAGGACAGAAGGACATGCGGAGATGAGGACAGGAGGACAAAAGGAAAGAAGGACAGAAGGACATGAGGAGATGAGGACAGGAGGACAAAAGGACAGAAGGACATGAGGACAGGAGGACAGAAGGACAGGACAGGAGGAAAGGAGGACAGAAGGACATGAGAACAGTAGGACAGAAGGGCATGAGGACAGGAGGACAGAAGGACAGAAGGACAGGAGGACATGTGGACATGAGGACAGAAGGGCATGAGGACAGAAGGGCATGTGGACATGAGGACAGAAGGACAGAAGGACATGAGGACAGGAGGACAGGAGGACAGAAGGACTCAAGGACATGAGGACAGAAGGACATGAGGACAGAAGGACATGTGGACATGAGGACAGAAGGGCATGAGGACAGAAGGGCATGAGGACAGAAGGGCATGAGGACATGAGGACAGAAGGACAGAAGGGCATGAGGACAGAAGGACAGAAGGGCATGAGGACAGAAGGGCATGAGGACAGGAGGACAGAAGGACATGAGGACAGGAGGACAGAAGGACATGAGGACATGTGGACATGAGGACAGAAGGACAGAAGGGCATGAGGACAGAAGGACAGAAGGACATGAGGACAGGAGGACAGAACAACAGAAGGACAGAAGGAACAGGAGATTGAACCACCAAGCACTCAAACATAAGATGTTTGTTTATGAAAGAATAAAAAATACTTATTGATTCTGGATGTTTTGAACTGTCGGATATTGACATCAGCCTCAGAAATCCTGGATATACTTCCAACCAGCTCATAGTTAGTCTGGCATTGTGATCCAGCCGACACGCAGTGTACCAGGTTCTGCTGTAGTAGTAATGTGTGGTGGTGATGCCACAGCATCAGTGCGATGCTGTGCCTGTCCATGCAGTCTGATCTACTACACTACTACTACTACTACTACTACGCTAACTACTACACCCACTAACCTCACAAGCACTCTCAGACATTCTACTCTGGATTAGTCGGTATATGTAGTTTTAGTTCACTGCCTCTGATTATTTGCACTACTGTGTGCTGTCCTTTTCCACCATGATCTCTGGCAGCTCTCTTTCTGACGCTCCTCTGGGGAGGAGTTAATGGGAGAATGGTCTTACAGCATACACAACAGGTTCACTAGTATTCCCACGAGATGCTCAACCACAGAGAGCAAACTGTTGATCATAGAAAGCAATATGACCTGCATATCAAATTCTCTGGATAAGTGTCTCTAATTTCCTTTTCAGTGATTGGCTGATATTATCGCTAATGGGATTTTGAATGTATTTCTATTTGCGGTCGCTGAGAGCCGGAATAGCAAACTCAGAGCACTCGATGAGGTCAGCTTGTCTCGGGCGAAGAGCTTCAGATGTGACAGTGGTACATCGGACCTCTGAGGAGGCGCTATGACGACCCTGAGGGTCAGAACAGGAAACCAGCCGCAAACGGGTTCTTCACATTCAGGGAACTATCTCCGTCACCGAAAACGGTCTCAGCTTCAGGAATTCAAAAACAACCCAAGGTCCCTCCCTCTCTCTCTCTCTCTCTCTCTCTCTCTCTCTCTCTCTCTCTCTCTCTCTCTCTCTCTCTCTCCCTCTCTCTCTCTCTCTCTCTCTCTCTCCCTCTCTCTCTCTCTCTCTCTCCCTCTCCCTCCCTCTCTCTCTCTCTCTCTCTCCTCTCTCTCCCTCTCTCCTCCCTCTCTCTCTCTCTCTCTCTCTCTCTCTCTCTCTCTCTCTCTCTCTCTCTCTCTCTCTCTCTCTCTCTCTCTCTCTCCCCCTCTCTCTCTCTCTCTCTCTCTGTCTCCCTCTCTCTCTCTCACAAAAGGCTCTCCCACTCTCTCTGTCTCTCTCTCTGTCTCTCTCTCCATCGACCCACCCCTTCCTCTCTCTCTCTCTCTCTCTCTCTACCTGCCTCTACTCAAACCTCATGCTCCAATCAGAATGCTGTTCCTGGAGTAACATTTTCTCAACAGGAGAGTCAGGACAGGGCTTCAAAATAAAACCTTCGTACTATATCTTAACAGGGCACTTTTATTGTTCTGTTTTCAAAATAAAAGCCCCAGAATGTGCTGAAAATCAAATATTTTTAAATTTGCATATTTTCCAAAATAAATGTCCCTAGAAGTTAGGAACTCTAATTTTGAAACAAAAAAAATGCAAACCGACAAGATTTGTGCCTCGCATGCAGCGGTGCACCAGCTGCAGTGCATGAGCACAACAGACAACCGAGTCCTCAGTTCACTTTTCCGCCAGAGTTACTGTAGCAGCCACGGCACTGCGTGTAGTGTCGCAGATATGCAGCCGCTTTCCCAGTAAAATTTAGGAGGTTGTCAGCTGTGTGTCTTCCCAGTGTACCTATAGCGATAGTCCGACTACATGGGTGGCTTTGTGCTCCCTGCAGCCACACACACACGTCTGTCAGCACGGCGTAACAAGTGAGTTCCTGATAGACCGTGTGCAGGTGGTGAGTTGTGACAGACCGTGTGGTGGTGGTGAGTTGTTGGTGCATTACTGGAGTAGCAGACAGTGTGTGTACAGATTATTTGTTGTGAATAAATGTGACGAGGCTAAAATTTCTCCACTTCGGTCAAACAAGCTCAAGATCGGAACCAACGGCTCAGACTCTCTTAAGGTGAATCAGCTTTTCTCCTTAAAATGATTAGCCACTCCTCCGACTTTTCCTCAGCTTTTTAATTAATTATTAATATTTCTTTTAACCATTTAATTGCATTAATCGGTTAAAATGCTTAATGCTGGTTAATAGTTAAATTGTTAATTATTAACATCCCTTCTAGAAATGTGATTCAACGTTTTCCCAATGGCACTAGTGTTACAAAATTTTACAACAATCACTATAAAATGTCATATTGAATCAAAATACAAACTGGCCAGTATGGACTCAGCCGGCTGAGAACCAGTACACGACGCCATCCGCGCCCAGGGAAAGGTTGGAGAGCAGGTTGGTCATCTGGGCTCCCAGCTACAGAGCCTGATGACTCGTCGCTGTTTTCGCCATGTCTACCCCACCTTTGGTTCCGGTTCCCGCCAACCCGCCACAATCGCTGCCAGCTTCCAACTGTTCACCTCATCTGGCTAAGGCTGAGCGGTTCTCTGGGTGGGCTACATTTTGAGTTACAAGCTTCCCGGTTCCTGTCTGAGCGATCCAAAGTGGCGTTCATCATCACACACCTCTCCGGCAGGGCAGAGGCGTGGGCAACAGCAGAATGGGCCAGAGACTCCCCGGTATGTAATTCGCTGAGCATGTTCACTGAGATTTTTGATCATTCCGCTCCAGGAAGAGAGGCTGCACGGGCACTGGTCAGGATTCACCTGAGAGACAAGCCTCTAATTATGCCATCGAGTTCTGCACCCTGGCGACTTAACGGCTGGAATGACACTTCCCTCCTCAACACCTTCCTCCACACTTTGTCGGACCCGGTCAAGGATCAGATTGCCCCGCTGGACCTCCCATCTGACCTGGACTCCATCATAGCCCTCGCCATCTGCACTGACAATCAGCTGTACGAGAGGGAGAGACGCAGACCGGCAGTTCCTCCTCCCGTCCCGCCTCTGAAGGTAACACCACCATCCTCACAGTTGTGGACAGATTTTCTAAGATGGTTCATTTTGTTCCTCGACCCAAATTATCCACCACCAAGAAAATGGCAGAGGTCATGCTATCCCATGTGTTTTGTCTGCATGGCTTCCCGAGGGATATGGTGTCGGACCAGGGGCCGCAGTTCATTTCCCAGTTCTGGAAGGAGTTTTGCGCCCTGCTTGGTGCTTCAGTCAGTCTCTCCTATCGTTATCATCCCCAATCTAATGGCCAGACGGACAGGCTAATTCAGGAGTTGGAAACAGGGCTCCAATGTCTCATCTCACAGAACCCTACTACCTGTAGTAAGCATCTTATATGGATTGAATATGCACATAACACACTGCCTTGCTCCACTTCTGGTCTTTCTCCCTTTCAGTGTGCATATGGTTACCAACCCCCGCTGTTCCCCAAGGTGGAGAAGGAGGTTAGCGTCCCCTGGGCTCACACCCTGATTCGCTGCTGCCACCGGGTGTGGAGAGGGGCCCACCAGATGTTGTTATGGACTTACCGACCAGGACAAAGAGTTTAGCTTTCTACCAAAGACCTCCCTCTGCGAGTGGAATCAACAAAACTGGCTCCCCGTTTTGTTGGCCCTTTCCCCATTTCTAAAGTGGTTAACCCGGCGGCAGTACGGCTGCAGTTTCCCCGATTCATGCGCATTCACCCTACCTTCCACATGGGTCACCTCAAACCTGGGAGGAGAGTCCCAGCCTCCAGACCCACACCAACCCCCCGGATATTGATGGAGGACAGTTTACACGGTGAAGCGACTCCTGGCGTGCCATCGTCAGAGCAGGGGGCATCATTACCTGGTGGACTGGGAGGGTTATGGTTCTGAGGAGAGATCCTTTGTCTAAACCAAAAACATCATGGACCCCGAGCTCATCCGTGAATTCTACAGACATCATCCTGATCTTCCTGGGACATCAGGTGCCGTCCCTAGAGGGGAGGTTCTGTCACCAGATCTTAGGTCATGTTTTGTTTCTGTTTTGGTTCTGTCTTCTCATTTTCATTGTTGTCTCTTCCTGTTTTATTTTGAAATCACTAACCTTCCCTTTCATTTCAGATGTACTGCACTTCCTGTAAATTTCTCCACTGTGGGACAAATAAAGGAATATCTTATCTTATCCTGCCCTCGTGTGTCTCCACGCCCCCTGACCTACTTTCCATCACCTCACCTGTGTCTGATTGTAGCCCCGCCCACTGATTGTGTCCACCTGTGTCTCATTATTCACTCCCCCACCAGTGTATAATGTCCCCCCTTCCTCATGTTGCCAATTCATAGTTGATCCTTACGGTGATTCACGTTACAGCGGTTTTTCAAGTGTCTGCTTTTTGTGAATGAATTTCTGCCTGTTTTTTGACCCTGCCTTTGTCTGCTGCTTTTTAGATCGGGTTGACTGTCTGATTCCTCTCCTGTGTACCGACCTTTGCCTAATTAAAGACAAATACTCTTTTACTTTGCCTGAGTGTTTGAGTCGTGCATCTGAGTTCAGTTCTCTACTGATCCGCTTAAAAATCTCAAAACATATCAAATCATCATCCAATATGACTGTAGACAATGGTAAAGGATGTTCCAACCAGACAATGTTTTCCAGTCACTCCCATATCACAAAGACGATGCTGCTGCTACATAAATCTCACCTGCGATGATGTCATCCATCTGCTCGAGTGCTGCCTCCAGCATGTGACTGGCTTCTGTTTCCATGGTGATGGTGGGAAGCATCACGTCTCAGGTTCTGATGTTTTTTAGAACAAAAAAATTGAAAATTAGTTGGATTAATGAGCAACTTGGCAATGTCGTTATATACGTATTACAGTATGTAAAGAATGGTGAAACACTCCACACCTGAGAGGGCCTAAGAAACAGAACAATGACAGGGTTTACACTAAAGAAGGCCTCAGGAATATAAAAATGACAGGGTTTACACCAGACAGGGCCCAAGAAATGGAACAATGACAGTGTTGAGACCAGAGAGGGCCGAATGAACAGAACAATGACAAGGTTTAAGTCAGAGAGGGCTTAAGAAACAGAACAATACAGTGCTTACACCGGAGAGGGCCTAAGGGACAGAACAATGATAGGGTTTAAGTCACACAGGCCGAAAGAAACAGAACAATGCAGCGTTTGCACCACAGAAGACCTAAGAAAACGAACAATGACAGGGTTTACACTAGAGAGGGCCTCAGAAACAGAAGGTCAGGGATTACACTAGATAAGGCTGAAGGAACAGACCAATGAAAGGGATTAACTAGAGAGGGCCTCAGGAGCAGAACAATGTCGTGGATGACACTAGAGAGGGCCGACAACAGAGAACAATGATAGGGTTTACACTAGAGAGGACAAAAGAAACAGAACAATGGGTTTACACTAGACGGGTCTCAGGAAAAGAAGAATGACAGGGTTTACACTAGAGTTGTCCTAAGAAACAGAACAATGACCGGGTTTACACCAGAGAGGGCCTCAGGAACAGAACAATGACAGGGTTTACACGAGATTGGGCTTCAGGAAAAAAAAAATGACAGGGTTTACTTCAGAGAGGGCTTCAGGAACAGAACAATGACAGGGTTTACACTAGAGTTGTCCTAAGAAACAGAACAATGACAGGGTTTACACCAGGGGCCCGAGGGGGGGAAGAGGGGGAAGGGGGGGTGGGCGGTCGAGGGGGGAGGGGGGAAAAGGGGGCGAGGGGGAAAGAAAAGGGAACAGAGGGGAGGGGAGGAAAGAGGAAAGGGGCAGGAGAGGAGGGGAAGGGGAGGTTTACCAGAGAGGGCCTCAGAAACAGAACAATGACAGGGTTTACTTTAGAGAGGGCCTCAGGAACAGAACAATGACAGGGTTTACACCAGAGAGGGCCTCAGGAACAGAACAATGACAGGGTTTACACCAGAGAGGGCCTCAGGAACAGAACAATGACAGGGTTTACACTAGAGAGGTCCTCAAGAAAAGAACAATGACAGGGTTTACACCACAGAGGGCCTCAGAAAAGGAACAATGACAGGGTTTACACGAGATTGGGCTTCAGGAAAGAAAAAAAATGACAGGGTTTACTTCAGAGAGGGGCTTGAGGAACAGAACAATGACAGGGTTTACACCAGAGAGGGCCTCAGGAACAGAACAATGACAGCGTTTACACCAGAGAGGGCCTCAGAAACAGAACAATGACAGGGTTTACTTTAGAAAGGACCTCAAGAACAAAACAATGACAGGGTTTACACCAGAGAGGGCCTCAGAAACAGAACAATGACAGGGTTTACTTTAGAGAGGGCCTCAGGAATAAAACAATGACAGGCTTTACACCAGAGAGGGCTCAGAAACAGAACAATGAAAGGGTTTACTTCAGAGAGGGCCTCAGGAACACAACAATGACAGGGTTTACACTAGAGTGGTCCTAAGAAAGAGAACAATGACAGGGTTTACACTAGAGAGGGCCAAAGAAACAGAGCAATGACAGGGTTTACACTAGAGAGGGCCTCAGGAGTAGAACAATGATAGGGTTTACACTAGAGAGGGCCGCAGGAACAGAACAATGACAGGGTTAACACTAGAGTGGGCCAAAAAAATAGAACAATGACAGGGTTTACTTTAGAGAGGGCCTCAGGAACAGAACAATAACAGGGTTTACACCAGAGAAGGCCTCAGAAAAACAACAATGACCGGGTTTACACTAGAAAGGGCCTAAGAAACAGAGCAATGACAGGGTTTACACTAGAGAGGGCCTCAGGAGTAGAACAATGATAGCGTTTACACTAGAGAGGGCCTAAGAAACAGAACAATGACAGGGTTTACACTAGAGAGGGCCTCAGGAATCGAAAAATGACAGGGTTTAAACTAGAGAGGGACTCAGGAACAGAACAATGACAGGGTTTACACTAGAGAGGGCCTAAGAAACACAACAATGACAGTGTTTACACTAGAGAGGGCCTGAGGAGCAGAACAATGACAGGGTTTACACTAGAGTGGGCCTAAGAAAAAGAACAATGACAGGGTTTACACTAGAGAGGGCCTCAGGAACAGAACAATGGCAGGGTTTGCACGAGAGAGGGTCAAAAAAACAGAACAATGAAAGGATTTACACCAGAGAGGGCCTCAAAAACAGAACAATGATAGGGTTTACAAGAGATTGGGCTTCAGGAACAGAACAATGACAGGGTTTACTTTAGAGACGGCCTCAGGAACAGAACAATTACAGGGTTTACCCTACAGTGGGCTTCAGGAAAAGAACAATGACAGGGTTTACACTAGAGAGGGCCTCAAGAACAGAACAATGACAGGTTTTACACGAGAGTGGGCCTCAGGAACAGAACAATGAGGGGTTTGCACTAAGGGCTAAGAAACAGAACAATGACAAGGTTAAAAAAAGGCCTTCAAAAAAAAAAATAACAAGGTTTTCACCAAATTGGGCCTCAGGAGTAGAACAATGATAGGTTTACAGTAGAGAGGGCTGCAGGAACAGAACAATGACAGGGTTAACACGAGAGTGGGCCTAAAAAACCGAACAATGAGGTTTTACAGGGAAAAAGGACAAGAAAAAAAAAAAATTACAGGTTTTACTAAAACTTGAGTTTTAGAAAAAAAAAAAGATTGGTTTTAAAAAAGATTTGGTTTTGAGAAAAAAAAAATAAAAGGTTTTTTTTTTAGACGCCCCCAGAAAAAAAAAAATTAAAAGGTTTACCCCATAGTGGGCTTCAAAAAAAAAAAAATGAAAGAGTTTACACTAGAGAAGGCCCCAAAAACAAAACAATGACAGGTTTTACACGAGAGTGGGCCTCAGGAACAGAACAATGAGGGGGTTTGCACTAGAGAGGGCCTAAGAAACAGAACAATGACAAGGTTTACACGAGAGAGGGCCTTACAAACAGAACAATGACAGGGTTTACAGCAGAGTGGGCCTCAGGAGTAGAACAATGATAGGGTTTACAGTAGAGAGGGCTGCAGGAACAGAAAAATGACAGGGTTAACACTAGAGTGGGCCTAAAAAACAGAACAATGACAGGGTTTACAGCAGAGAGGGCCACGGGAACAGAACAATGACAGGTTTTACGCAAGACTGGGCTTCAGGAACAGAACAATGACAGGTTTACTTCAGAGAGGGCCTCAGGAAAATAACAATGACAGGGCTTACACTAGAGAGGACCTCAGGAGTAGAACAATGACAGTGTTTACACTAGAGTGGGCCTAAGAAACAGAACAATGACAAGGTTTACACTAATGAGGGCCTCAGGAACAGAGCAATGACAGGGTTTACACTAGAGTGGGCCTAAGAAACAGAACAATGACAGGGTTTACAAGAGAGAGGGCCTAAAAAACAGAACAATGACAGGGTTTACTTTAGAGAGGGCCTCAGGAAAAGAACAATAACAGGTTTTACACCAGAAAAGGCCTCAGAAAAACAACAATGACAGGGTTTACACCAGAGAGGGCCTCGTGAACAGAACAATGACAGGGTTTACTTTAGAGAGGGCCTCAGGAACAGAACAATGACAGGGTTTACACCAGAGAGGGCCTCAGGATCAGGACAATGACAGGGTTTACACTAGAGTGGTCCTAAGAAAGAGAACAATGACAGGGTTTACAATAGAGAGGGCCTAAGAAACAGAGCAATGACAGGGTTTACACTAGAGAGGGCCTCAGGAGTAGAACAATGATAGGGTTTACACTAGAGAGGGCCGCAAGAACAGAACAATGACAGGGTTAACACTAGAGTGGGCCTAAAAAACAGAACAATGACAGGGATTACACTAGAGAAGGCCTCAGGAGCAGAACAATGACAGGGTTTGCACTAGAGAGGGCCAAAGAAACAAAACAATGACAGGGTTTAAATCAGAGAGGGCCTCAGGAAAATTACAATGACAGGGTTTACAATAGAGAGGACCTCAGGAGTAGAACAATGACAGGGTTTACACCAGAGAGGGCCTCAGGAACACAACAATGACAGGGTTTACACCAGAGAGGGCCTCGTGAACAGAACAATGACAGGGTTTACTTTAGAGAGGGCCTCAGGAACAGAACAATGACAGGGTTTACACCAGAGAGGGCCTCAGGATCAGGACAATGACAGGGTTTACACTAGAGTGGTCCTAAGAAAGAGAACAATGACAGGGTTTACAATAGAGAGGGCCTAAGAAACAGAGCAATGACAGGGTTTACTTTAGAGAGGGCCTCAGGAACAGAACAATGACAGGGTTTACACCAGAGAGGGCCTCAGGATCAGGACCATGACAGGGTTTACACTAGAGTGGTCCCAAGAAAGAGAACAATGACAGGGTTTACACTAGAGAGGGCCTAAGAAACAGAGCAATGACAGGGTTTACACTAGAGAGGGCCTCAGGAGTAGAACAATGATAGGGTTTACACTAGAGAAGGCCACAGGAACAGAACAATGACAGGGTTAACACTAGAGTGGGCCTAAAAAACAGAACAATGACAGGGATTACACTAGAGAAGGCCTCAGGAGCAGAACAATAACAGGGTTTGCACTAGAGGGGGCCAAACAAACAGAACAATGACAGGGTTTACATCAGAGAGGGCCTCAGGAAAATTACAATGACAGGGTTTACACTAGAGAGGACCTCGGGAGTAGAACAATGACAGGGTTTACACCAGAGAGGGCTTCAGGAACAGAACAATGACAGGGTTTACACTAGAAGGGTCTCAGGAAAAGAACAATGACAGGGTTTACACTAGAGTGGTCCTAAGAAACAGAACAATGACAGGGTTTACACAGGAGAGGGGCTAAGAAACAGAACAATGACAGGGTTTACACTAGAGAGGGCCTCAAAAGTATAACAATGATAGGGTTTACACTAGAGAGGGCCTCAGGAATAGAACAATGACAGGGTTTACACCAGAGAGGGCCTCAGAAACAGAACAATGACAGGGTTTACACGAGATTGGGCTTCAGGAAAAAAATAATGACAGGGTTTATTTCAAAGAGGGCCTCAGGAACAGAACAATGACAGGGTTTACACCAGAGAGGGCCTCAGGAACGGAACAATGACAGGGTTTACACTAGAGTTGTCCTAAGAAACAGAACAATGACAGGGTTTACTTTAGAAAGGGCCTCAGGAACAAAACAATGACAGGGTTTACACCAGAGAGGGCCTATAAAACAGAACAATGACAGGGTTTACTTTAGAGAGGGCCTACGGAACAAAACAATGACAGGGTTTACACCAGAGAGGGCTCAGAAACAGAACAATGAAAGGGTTTACTTCAGAGAGGGCCTCAGGAACACAACAATGACAGGGTTTACACTAGAGTGGTCCTAAGAAAGAGAACAATGACAGGGTTTACACTAGAGAGGGCCTAAGAAAAAGAGCAATGACAGGGTTTACACTAGAGAGGGCCTCAGGAGTAGAACAATGATAGGGTTTACACTAGAGAGGGCCGCAGGAACAGAACAATGACAGGGTTAACACTAGAGTGGGCCTAAAAAACAGAACAATGACAGGGTTTACACCAGAGAGGGCCTCAGGAACAAAATAATGACATGGATTACACCAGAGAGGGCCTCAGAAACAGAACAATGACAGGGTTTACTTTACAGAGGGCCTCAGGAACAGAACAATGACACGGTTTACACTAGAGAGGGCCAAAGAAACAGAACAATGACAGGGTTTTACACCAGAGAGGGCCTCAGGAACAGAACAATGACAGGGTTTACACTAGATAGGGCCTAAGAAACAGAACAATGACAAGGTTTACACTAGAGAGGGCCTCAGAAGTAGAACAATGATAGGATTTATACTAGAGAGGGCCGCAGGAAGAGAACATTGACAGGGTCAACACTAGAGTGGGCCTAAAAAACAGAACAATGACAGGGTTTACACTAGAGAGGGCCTCAGGAAAAGAACAATGACAGGGTTTACACCAGAGAGGGCCTCAGGAGCAGAACAATAACAGGGTTTACACGAGATTGGGCTTCAGGAACAGAAGAATGACAGGGTTTACTTTAGAGAGGGCCTCAGGAACAGAACAATGACAGGGATTACACCAGAGAGGGCCTCAGGAACAGAACAATGACAGGGTTTACACTAGATAGGGCCTAAGAAACAGAACAATGACAGGGTTTACACTAGAGAGGGCCAAAGAAATAGAACAATGACAAGGTTTACACTAGAGAGGGCCTCAGGAAAAGAACAATGACAGGGTTTACACCAGAGAGGGCCTCAGGAGCAGAACAATAACAGGGTTTACATGAGATTGGGCTTCAGGAACAGAAGAATGACAGGGTTTACTTTAGAGAGGGCCTCAGGAACAGAACAATGACAGGGTTTACACCAGAGAGGGCCTCAGGAACAGAACAATGACATGGTTTACTTTAGAGAGGGCCTCAGGAACAGAACAATGACAGGGTTTACACCAGAGAGGCCCTCAGAAACAGAACATCGACAGGGTTTACTTTAGAGAGGGCCTCAAGAACAGAACAATGAATGGGTTTACTTTAGAGAGGGCCTCAGAAACAGAACAATGACAAGGTTTACACCAGAGAGGGCCTCAGGAACAGAACAATGACAGGGTTTTACACCAAAGAGGGCCACAGGAACAGAACAATGACAAGATATACTTTAGAGAGGGCCTCAGGAACAGAACAACGACAGGATTTACTTTACAGAGGGCCTCAGGAACAGAACAATGACACGGTTTACACTAGAGAGGGCCAAAGAAACAGAACAATGACAGGGTTTTACACCAGAGAGGGCCTCAGGAACAGAACAATGACAGGGTTTACACTAGAGTGGTCCTAAAAAACAGAACAATGACAGGGTTTACACTAGATAGGGCCTAAGAAACAGAACAATGACAGGGTTTACACTAGAGAGGGCCTCAGAAGTAGAACAATGATAGGATTTACACGAGAAAGGGCTGCAGGAAGAGAACATTGACAGGGTCAATACTAGAGTGGGCCTCAGGAACAGAACAATAACAGGGTTTACACGAGATTGGGCTTCAGGAACAGAAGAATGACAGGGTTTACTTTAGAGAGGGCCTCAGGAACAGAACAATGACAGGGTTTACACCAGAGAGGGCCTCAGGAACAGAACAATGACAGGGTTTACTTTAGAGAAGGGCCTCAGGAACAGAACAATGAATGGGTTTACTTTAGAGAGGGCCTCAGGAACAGAACAATGACAAGGTTACACCAGAGAGGGCCTCAGGAACAGAACAATGACAGGGTTTACACCAAAGAGGGCCACAGGAACAGAACAATGACAGGATATACTTTAGAGAGGGCCTCAGGAACAGAACAATGACAGAGTTTACACCAAAGAGGGCCACAGGAACAGAACAATGACAGGATATACTTTAGAGAGGGCCTCAGGAACAGAACAATGACATGGTTTACTTTAGAGAGGGCCTCAGGAACAGAACAATGACAGGGTTTACACCAGAGAGGGCATCAGGAACAGAACAATGACAGGGTTTACACCAGAGAGGGCCTCAGGAACAGAACAATGACATGGTTTACTTTAGAGAGGGCCTCAGGAACAGAACAATGACAGGGTTTAAACCAGAGAGGGCCTCAGAAACAGAACATCGACAGGGTTTACTTTAGAGAAGGGCCTCAGGAACAGAACAATGAATGGGTTTACTTTAGAAAGGGCCTCAGAAACAGAACAATGACAAGGTTACACCAGAGAGGGCCTCAGGAACAGAACAATGACAGGGTTTACACCAAAGAGGGCCACAGGAACAGAACAATGACAGGATATACTTTAGAGAGGGCCTCAGGAACAGAACAATGACAGGATTTACACCCAAGAAGGGGCTAAGGAACAGAACAATGACAGGGTTTACACCAGGGGTGTCCAAACTTTTGGCAAAGAGGGCCATATTTGGTGAGGTTAAAATGTGTGGGGGCCGACCATTCAGCCTGACACTCTTTGAACCATTAACATAACAGAATAAAAGGTATCTTATTGGAGGGCCATATCAACCTGTGTATCAGCCCTTCTTTCATTTCAACTGAACATCAAAAATCAACAAAAACAAAAATATGAAATGGAAAAATGAGTGCTGGACCAAATTAGATTTTTAATTTAATTTATTAAAGAAATAGAACAATGACAAGGTTTACACTAGAGAGGGCCTCAGGAAAAGAACAATGACAGGGTTTACACCAGATAGGGCCTCAGGAGCAGAACAATAACAGGGTTTACACGAGATTGGGCTTCAGGAACAGAAGAATGACAGGGTTTACTTTAGAGAGGGCCTCAGGAACAGAACAATGACAGGGTTTACACCAGAGAGGGCCTCAGGAACAGAACAATGACATGGTTTACTTTAGAGAGGGCCTCAGGAACAGAACAATGACAGGGTTTACACCAGAGAGGGCCTCAGGAACAGAACAATGACAGGGTTTACACCAGAGAGGGCCTCAGAAACAGAACATCGACAGGGTTTACTTTAGAGAAGGGCCTCAGGAACAGAACAATGAATGGGTTTACTTTAGAAAGGGCCTCAGAAACAGAACAATGACAAGGTTACACCAGAGAGGGCCTCAGGAACAGAACAATGACAGGGTTTACACCAAAGAGGGCCACAGGAACAGAGCAATGACAGGATATACTTTAGAGAGGGCCTCAGGAACAGAACAATGACAGGATTTACACCCAAGAAGGGGCTAAGGAACAGAACAATGACAGGGTTTACACCAGGGGTGTCCAAACTTTTGGCAAAGAGGGCCATATTTGGTGAGGTTAAAATGTGTGGGGGCCGACCATTCAGCCTGACACTCTTTGAACCATTAACATAACAGAATAAAAGGTATCTTATTGGAGGGCCATATCAACCTGTGTATCAGCACTTCTTTCATTTCAACTGAACATCAAAAATCAACAAAAACAAAAATATAAAATGGAAAAATGAGTGCTGGACCAAATTAGATTTTTAATTTAATTTATTAAAGAAATAGAACAATGACAAGGTTTACACTACAGAGGGCCTCAGGCAAAGAACAATGACAGGGTTTACACCAGATAGGGCCTCAGGAGCAGAACAATAACAGGGTTTACACGAGATTGGGCTTCAGGAACAGAAGAATGACAGGGTTTACTTTAGAGAGGGCCTCAGGAACAGAACAATGACAGGGTTTACACCAGAGAGGGCCTCAGGAACAGAAGAATGACATGGTTTACTTTAGAGAGGGCCTCAGGAACAGAACAATGACAGGGTTTACACCAGAGAGGGCCTCAGGAACAGAACAATGACAGGGTTTACACTAGAGAGGGCCTACGGAACAGAACAATGACAGGGTTTACACTAGAGTGGGCCTAACAAAAAAAACAATGACAGGGTTTACACCAGAGAGGGCCTCAGGAACAGAACAATGACAGGGTTTACACTGGAGAGGGCCTCAGGAACATAACAATGACAGGTTTTACACTAGAGAAGGCCTCAGGAGTGAAACAATGACAGGGTTTACACCAAAGAGGGCCACAGGAACAGAACAATGACAGGATATACTTTAGAGAGGGCCTCAGGAATAGAACAATGAAAGGATTTACACCCAAGAGGGGGCTAAGGAACAGAACAATGACAGGGTTTACACCAAAGAGGGCCTCAAGAACAGAACAATGACAAGGTTTACACCAGAGAGGGTCTCAGAAACAGAACAATAACAGGGTTTACTTTAGAGAGGGCCTCAGGAACAGAACAATGACAAGGTTTACACCAGAGAGGGCCTCAGAAACAGAACAATGACAGGGTTTACTTTCGAGAGGGCCTCAAGAGCAGAACAATGACAGGGTTTACACCAGAGAGGGCCTCTGGAACAGAACAATGACATGGTTTACACCAGAGAGGCCCTCAGGAACAGAACAATGACATGGTTTGCACTAGAGAGGGCCTACGGAACAGAACAATGACAGGGTTTACACTAGAGTGGGCCTAACAAAAAAAAAAACAATGACAGGGTTTACACAAGAGAGGGCCTCAGGAACAGAACAATGAAAGGGTTTACACTAGAGAGGGCCTCAGCAACATAACAATGACAGGGTTTACACTGGAGAGGGCCTCAGGAACATAACAATGACAGGTTTTACGCTAGAGAGGGCCTCAAGAGTGAAACAATGACAGGGTTTACACTAGAGAGGGCCTCAGGAGTAGAAAATTGACAGGGTTTACACTAGAGTGGGCCTGAAAAACAGAACAATGACAGGATTTAAACTAGAGAGGACCTCAGGAGTAGAAAAATGACAGGGTTTACACTAGAGAGGGCCTAAGAAAAAGAACAATGCCAGGGTTTACACTACAGAGGGCTTCAGGAGTAGAACAATGATAGGGTTTACGCTAGAGAGGGTATCACGAACAGAACAATTACAGGGTTTACCCTACAGTGGGCTTCAGGAACAGAAAAATGACAGCATTTACTTTAGAGAGGGCCTAAAGAACAGAACAATGACAGGGTTTACACGAGAGTGGGCCTCAGCAACAGAACAATGACAGGGTTTACACCAAAGAGGGCCTCAGGAACAGAACAATGACAGGGTTTATTTTAGAGAGGGACTCAGGAAAAGAACAATGACACAGTTTACACTAGAGAGGGCCTCAGGAGTAGAAAATTGACAGGGTTTACACTAGAGTGGGCCTGAAAAACAGAACAATGACAGGATTTAAACTAGAGAGGACCTCAGGAGTAGAAAAATGACAGGGTTTACACTAGAGAGGGCCTAAGAAAAAGAACAATGCCAGGGTTTACACTACAGAGGGCTTCAGGAGTAGAACAATGATAGGGTTTACGCTAGAGAGGGTATCACGAACAGAACAATTACAGGGTTTACCCTACAGTGGGCTTCAGGAACAGAAAAATGACAGCATTTACTTTAGAGAGGGCCTAAAGAACAGAACAATGACAGGGTTTACACGAGAGTGGGCCTCAGCAACAGAACAATGACAGGGTTTACACCAAAGAGGGCCTCAGGAACAGAACAATGACAGGGTTTATTTTAGAGAGGGACTCAGGAAAAGAACAATGACACAGTTTACACTAGAGAGGGCCTCAGGAGTAGAACAATGATAGGGTTTACACTAGTGAGGGCCTCAGGATAAGAACAATGACAGGGTTTACACTAGAGAGGGCCTCTGGAACAGAACAATGACAGGGTTTGCACGAGAGAGTGCCAAAGAAACAGAACAATAAAAGGGTTTACACTAGAGAAGGCCTCAGGAACAGAACAATGACAGGGTTTATACTGAAGTGGGCTTAAGAAACAGAACAATGACAGGATTTACACTAGAGAGGGCCTCGGGAACAGAACAATGACAAGGTTTGCAGTAGAGAGGGCCAAAGAAACAGAACAATGACAGGGTTTACACTGGAGAGGGCCTCAGGAACAGAACAATGACATGTTTAGACTATAGTGGGCCTAAGAAAAAAAATAATGACAGGGTTGACACTAGAGAGGGCCTCAGGACCAGAACAATGACAGGGTTTAAACGAGATTGGGCTT
The DNA here is from genome assembly GCA_947000775.1 of Pterois miles. Taxonomy (NCBI): domain Eukaryota; kingdom Metazoa; phylum Chordata; class Actinopteri; order Perciformes; family Scorpaenidae; genus Pterois; species Pterois miles. The sequence continues at coordinate 256,161 of CAMQGK010000515.1, read as the reverse complement.
CAGGAACAGAACAATGACAGGGTTTACACTAGAGGGCCTCAGGTGTAGAACAATGACATGGTTTACACTAGAAAGGGCCTCAGGAACACAACAATGACAGGGTTTAGACTAGAGTGGGCATAAGAAAAAAAACAATGACAGGGTTGACACTATAGAGGCCCTCAGTAACAGAACAATGACAGGGTTTACACTAGAGAGGGCCTCAGGAACAGAACAATGACAGGGTTTACACTAGAAAGGGCCAAAGAAAAAGAACAATGACAGAGTTTACACCAGAGAGGGCCTCAGGAACAGAACAATGACAGGGTTTACTTTAGAGAGGGCCTCAGGAACAGAACAATGACAGGGTTTACACCAGAGAGGGCCTCAGGAACAGAACAATGACAGGGTTTACACCAGAGAGGGCCTCAGGAACAGAACAATGAAAGGGTCTACAACAGAGAGGGCCTCAGAAACAGAACATCGACAGGGTTTACTTCAGAGAAGGCCTCAGGAACAGAACAATGACAGGGTTTACTTTAGAGAGGGCCTCAGAAACAGAACAATGACAAGGTTTACACCAGAGAGGGCCTCAGGAACAGAAAAATGACAGGGTTTACACCAGAGAGGGCCTCAGACACAGAACAATGACAGGGTTTACACCAAAGAGGGCCTCAGGAACAGAACAATAACAGGGTTTACACCAGAGAGGGTCTCAGAAACAGAACAATAACAGGGTTTACTTTAGAGAGGGCCTCAGGAACAGAACAATGACAGGTTTTACACCAGAGAGGGCCTCAGAAACAGAACAATGACAGGGTTTACTTTAGAGAGGGTCTCAGGAACAGAACAATGACAGGGTTTACACCAGAGAGGGCCTCAGAAACAGAGCAATGACAGGGTTTACTTTAGAGAGGGCCTTAGGAACAGAACAATTACACTGTTTACACTAGAGAGGGCCAACGAAACAGAACAATGACAGGGTTTACACCAGAGAGGGCCTCAGGAACAGAACAATGACAGGGTTTACTTTAGAGAGAGCCTCAGGAACAGAACAATGACAGGGTTTACTTTAGAGAGGGCCTCAGGAACAGAACAATGACAGGGTTTACTTTAGAGAGGGCCTCAGGAACAGAACAATGACAGGGTTTACACCAGAGAGGACCTCAAGAACAAAACAATGACAGGGTTTACACCAGAGAGGGCCTTAGGAACAGATAGATAGAGAGAAATAGATATAGATAGATAGAGATATAGATAGATAGAGATAGACAGATAGAGAGAGATAGATAGAGATAGAGATAGATAGATAGACAGATAGAGCAAGAGAGATAGAGAGAGAGAGATAGATATAGATAGATAGAGATAGACAGATAGATAGACAGATAGATAGATAGATAGATAGATAGATAGATAGATAGATAGATAGAAAGAAGAAGAAGAAAAAAAAAATTTATTTTTTTATCCCCAAAAGGGGAAATTTAATTTTCTCTTTTTTTTACTTATATATTGTATATAAAACTTAAACACATATACATTCATTAATTGATAAATTTAAGAGTGAGGGGGCTCCTCCAAACACCCCCCCCAGGTTGGGGGTTTGTTCCCCTCCCCGGGCCCCCCCACTACCAAAAAATAACCCCCCCCCCCCCCCCCTCTCTCTCCCCTTTTTTTTTTTTCTTTATGGGTTCTTATACCGCCACCCCCCCTCCCCCCCCCACCCCCCCCACAAAATAATTTACTCCCCCCCCCATAGATAGATAGAGACAGATAGATAGAGATAGATAGATAGAGACAGATAGATAGAAGAGCAGTGATGTAATCTGGGAACCTTGGGAGAATCAACCCTACAGAGCAGCCTGATGCTCATCTACGTCAGCTCCACCTTCCACAGCTACAGCTCATCATGACAGCTAGAGATAGATAGATAGATAGGGATAAAGATAGAGAGAGCTATAGACAGATAGACAGATAGAGATAGAGATAGAGATAGATAGATACAGCTAGAGAGATAGAGTTCAATAGATAGACAGATAGACAGATAGACAGATAGATAGAGACAGATAGAGAGACAGATAGATATAGATAGACAGATAGAGATAAATAGATAGAGATAGAGATAGAGATAGATAGATACAGATAGAGAGATAGAGTTAAATAGATAGACAGATAGACAGATAGATAGAGACAGATAGAGAGACAGATAGATATAGATAGACAGATAGAGATAAATAGATAGAGATAGAGATAGACAGATAGATAGAGACAGAGAGAGACAGAGATTGATAGAGATAGACAGATAGATAGAGATAGACAGAGATAACACTACACATCCAGTAAAGTATTAAAGGGTGGAGGGTGGGTGTGGATCCGACCTCCACCCTCCATGTTAAATCCAGCCTGGTAAACACTACACATCCAGTAAAGGAGGAAAACACTTTGGAAAAGCAGAGCTAGACATCACGACTAAAGCTGCACGCTAACTCCGTCACGGACGGGAAACGTCATCGTACGGCGGTAACGTGCGGTCCGGCCGGCCGTCGCTCTCGTCTCCGTGGTCCGACGGGCCGACGCTACGACTGTAGAGCTCCATATACTGACATTTATGTTAAATGCATTCAGACGGCCCCGATGGAGCTGACCATGGATGGATAAAGAGAACGGAGCTGACGGAGAGCTAGAGACCACCTTGGAGGAGTTAGAGGAAGTAGACACCTGGGACTACGGCCGCTTTTCAAAATAAGGTGTTAACAAAGGGAACTGGATCTACAGAATCCATCTATGAAAATCAGACTGATGGATTATATTCAGCACCCTCCACGGATGGTGATCCCAAAGGAAAAGTATTTTGGAGTTAAAGTTAAATACATAGTTAAGGGTTTACTTTTAATGTTAGTATTAAAAAACTGCTGTTCCGTTAATATTTGTTGCTCTATGGTCAGAGGATTACCTACATACCTACAGTGTGTCTAAACAGAAATAATCACACCTTAAATAATCATTGCATTGTTTGAATTAAATGCAGACAAGTATCCCTGTTGAACGGAACAGCAGGATCGTCTCCTGAGGTTAAACCACACGGTCTGTGTGATGCAAACAGACAAGCCTTTTCTCAGCTAGAGACTCCAGAAAAACCAGTCTGTCGACGCTGATAGTATGTGACCTGTTTGTTCCAGCTACGCCCACGTCAGCGTCGACAGCTCCGTCTCCGGAGTCTAAGGGAGGCCGGCTGCTCAACGTCGGTGGAAGCCTGCACATGTAGGGATGAGGACTATACCCACAACCTTCTGTCATTTATGTTACAGCTGAGAGAAGTGCACGAGCGCCATGCACTACTTATATTTTTGTGTTAAACTGATTATTGTGTGTGCATGTTGATGAGACTGATTTGCATTAGGGAGTAAAGCCGTTAGCTAACGCTAGCTTGAATTCAAGGCTTCCAGGCTGTGGCCCACTAGCAGTGCAGCTCACCGTTGTGTCGTCGCATACCGACTTTATGAATGTATTCCCGTCTAAGATGCAGTGACATTGAAAACAAATGTGTTCAGCTGTTGATATCAGCCTTTTTGTTCAGTGTTCAGTTCACTAGAATCAGGCCGTTATAGAATATGTATTAGAGGCTGCACGGCTGCTGTTGTGTTCAGTATTTATAGTTTCATGACAGATTCAGTTAATGTAATATTGTGCACTGCATTACTTTGATTTTATTACTTTATGTTGAGTTAGTTGTATTTAGTTCTTCTTCTGTAGCAGGAAGTCAGCGCAGTAGAAGCATTAGACAGACGGGACAGCAGCATGTAACGATCATCCATTACTGACCTTTTACCGTGTTTACAGATGTAGCTGACAGCTGGATGGAAACGTGTCTTCGTTCAGCGTGTGGGTAACATGTGTGGATAGTGTTTGCTTTAATGGACAGTACCAACATTTCTTAACAGTACTGGTATGCAACTACAAATCTGATCAACACTGAAGAATATAATAACTAAAGTACTTTCACACAATATTCAAGGTTGACAAAGTCAAACGGACCAAGAGCTCCAACCTCCAACCTAAGCTTCAGTCTGCAACCAGCAGGACCGGCTGCTCAGCCCTTTAAAGCCAGCAGGTCGACCACGGTCACAGTAAACACTGATAACCTTCGACTTTCAGACCCTCGCTCGACTGAACTCAGGTTCTGGACTGAACCATACTGGACTTCTGGCGAACCAGTTCTGGCTAACTCAGGTACTGACGCCAGGCGCGCGCCCATTCTCGCCGGCGCGAACTCAGACCCAACGGCAGTATTGGATGGAGTGCTGGACTGAACTCAGGTTCTGGACTGAACTCAGGTACTGGACTGGTGTCTGGACTGGTCTGGGCAACTCAGGTTCTGGACTGAACTCAGTCGGGCTGAACTCAGGTACTGAACTGAACTCAGGTTCTGGACTGGTTCTGGACTGAACTCAGGTTCTGGACTGAACTCAGGTTCTGGGCTGAACTCAGGTACTGAACTGAACTCAGGTATTGGACTGGACTCAGGTTCTGGACTGGTTCTGGACTGAACTCAGGTTCTGGACTGAACTCAGGTACTGGACTGGACTCAGGTTCTGGACTGGTTCTGGGCTGAACTCAGGTTCTGGACTGAACTCAGGTACTGGACTGGACTCAGGTTCTGGACTAGTTCTGGACTGATCCACTCAGTGAGCCAGGGTCTCAGCACATAGCAGCACTTTCCAGCCTTGTTATCTGTGGACGTCTGCCAGGTGCCTGTATGCAAACAAGCATATCAAACCAAAGCAGTGGGTCTGCTGCTTCAGTCCTCCCCTCCAGCCTGGGTCTGGGTCTGCTGCTTCAGTCCTCCCCTCCAGCCTGGGTCTGGGTCTGCTGCTTCAGTCCTCCCCTCCAGCCTGGGTCTGGGTCTGCTGCTTCAGTCCTCCCCTCCAGCCTGGGTCTGGGTCTGCTGCTTCAGTCCTCCCCTCCAGCCTGGGTCTGGCTCAACAGCAGAGATCCCTGTATGAGTGACGTAGCTGTCCAGTAGCCGTGGCTACGTCACTGTCGTACAGCTCTGCCCTCAGTACTGCTGCATAGTCTTCTCTGTCCTTATGGCCTACATCTGCCGAGGGCATCAGAACAATATCATTAAACCTGATTCATTATATTCATATTATTACAAGGAAAGTACCAGAACAAAGCTGAGCCAACAGCAGTTTAAAGTTTCTGCCGACATGCACGGCAGGCGGAGGACAGCAGGCGGAGGACAGCAGGCGGAGGACAGCAGGCGGAGGACAGCGGAGGACAGCAGGCGGAGGACAGCGGAGGACAGCAGGCGGAGGACAGCGGAGGACAGCAGGTGGAGGACAGCGGAGGACAGCAGGCAGAGGACAGCGGAGGACAGCAGGCGGAGGACAGCGGAGGACAGCAGGCAGAGGACAGCGGAGGACAGCAGGTGGAGGACAGCAGGCGGAGCACAGCAGGCGGAGGACAGCAGGCGGAGGACAGCGGAGGACAGCAGGCGGAGGACAGCGGAGGACAGCAGGCAGAGGACAGCGGAGGACAGCAGGCGGAGGACAGCAGGCGGAGCACAGCAAGCGGAGGACAGCAGGCGGAGGACAGCGGAGGACAGCAGGCGGAGGACAGCAGGCGGAGGACAGCAGGCGGAGGACAGCAGGCGGACTCCTGAAGGAAACACTGAGCTGCTGCCTTGAGGAGGCGAGTGATCCCTGAAGGACTTCCACATTTCACTCTAGACCTTTTTCACCGCCGAGACCTGGACCCGCTGGCAGGAAAAGCACAGGTCTAACTAACATTAACGCTGTTTTATTGTCAAAGTGAAAAAGGTGTATGTAAACACATTATAGCCTTATAACCCTTTCATACCAGCGACCAGGGTTGGACCAGGGTTATCGGACCCTGTTTTGTGTATACGGTACAAATATATTAACACAGCACACAAAACATCGAACTATGTTGTATGTATGGAGCTGTGATGTGTTCAGAAACATACAGACAACATGGGGATTTACAGTTTGTACTCACCAACACTCTCGAACCCTGTTTCCTTTATCTACAGTACATTAGACAGTATAATAGACTACATTGTGATATCTAATATGATAATATTAGACAATAGATTTACATATGGATCAGACACCTCACCACATCCCAGAAAAGATCTGCTTCATGTAGTAGACCTTATCTAATGTAAGAGCTCGTCCAAATGTAATAAAATAAGATTTCAATTAGTTTGCTAATAGCTTGACACTGTAATGAACTACTTCATCACAGACAGGACAGGCTACAGATGAATATGTCACGGTTATGGACTTTTTGTGTTAGTTAGGTTTTTCGATTAGTTTATTATTTGGTTCTGTTTGGTTATACTGAGTTTCTGTTCTAGTGTACTGTTTGTGTTTCACTCACTGTCCTGGTGTCTTGTCTTTGGTGGATTCCTGTTTTATTTTGAAAGTCTTGCGTCTCTGGTTGTCTTCCCTGTGTGTATTTAAGCCACCCCTTTCCCTTCTGTTCAGTCTCTATGATCTCCCCGTGCTCTGTGTTTGACCACCGTGACTTCCCTCTGCTCCGTTGTTCCTCCTCGGTTCCCCTCTAGACCCTTCCTCTGGGTTTCTGGTGGGTTTTGTTACCCTGTGTATCTCCTCACTTGTCTGTGTTTGCGCACTTGTATTTCTGTCTCTTTAAGAACTTCAGGTTTTGTGTTAATTCTAGTATAGGTGTATTTAGTTTCCTTGTGGTTTCTTTGTGTTTAGTTATCATTTCTTGCTAGTGCAGTTTATTATTTTGTATTATTATAAGTGTTTTTTCAGTCTTCAATTAAAAGACTTGCTCTTTGTTAATCTGTCCATAGTGTGTTTTCTGCGTTTGGGGTATTCCTTCTTCCTTTCTTCTTTTAATTCACTCAGCCTCTCTGACAGAATATTTGATCAGGTTTATTTGGAAAACTAAGAAGTTAAAAAAGGTAAATTAAAAGCTGAATATGTGTAATTTGCTTTAAAGCAGATGTGCGTACAGCTGGCAGTACCGTGAGGCGGTCGGCTTATTGATAACGGTGTGTTTCTGTGTAACGTTCAGCAGCCGCGTCGCGTGACGTTAAAGGAACGTGACGCGTCTCATCGTCCGTCATCTCCACGTCTCATCACATATCCCTGTTGTTCTGGTCCGTCGTTCACCTGTCGACCTGTCACCTGAAACCACTCCTGCTGCCGTCGCCCCGTTTGTTGGAGACCCTGGTCCGACCCTGGTCCGAGACACCTCTCCACATGGGTCGCTACAGCAAGTCGATCACCTGAACGGCACCTGAAGCTGAATCTATTCTTCAATAGATTTGATCAGACACCTGCCCAGCAGCAGACTGAGGTCAGGGAGCGCTGCTCCTAGTACAACACATACACACCAAATGGGGGCGGCAGTAGCTCAGTCCATAAGGACTTGGGTTAGGATGTGGAGGACGCCGGTTCATGTCCCCCATGGACCAAGACCAACTGGCACTGCCGAGGTGCCCCTGAGCAAGGCACCGAACCCCCAACTGCTCTGGGCGCTTGTCAGGAGCAGCCCCCTCACTCTGACATCCCTCCATTGACGCATGTATATGTACTGTGTGAACAACAGAGTGTAAAACTGAATTTCCCCACTGTGGGACTAATAAAGGAATATCTTTCTTTCTTTCTTTATCTTTACACCGGCTGTAACCTCAGCTCATAGTGTGCAGTACTATCACATGAAACTTCATTACAATAACCCTGAAATGTTTTTCCACGAGTGCAATTATGTCAATAGTCCGTTAGTGGTCAATACTGTATATATTGTTCCTGGGGCGGCAGTAGCTTAGGAGGCGGAGGTCACCGGTTCAAGTCCCCCATGGACCAAGACCAACTGGGTGCTGGAGAGATGCCAGTTTACCTCTTGGGCACCAAACCCCCAACTGCTCTGGGCGCTTGTCAGGAGCAGCCCCCTCACTCTGACATCTCTCCATTGACGCATGTATATGTACTGTGTGAAATTAACAACAGAGTGTAAAAACTGAATTTCCCTACAGGGATTAATAAAGGTTCATCTTATCTTATCTCTTATCTTATTTGTAATATTTCACCTGTCCTATTTTCTTATATTCCCTTCTATTTAAATTGTCATATTTAATGTCGTCTACTAACCAGCTTCTGTTATTGCTCTATCCACTTCGCTGCTGTACACAGCAAAGTTCCCCACTGTGGGACTAATAAAGGAAATCTTATCCTATCTTATCTTATCAATGAGGGTTAACCCTTTCCTACACAGTCAGCCCTGGTCGAGGGTTAGGGTTAGGGTTAGGGTTAGGGATGTTATAGCTGATATCGTGGCAGGCCTGCTTCATAAGTGCTCCCGTCTGATACCGACTCTGCTGTTTCCTCCAACCACTGAATGCTCCACCACGTTCACCAGCCCAGTGCTGGTGCTGGACGGACGGAGCATACTGGCTTCAGCCGCCTGCTGCGTCTGGAAACAGACTGGCAGCAAATGTGAACCAAAACAGTGTCCTCAGTGGAGGAGAGGGGGCTGATGGGTAATAAGTAACCACGTTCACATTTCATGTACTCAGTTAATCCATTACAAATATGAACATGCTGATTGACAGCTTTATGTGGTCATCTCTTATGTGGTCATAATGTTAGTTTGCAGGAAGGTCTAAGGCATCACTTCCTTAGCAACGCCTCTCCCTCCTCTGTTGCTCTTCCTGAGGATTCTTCCACTTTTCCTTTTTCCCTATCCGAAGAGAGGGTCACGCTGTAAAAGACAGGATGTTGTTTCATTTACAGTGTAAAACCACCTGAGGCAAACTTGTAATTTTGGGCTCTAAAAACTTGAGCTCTGAGCTAGAAGCGAGTCCCTCCAAGTAACCGTTCAAGGGTGCTACGACCGAATATAAACCATGACTCAGCATAATAATTCTGTCAAATCTATCATCTATGTGGACACGACTTCTACTGGCATGACTTCACACTGAACCGTGAAGCCTTAGTGAAGCACTGGTGAAGCTTTAGTGAAGCCTTAGTGAAGCCCTAGTGAAGCCTTAGTGAAGCCCTAGTGAAGCCTTAGTGAAGCCTTGGTGAAGCCTGAGTGAAGCCTTAGTGAAGCCCTAGTGAAGCCTTAGTGAAGCCTTAGTGAAGCCGTAGTGAAGCCTTAGTGAAGCCCTAGTGAAGCCTTAGTGAAGCCGTAGTGAAGCCTTAGTGAAGCCCTAGTGAAGCCTTAGTGAAGCCGTAGTGAAGCCTTAGTGAGGCCCTAGTGAAGCCTTAGTTAAGCCTTAGTGAAGCCTTAGTGAAGCCGGCCTCGTGAAGTCTTAGTGAAGCCTTAGTGAAGCCTTAGTGAAGCCCTAGTGAAGCCTTAGTGAAGCCTTAGTGAAGCCCTAGTGAAGCCTTAGTAAAGCCTTAGTGAAGCCTTAATGAAACACTGGTGAAGCTTTAGTGAAGCCTAAGTGAAGCCTTAGTGAAGCCCTAGTGAAGCCTTAGTGAAGCCTTAGTGAAGCCTTAATGAAACACTGGTGAAGCTTTAGTGAAGCCTTAGTGAAGCCCTAGTGAAGCCTTAGTGAAGCCTTAGTGAAGCCTTAATGAAACAATGGTGAAGCTTTAGTGAAGCCTTAGTGAAGCCCTCGTAAAGCCTTAGTGAAGCCGTAGTGAAGCCTTAGTGAAGCCCTGGTGAAGCCTTAGTGAAGCCCTAGTGAAGCCTTAGTGAAGCCGTAGTGAAGCCTTAGTGAAGCCCTAGTAAAGCCTTAGTGAAGCCGTAGTGAGGCCTTAGTGAAGCCCTAGTGAAGCCTTAGTGAAGCCGTAGTGAAGCCTTAGTGAGGCCCTAGTGAAGCCTTAGTTAAGCCTGAGTGAAGCCCTCGTGAAGCCTTAGTGAAGTGAAGCCTTAGTGAAGCCTTAGTGAAGCCTTGGTGAAGCCTTAGTGAAATCTTAATGAAGCCTTACTGAAACCTTGGTGAAGCCTTAGTGCAGCCTGGGTGAAGCCTTGGTGAAGCCTTAATAAAGCCTTAGTGAAACCTTAGTGAAGCCTTAGTGAAACACTGGTGAAGCTTTAGTGAAGCCTTAGTGAAACACTGGTGAAGCTTTAGTGAAGCCTTAGTGAAGCCCTAGTGAAGCCTTAGTGAAGCCGGAGTGAAGCCTTAGTGAAGCCTTAGTGAAACACTGGTGAAGCCTTAGTGAAGCCTTAGTGAAGCCTTAGTGAAGCCTTAGTGAAGCCTGAGTGAAGCCTACGTGAAGCCTTAGTGAAGCCCTCGTGAAGCCCTCGTGAAGCTTTAGTGAAACCTTAGTGAAGCCCTTGTGAAGCCTTGGTGAAACCTTAGCGAAGCCTTAATGAAGCCTTAGTGAAGCCTTAATGAAGCCTTAGTGCAGCCTTAGTGAAGCCTTAATGAAGCCTCAGTGAAGCCCTAGTGAAGCCTTAGTGAAGCCTTGGTGAAGCCTTAGTGAAGCCTTAGTGAAACCTTAGTGAAGCCTGAGTGAACCCTTAGTGAAGCCTTAGATAAACCTTAGTGAAACATTAGTGAAGCCCTTGTGAAGCCTTAGTGAAACCTTAGTGAAGCCCTAGTGAAGCCCTGTTAAAGCCTTAGTGAAGCCTTAGTGAAGCCCTAGTGAAGCCTTAGTGAAGCCTTGGTGAAGCCTTAGTGAAGCCTTAGTGAAACCTTAGTGAAGCCTGAGTGAACCCTTAGTGAAGCCTTAGATAAACCTTAGTGAAACATTAGTGAAGCCCTTGTGAAGCCTTAGTGAAACCTTAGTGAAGCCCTAGTGAAGCCCGAGTAAAGCCTTAGTGAAGCCTGAGTGAAACCTTAGTGAAGCCCTCGTGAAGCCTTTGTGAAACCTTAGTGAAGCCTTGGTGAAGCCTTGGTGAAGCCCTCGTGAAGCTTTTGTGAAACCTTAGTGAAGCCTTTGTGAAACCTTAGTGAAGCCTTGGTGAAGCCCTTGTGAAGCCTTAGTGAAACCTTAGTGAAGCCTTACTGAAGCCCTAGTGAAGCCTGAGTGAAGCCTGGGTGAAACCTTAGTGAAGCCTTAGCAAAGCCTTAGTGAAGCCTTAGTGAAGCCCTAGTGAAGCCTTAGTGAAGCCGGAGTGAAGCCGTAGTGAAGCCTTAGTGAAACACTGGTGAAGCCTTAGTGAAGCCTTAGTGAAGCCTTAGTGAAGCCTTAGTGAAGCCTGAGTGAAGCCTACGTGAAGCCTTAGTGAAGCCCTCGTGAAGCCCTCGTGAAGCTTTAGTGAAACCTTAGTGAAGCCCTTGTGAAGCCTTGGTGAAGCCTTAGCGAAGCCTTAATGAAGCCCTAGTGAAGCCTTAATGAAGCCTTAGTGCAGCCTTAGTGAAGCCTTAATGAAGCCTCAGTGAAGCCCTAGTGAAGCCTTAGTGAAGCCTTGGTGAAGCCTTAGTGAAGCCTTAGTGAAACCTTAGTGAAGCCTGAGTGAACCCTTAGTGAAGCCTTAGATAAACCTTAGTGAAACATTAGTGAAGCCCTTGTGAAGCCTTAGTGAAACCTTAGTGAAGCCCTAGTGAAGCCCTGTTAAAGCCTTAGTGAAGCCTTAGTGAAGCCCTAGTGAAGCCTTAGTGAAGCCTTGGTGAAGCCTTAGTGAAGCCTTAGTGAAACCTTAGTGAAGCCTGAGTGAACCCTTAGTGAAGCCTTAGATAAACCTTAGTGAAACATTAGTGAAGCCCTTGTGAAGCCTTAGTGAAACCTTAGTGAAGCCCTAGTGAAGCCCGAGTAAAGCCTTAGTGAAGCCTGAGTGAAACCTTAGTGAAGCCCTCGTGAAGCCTTTGTGAAACCTTAGTGAAGCCTTGGTGAAGCCCTCGTGAAGCTTTTGTGAAACCTTAGTGAAGCCTTTGTGAAACCTTATGAAGCCTTGGTGAAGCCCTTGTGAAGCCTTAGTGAAACCTTAGTGAAGCCTTACTGAAGCCCTAGTGAAGCCTGAGTGAAGCCTGGGTGAAACCTTAGTGAAGCCTTAGCAAAGCCTTAGTGAAGCCTTAGTGAAGCCCTAGTGAAGCCTTAGTGAAGCCTTAGTGAAGCCCTAGTGAAGCCTTAGTGAAGCCCTAGTGAAGCCTTAGTGAGGCCCTAGTGAAGCCTTAGTTAAGCCTTAGTGAAGCCTTAGTGAAGCCGTAGTGAAGCCTTAGTGAGGCCCTAGTGAAGCCGTAGTGAAGCCTTAGTGAAGCCCTAGTGAAGCCTTAGTGAAGCCGTAGTGAAGCCTTAGTGAGGCCCTAGTGAAGCCTTAGTTAAGCCTTAGTGAAGCCTTAGTGAAGCCCTCGTGAAGTCTTAGTGAAGCCTTAGTGAAGCCTTAGTGAAGCCCTAGTGAAGCCTTAGTGAAGCCCTCGTGAAGCCTTAGTGAAGCCTTAGTGAAGCCTTAATGAAACACTGGTGAAGCTTTAGTGAAGCCTTAGTGAAGCCTTAGTGAAGCCCTAGTGAAGCCTTAGTGAAGCCTTAATGAAACACTGGTGAAGCTTTAGTGAAGCCTTAGTGAAGCCTTAGTGAAGCCCTAGTGAAGCCTTCGTGAAGCCTTAGTGAAGCCTTAATGAAACACTGGTGAAGCATTAGTGAAGCCTTAGTGAAGCCCTAGTGAAGCCTTAGTGAAGCCCTAGTGAAGCCTTAGTGAAGCCTTAGTGAAGCCTTAATGAAACAATGGTGAAGCTTTAGTGAAGCCTTAGTGAAGCCCTAGTAAAGCCTTAGTGAAGCCGTAGTGAAGCCTTAGTGAAGCCCTAGTGAAGCCTTAGTGAAGCCCTAGTGAAGCCTTAGTGAAGCCTTAGTGAAGCCCTAGTAAAGCCCTAGTGAAGCCTTAGTGAAGCCTTAGTGAAGCCTTAATGAAACAATGGTGAAGCTTTAGTGAAGCCTTAGTGAAGCCTTAGTGAAACCTTAGTGAAGCCTGAGTGAACCCTTAGTGAAGCCTTAGATAAACCTTAGTGAAACATTAGTGAAGCCCTTGTGAAGCCTTAGTGAAACCTTAGTGAAGCCCTAGTGAAGCCCTAGTAAAGCCTTAGTGAAGCCTGAGTGAAACCTTAGTGAAGCCCTCGTGAAGCCTTTGTGAAACCTTAGTGAAGCCTTGGTGAAGCCCTCGTGAAGCCTTTGTGAAACCTTAGTGAAGCCTTGGTGAAGCCTTAGTGAAGCCTTAATTAGGCCTTAGTGAAGCCTTACTGAAGCCCTAGTGAAGCCTGAGTGAAGCCTGGGTGAAACCTTAGTGAAGCCTTAGCAAAGCCTTAGTGAAGCCTTAGTGAAGCCCTAGTGAAGCCTTAGTGAAGCCCTAGTGAAGCCTTAGTGAAGCCTTAGTGAAGCCCTAGTGAAGCCTTAGTGAAGCCGTAGTGAAGCCTTAGTGAAGCCCTAGTGAAGCCTTAGTGAAGCCTTGGTGAAGCCTTAGTGAGGCCCTAGTGAAGCCTTAGTTAAGCCTTAGTGAAGCCTTAGTGAAGCCGTAGTGAAGCCTTAGTGAGGCCCTAGGGAAGCCTTAGTGAAGCCTTAGTGAAGCCTTAGTGAAGCCGTAGTGAAGCCTTAGTGAGGCCCTAGTGAAGCCGTAGTGAAGCCTTAGTGAAGCCCTAGTGAAGCCTTAGTGAAGCCGTAGTGAAGCCTTAGTGAGGCCCTAGTGAAGCCTTAGTTAAGCCTTAGTGAAGCCTTAGTGAAGCCCTCGTGAAGTCTTAGTGAAGCCTTAGTGAAGCCTTAGTGAAGCCCTAGTGAAGCCTTAGTGAAGCCTTAGTGAAGCCCTCGTGAAGCCTTAGTGAAGCCTTAGTGAAGCCTTAATGAAACACTGGTGAAGCTTTAGTGAAGCCTTAGTGAAGCCTTAGTGAAGCCCTAGTGAAGCCTTAGTGAAGCCTTAATGAAACACTGGTGAAGCTTTAGTGAAGCCTTAGTGAAGCCTTAGTGAAGCCTTAGTGAAGCCTTAGTGAAGCCTTAATGAAACACTGGTGAAGCTTTAGTGAAGCCTTAGTGAAGCCCTAGTGAAGCCTTAGTGAAGCCCTAGTGAAGCCTTAGTGAAGCCTTAGTGAAGCCTTAATGAAACAATGGTGAAGCTTTAGTGAAGCCTTAGTGAAGCCCTAGTAAAGCCTTAGTGAAGCCGTAGTGAAGCCTTAGTGAAGCCCTAGTGAAGCCTTAGTGAAGCCCTAGTGAAGCCTTAGTGAAGCCTTAGTGAAGCCCTAGTAAAGCCTTGGTGAAGCCGTAGTGAAGCCTTAGTAAAGCCCTAGTGAAGCCTTAGTGAAGCCTTAGTGAAGCCCTAGTAAAGCCTTAGTGAAGCCCTAGTAAAGCCTTAGTGAAGCCGTAGTGAAGCCTTAGTGAAGCCTTACTGAAGCCCTAGTGAAGCCTTAGTGAAGCCCTAGTAAAGCCTTAGTGAAGCCGTAGTGAAGCCTTAGTGAAGCCCTAGTGAAGCCTTAGTGAAGCCGTAGTGAAGCCTCAGTGAGGCCCTAGTGAAGCCTTAGTTAAGCCTGAGTGAAGCCCTCGTGAAGCCTTAGTGAAGTGAAGCCTTAGTGAAGCCTTAGTGAAGCCTTCGTGAAGCCTTTGTGAAACCTTAATGAAGCCTTAGTGAAACCTTAGTGCAGCCTGGGTGAAGCCTTGGTGAAGCCTTAATAAAGCCTTAGTGAAACCTTAGTGAAGCCTTAGTGAAACACTGGTGAAGCTTTAGTGAAGCCTTAGTTAAACACTGGTGAAGCCTTAGTGAAGCCTTAGTGAAGCCCTAGTGAAGCCTTAGTGAAGCCGGAGTGAAGCCTTAGTGAAGCCTTAGTGAAACACTGGTGAAGCCTTAGTGAAGCCTTAGTGAAGCCTTAGTGAAGCCTGAGTGAAGCCTACGTGAAGCCTTAGTGAAGCCCTCGTGAAGCCCTCGTGAAGCCTTAGTGAAACCTTAGTGAAGCCCTTGTGAAGCCTTGGTGAAGCCTTAGTGAAGCCTTAATGAAGCCTTAGTGAAGCCTTAATGAAGCCTTAGTGCAGCCTTAGTGAAGCCTTAATGAAGCCTCAGTGAAGCCCTAGTGAAGCCTTAGTGAAGCCTTGGTGAAGCCTTAGTGAAGCCTTAGTGAAACCTTAGTGAAGCCTGAGTGAACCCTTAGTGAAGCCTTAGATAAACCTTAGTGAAACATTAGTGAAGCCCTTGTGAAGCCTTAGTGAAACCTTAGTGAAGCCCTAGTGAAGCCCTGTTAAAGCCTTAGTGAAGCCTTAGTGAAGCCCTAGTGAAGCCTTAGTGAAGCCTTGGTGAAGCCTTAGTGAAGCCTTAGTGAAACCTTAGTGAAGCCTGAGTGAACCCTTAGTGAAGCCTTAGATAAACCTTAGTGAAACATTAGTGAAGCCCTTGTGAAGCCTTAGTGAAACCTTAGTGAAGCCCTAGTGAAGCCCTAGTAAAGCCTTAGTGAAGCCTGAGTGAAACCTTTGTGAAGCCTTAGTGAAGCCTTAGTGAAGCCCTCGTGAAGCCTTAGTGAAGCCTTAGTGAAGCCTTAATGAAACACTGGTGAAGCTTTAGTGAAGCCCTAGTGAAGCCTTAGTGAAGCCCTAGTGAAGCCTTAGTGAAGCCTTAGTGAAGCCTTAATGAAACAATGGTGAAGCTTTAGTGAAGCCTTAGTGAAGCCCTAGTAAAGCCTTAGTGAAGCCGTAGTGAAGCCTTAGTGAAGCCCTAGTGAAGCCTTAGTGAAGCCCTAGTGAAGCCTTAGTGAAGCCTTAGTGAAGCCCTAGTAAAGCCTTGGTGAAGCCGTAGTGAAGCCTTAGTAAAGCCCTAGTGAAGCCTTAGTGAAGCCTTAGTGAAGCCCTAGTAAAGCCTTAGTGAAGCCCTAGTAAAGCCTTAGTGAAGCCGTAGTGAAGCCTTAGTGAAGCCTTACTGAAGCCCTAGTGAAGCCTTAGTGAAGCCTTAGTGAAGCCCTAGTAAAGCCTTAGTGAAGCCGTAGTGAAGCCTTAGTGAAGCCCTAGTGAAGCCTTAGTGAAGCCGTAGTGAAGCCTCAGTGAGGCCCTAGTGAAGCCTTAGTTAAGCCTGAGTGAAGCCCTCGTGAAGCCTTAGTGAAGTGAAGCCTTAGTGAAGCCTTAGTGAAGCCTTGGTGAAGCCTTCGTGAAATCTTAATGAAGCCTTAGTGAAACCTCAGTGCAGCCTGGGTGAAGCCTTGGTGAAGCCTTAATAAAGCCTTAGTGAAACCTTAGTGAAGCCTTAGTGAAACACTGGTGAAGCTTTAGTGAAGCCTTAGTTAAACACTGGTGAAGCTTTAGTGAAGCCTTAGTGAAGCCCTAGTGAAGCCTTAGTGAAGCCGGAGTGAAGCCTTAGTGAAGCCTTAGTGAAACACTGGTGAAGCCTTAGTGAAGCCTTAGTGAAGCCTTAGTGAAGCCTGAGTGAAGCCTACGTGAAGCCTTAGTGAAGCCCTCGTGAAGCCCTCGTGAAGCTTTAGTGAAACCTTAGTGAAGCCCTTGTGAAGCCTTGGTGAAGCCTTAGCGAAGCCTTAATGAAGCCTTAGTGAAGCCTTAATGAAGCCTTAGTGCAGCCTTAGTGAAGCCTTAATGAAGCCTCAGTGAAGCCCTAGTGAAGCCTTAGTGAAGCCTTGGTGAAGCCTTAGTGAAGCCTTAGTGAAACCTTAGTGAAGCCTGAGTATGAAGCCCTTAGTGAAGCCTTAGATAAACCTTAGTGAAACATTAGTGAAGCCCTTGTGAAGCCTTAGTGAAACCTTAGTGAAGCCCTAGTGAAGCCCTGTTAAAGCCTTAGTGAAGCCTTAGTGAAGCCCTAGTGAAGCCTTAGTGAAGCCTTGGTGAAGCCTTAGTGAAGCCTTAGTGAAACCTTAGTGAAGCCTGAGTGAACCCTTAGTGAAGCCTTAGATAAACCTTAGTGAAACATTAGTGAAGCCCTTGTGAAGCCTTAGTGAAACCTTAGTGAAGCCCTAGTGAAGCCCTAGTAAAGCCTTAGTGAAGCCTGAGTGAAACCTTTGTGAAACCTTAGTGAAGCCTTGGTGAAGCCCTCGTGAAGCCTTTGTGAAACCTTAGTGAAGCCTTGGTGAAGCCTTAGTGAAGCCTTAAGTAAGCCTTAGTGAAGCCTTACTGAAGCCCTAGTGAAGCCTGAGTGAAGCCTGGGTGAAACCTTAGTGAAGCCTTAGCAAAGCCTTAGTGAAACCTTAGTGAAAGCCTTAGTAACCTTAGTGAAGCCTTAGAGAAGCCCTAGTGAAGCCTGAGTGAAGCCTTAGTGAAGCCTTAGTGAAGCCCTAATGAAACCTTAGTGAAGACTTAGTGAAACTTTAGTGAAGCCTTAGTGAAGCCTGAGTGAACCCTTCGTGAAGCCTTAATGAAGCCTTAGTGAAGCCCTAGTGAAACCTTAGTGAGGCCTTAGTGAAGCCGTAATGAAGCCTTAGTGAAGCCCTAGTGAAGCCTTAGTGAAGCCTTAGTGAAGACTGAGTGAAGCCTTAGTGACGCCTTAATGAAGCCTTAGTGAAGCCCTAGTGAAGCCATGGTGAAGCCTTAGTGAATCCTTAGTGAAACCTTAGTGAAGCCTTAGTGAAGCCTTAGTGAAGCCCTAGTGAAGCCTTGGTGAAGCCTTAGTGAAGCCCTAGTGAAGCCTTAGTGAAGCCTTAGTGAAGCCTTAGTGAAGCCTTAGTGAAGCCTTAGTGAAGCCTCAGTGAAGCCTTAGTGAAACCTTAGTGAAGCCCTCGTGAAGCGTTGGTGAAGCCTTAGTGCAGCCTTAATGAAGCCTTAGTGAAGCCTGAATGAAGCCTTAGTGAAGCCTTAGTGAAGCCTTAGTGAAGCCCTAGTGAAGCCTTAGTGAAGCCTTAGTGAAGCCCTCGTGAAGCCTTAGTGAAGCCTTAATGAAGCCTTAATGAAACACTGGTGAAGCTTTAGTGAAGCCTTAGTGAAGCCCTAGTGAAGCCTTAGTGAAGCCTTAATGAAGCCCTAGTGAAGCCTTAGTGAAGCCTTAATGAAACACTGGTGAAGCTTTAGTGAAGCCTTAGTGAAGCCTTAGTGAAGCCCTAGTGAAGCCTTAGTGAAGCCTTAGTGAAGCCTTAATGAAACACTGGTGAAGCTTTAGTGAAGCCTTAGTGAAGCCCTAGTGAAGCCTTAGTGAAGCCCTAGTGAAGCCTTTAGTGAAGCCTTAGTGAAGCCTTAATGAAACAATGGTGAAGCTTTAGTGAAGCCTTAGTGAAGCCCTAGTAAAGCCTTAGTGAAGCCGTAGTGAAGCCTTAGTGAAGCCCTAGTGAAGCCTTAGTGAAGCCCTAGTGAAGCCTTAGTGAAGCCTTAGTGAAGCCCTAGTAAAGCCTTGGTGAAGCCGTAGTGAAGCCTTAGTAAAGCCCTAGTGAAGCCTTAGTGAAGCCTTAGTGAAGCCCTAGTAAAGCCTTAGTGAAGCCCTAGTAAAGCCTTAGTGAAGCCGTAGTGAAGCCTTAGTGAAGCCTTACTGAAGCCCTAGTGAAGCCTTAGTGAAGCCTTAGTGAAGCCCTAGTAAAGCCTTAGTGAAGCCGTAGTGAAGCCTTAGTGAAGCCCTAGTGAAGCCTTAGTGAAGCCGTAGTGAAGCCTCAGTGAGGCCCTAGTGAAGCCTTAGTTAAGCCTGAGTGAAGCCCTCGTGAAGCCTTAGTGAAGTGAAGCCTTAGTGAAGCCTTAGTGAAGCCTTGGTGAAGCCTTCGTGAAATCTTAATGAAGCCTTAGTGAAACCTTGGTGAAGCCTCAGTGCAGCCTGGGTGAAGCCTTGGTGAAGCCTTAATAAAGCCTTAGTGAAACCTTAGTGAAGCCTTAGTGAAACACTGGTGAAGCTTTAGTGAAGCCTTAGTTAAACACTGGTGAAGCTTTAGTGAAGCCTTAGTGAAGCCCTAGTGAAGCCTTAGTGAAGCCGGAGTGAAGCCTTAGTGAAGCCTTAGTGAAACACTGGTGAAGCCTTAGTGAAGCCTTAGTGAAGCCTTAGTGAAGCCTGAGTGAAGCCTACGTGAAGCCTTAGTGAAGCCCTCGTGAAGCCCTCGTGAAGCTTTAGTGAAACCTTAGTGAAGCCCTTGTGAAGCCTTGGTGAAGCCTTAGCGAAGCCTTAATGAAGCCTTAGTGAAGCCTTAATGAAGCCTTAGTGCAGCCTTAGTGAAGCCTTAATGAAGCCTCAGTGAAGCCCTAGTGAAGCCTTAGTGAAGCCTTGGTGAAGCCTTAGTGAAGCCTTAGTGAAACCTTAGTGAAGCCTGAGTGAACCCTTAGTGAAGCCTTAGATAAACCTTAGTGAAACATTAGTGAAGCCCTTGTGAAGCCTTAGTGAAACCTTAGTGAAGCCCTAGTGAAGCCCTGTTAAAGCCTTAGTGAAGCCTTAGTGAAGCCCTAGTGAAGCCTTAGTGAAGCCTTGGTGAAGCCTTAGTGAAGCCTTAGTGAAACCTTAGTGAAGCCTGAGTGAACCCTTAGTGAAGCCTTAGATAAACCTTAGTGAAACATTAGTGAAGCCCTTGTGAAGCCTTAGTGAAACCTTAGTGAAGCCCTAGTGAAGCCCTAGTAAAGCCTTAGTGAAGCCTGAGTGAAACCTTAGTGAAGCCCTCGTGAAGCCTTTGTGAAACCTTAGTGAAGCCTTGGTGAAGCCCTCGTGAAGCCTTTGTGAAACCTTAGTGAAGCCTTGGTGAAGCCTTAGTGAAGCCTTAAGTAAGCCTTAGTGAAGCCTTACTGAAGCCCTAGTGAAGCCTGAGTGAAGCCTGGGTGAAACCTTAGTGAAGCCTTAGCAAAGCCTTAGTGAAACCTTAGTGAAACCTTAGTGAAGCCTTAGAGAAGCCCTAGTGAAGCCTGAGTGAAGCCTTAGTGAAGCCTTAGTGAAGCCCTAATGAAACCTTAGTGAAGACTTAGTGAAACTTTAGTGAAGCCTTAGTGAAGCCTGAGTGAACCCTTCGTGAAGCCTTAATGAAGCCTTAGTGAAGCCCTAGTGAAACCTTAGTGAGGCCTTAGTGAAGCCGTAATGAAGCCTTAGTGAAGCCCTAGTGAAGCCTTAGTGAAGCCTTAGTGAAGCCTGAGTGAAGCCTTAGTGACGCCTTAATGAAGCCTTAGTGAAGCCCTAGTGAAGCCATGGTGAAGCCTTAGTGAAGCCTTAGTGAAACCTTAGTGAAGCCTTAGTGAAGCCTTAGTGAAGCCTTAGTGAAGCCCTAGTGAAGCCTTGGTGAAGCCTTAGTGAAGCCCTAGTGAAGCCTTAGTGAAGCCTTAGTGAAGCCTGAGTGAAGCCTTAGTGAAGCCTTAGTGAAGCCTCAGTGAAGCCTTAGTGAAACCTTAGTGAAGCCCTCGTGAAGCGTTGGTGAAGCCTTAGTGCAGCCTTAATGAAGCCTTAGTGAAGCCTGAATGAAGCCTTAGTGAAGCCTTAGTGAAGCCTTAGTGCAGCCTTAGTGAAACCCTAGTGAAGCCTTAGTGAAGCCTTAGTGAAGCCTTAGTGAAGCATTAGTGAAACCCTAGTGAAGCCTATGAAGCCTTAGTGCGCCTTAGTGAAGTCTTAGTGAAGCCTTAATGAAGCCTAGTGAAGACTTAGTGAAGCCTAGTGAAGCCTGAGGAAGCCTGAGTGAAGCCTTAGTGAAGCCTTAGTGAAGGCTTAGTGAAGCCTGAGGAAGCCTTAGTGAAGCCTTAGTGAAGCCTAATGAAGCCCTAGTGAGGCAAAGTGAAGCCTAATGAAGGCTTAGTGGGCTTAGTGAAGCCTGAGGAAGCCTTAGTGAAGCCTTAGTGAAGCCTTAGTGAAGCCTTAGTGAAGCCTGAGTACAGCCTTAGTGAAGTCTTAGTGAAGCCTTAGTGAAGCCTTAGTGAAGCCTTAGTGAAGCCTTAATGAAGCCTTAGTGAAGACTTAGTGAAGCCTTAGTGAAGCCTGAGGAAGCCTGAGGAAGCCTAATGAAGGCTTAGTGAAGGCTTAGTGAAGCCTAGTGAAGCCTAATGAAGCCTTAGTGAAGACTTAGTGAAGCCTTAGTGAAGCCTGAGTGAAGCCTGAGTGAAGCCTTAATGAAGGCTTAGTGAAGGCTTAGTGAAGCCTGAGTGAAGCCTTAGTGAAGCCTTAGTGAAGCCTTAATGAAGCCCTAGTGAGGCATAAGTGAAGCCTTAATGAAGGCTTAGTGAAGGCTTAGTGAAGCCTGAGTGAAGCCTTAGTGAAGCCTTAGTGAAGCCTTAGTGAAGCCTTAGTGAAGCCTGAGTACAGCCTTAGTGAAGTCTTAGTGAAGCCTTAGTGAAGCCTTAGTGAAGCCTTAGTGAAGCCTGAGTACAGCCTTAGTGAAGTCTCAGTGAAGCCTTAGTGAAGCCTGAGTACAGCCTTAGTGAAGTCTTAGTGAAGTCTTAGTGAAGCCTTAGTGAAGCCTTAGTGCAGCCTTAGTCAAGTCTTAGTGAAGTCTTAGTGAAGCTAGGCCCTTAGTGAAGCCTGATTACAGCCTTAGTGAAGTCTTCGTGAAGTCTTAGTGAAGCCTTAGTGAAGCCTTAGTGAAGCCTTAGTGAAGCCTGAGTACAGCCTTAGAGAAGTCTTAGTGAAGTCTTAGTGAAGCCTTAGTGAAGCCTTAGTGAAGCCTGAGTACAGCCTTAGTGAAGTCTTAGTGAAGTCTTAGTGAAGTCTTAGTGAAGCCTTAGTGAAGCCTGAGTACAGCCGTAGTGAAGCCTTAGTGAAGTCTTAGTGAAGTCTTAGTGAAGCCTTAGTGAAGTCTTAGTGAAGCCTTAGTGAAGTCTTAGTGAAGCCTTAGTGAAGCCTTAGTGAAGTCTTAGTGAAGCCTTAGTGAAGCCTTAGTGAAGTCTTAGTGAAGCCTGAATACAGCCTTAGTGAAGCCTTAGTGAAGTCTTAGTGAAGTCTTAGTGAAGCCTTAGTGAAGCCTTAGTGAAGCCTTAGTGAAGCCTGAGTACAGCCTTAGTGAAGCCTTAGTGAAGCCTTAGTGAAGCCTTAGTGAAGTCTTAGTGAAGCCTTAGTGAAGTCTTAGTGAAGCCTTAGTGAAGTCTTAGTGAAGCCTTAGTGAAGCCTTAGTGAAGTCTTAGTGAAGCCTGAATACAGCCTTAGTGAAGCCTTAGTGAAGTCTTAGTGAAGTCTTAGTGAAGCCTTAGTGAAGCCTTAGTGAAGCCTTAGTGAAGCCTGAGTACAGCCTTAGTGAAGCCTTAGTGAAGTCTTAGTGAAGTCTTAGTGAAGCCTTAGTGAAGCCTTAGTGAAGCCTTAGTGAAGCCTGAGTACAGCCTTAGTGAAGCCTTAGTGAAGTCTTAGAGAAGTCTTAGTGAAGCCTTAGTGAAGCCTTAGTGAAGCCTGAGTACAGCCTTAGTGAAGTCTTAGTGAAGCCTTAGTGAAGCCTTAGTGAAGCCTTAGTGAAGCCTGAGTACAGCCTTAGTGAAGCCTTAGTGAAGCCTTAGTGAAGCCTTAGTGAAGCCTGAGTACAGCCTTAGTGAAGCCTTAGTGAAGCCTGAGTACAGCCTTAGTGAAGCCTTAGTGAAGTCTTAGTGAAGCCTTAGTGAAGCCTTAGTGAAGCCTGAGTCCAGCCTTAGTGAAGCCTTAGTGAAGCCTTAGTGAAGCCTGAGTACAGCCTTAGTGAAGCCTTAGTGAAGCCTTAGTGAAGCCTTAGTACAGCCTTAGTGAAGCCTTGGGTCTGTGGGCTTGAACGCTGGTCAGGTGAAGGTCAGATGGTCTTTTCTAGTGCATGGCTGTGGGCAGCGTGATCCGTGAACCATGGCCCATACATGGCTGCTGGGAGGAAACTGGAGTACCTGGAGTAGACTAACATGGGGAGGACATGCAAACTTCACACAGTAGGCCTCCAAGCCAACTTTCAAAGCACTGCCGCCCCTGGGATGTAATGATTACCGATATTAAACTATTAAAACATGACACAACATAGTGAGAAACAGATAGAGAGATAATGAAGCACAGCCAAGTGAGGAAGATGGTGGTAAAGAGATTTCAGTCACAGCTATAAGAGCTTCCACTGAGCACAGAGATGGATCCTGGTAGCCCCCGGACTACCATCAGAGGCTCAGTGTGTCACCACTCATCAGGCTGACTTGATGAGGCACACCCAACCGGCTTTCACCAATTTCCCCAGAGTCAGCCAACCATTTATCCAGTGAGTGAAGAAGCTCCAGAGGCCCTCCTTTAAGACAGTTCTTTTTTTTCCTTTTTTTTTTTTTTTTTTTTCTTTTTAATTTTTTTTTTTGCTTGTTTTTTTTCCTTTTTAAGTTCTTTCATGTCAACTCAGTTTTTTCTCCTTTTAAAAATTCCTTCAGTTAAAATTCCGTTTTTTCCCCCTTTAAAACATTTCTTTCAGTTCAGACTCCATTTTTTCCTCCTTTAAAACATTCTTCAGGTCAGACTGCAGTTTTTGCTCCTTTAAGACAGTTCATTCAGGTCAGACTGCAGTTTTTGCTCCTTTAAGACAGTTCATTCAGGTCAGACTGCAGTTTTTGCTCCTTTAAGACAGTTCATTCAGGTCAGACTGCAGTTTTTGCTCCTTTAAGACAGTTCATTCAGATCAGACTGCAGTTTTTGCTCCTTTAAGGTTTGTGGAAAGCAGCGCTGCAGTACAGTGGCCCTGACAGCTCAAAACATGCACTAATACACACAACACACGCAAACCAAGAAGACTTCTTCACCAATTCAAAGTGAGAAGACAAATACAAGTCTGCACTTTTAGGAGCTGAAGCTCAGAGAAAAACGAATCCAGCTGGAGCATTGCTATAATGCTACATAAAAGCCCTGGTAGACACTAAGGCTGAGTGCTTAATGCAGCGGCCTGGGTTGGAATCTGGTTCGGCCCTTTGCTGTTATGTCTTCCCCTCTCTCTCCACCTCGCCTGCCTTTCCAGTCTCTCTACGTCACCATCTAATCACTTTTTTTCTGGGTCTGTTTCAGAGCGAGAAGCCTGAAGATGCCTGAACAGAACTGGATCAGACGGTGTATGTGATAAAACATCCAGGAGATCCAGAGGACGTTGGGATCGTAGTTGAAGGAGCTCCAGGAGCTCCGAGACGTCCTCTATGATGTGAACCTGAGCTGCCCATCTGGCCTCAGGGACACTGTTCAGTTCACTCAGAAGATCCTAATGGGATCTGATGCAAACAGCTGTCGACCAAAACCCAACAGCTGGAATAAATGAATGGATCTGATCTCAGTCACTTCAGCGCTGTGACCATCAGGCCATTTAACGAGCTGAAATCGGTCTGTTCATCCTCCTCACTCATCACAGCCTGGTAACTCTGTAATTTCTCACATTTCCTGTTTCCTGTCCAGAATTGTTAAGTGCAGTTTGGGAAGTTGGTAACAAACATGACTGAACAGACTTCTTGTGGTTCTAGCCTTCAACATGTATTAAAACATTAAATGCTCTGTCACATTGTTAAATACTCACACATGAACATGAGGTACTACAAGCATTTTGATTATTCTCTTCTTTTCGTGGTCATCTGATGAACAAAATTCATTTCAGCAGACGCTAAATACCACAAAGATAATAAAGTCATAATAGTACAAGAACAAAGTCATAAAATTATGAGAATAAAGTCATAACATTACAAGAAAAAAAGTCTGAAGTTTTTGAAAAAAAAATCGTATCACAAGAAAAACGTCATAACTAATCAATCAATTCATTTGATTTATTTTCCAACGACATCAACCAAACACCTGCCGGCAAAGTGGAAGCCAGGTACAGGGCAGACATTCTGGGCTGCGTACTGTGTGCTGTCTGTGTTTGTGCTGTGTGCTGCGTACTGTGTGCTGTGTGCTGTGTGCTGCGTACTGTGTGCTGTGTGCTGCGTACTGCGTACTGTGTGCTGTGTGCTGCTTCTTTCTTTCTTCTTTCTTCTTCTTCTTTTTTTTTTTTTTTTTTTTTTTTTTTTTTTTTTTTTTTTTTTTTTTTTTTTTTTTTTTTTTTTTTTTTTTTTTTTTTTTTTTTTTTTTTTTTTTTTTTTTTTTTTTCTTTTTTCTTTTTTTCTTTTTTTTTTTTTTCTTTTCTTTTCTTTCTCTCTTTTTTTTCTCTTTTTTTTTTTTTTTTTTTTTCTTTCTCTTCTTTTTTCTCTCTTTTCTTTTCTTTTCTTTTCTTTTCTCTTCTTTCTTTCTTTCTTTCTTTCTCTCTTTCTTGTCTTTACTCTACTTTCTTTCTCATCTTTCTTTCTGTACTGTGTACTGTGTGCTGTGTGCTGCGTACTGTGTGCTGTGTGCTGCGTACTGCGTACTGTGTGCTGTGTGCTGCATACTGTGTACTGTGTGCTGCGTACTGTGTACTGTGTGCTGTGTGCTGCGTACTGCATACTGTGTGCTGCGTACTGCGTACTGTGTGCTGTGTGCTGCGTACTGTGTGCTGCATACTGTGTACTGTGTGCTGTGTGCTGCGTACTGTGTGCTGTGTGCTGCGTACTGCGTACTGTGTGCTGTGTGCTGTGTACTGTGTACTGTGTGCTGCGTACTGTGTACTGTGTGCTGTGTGCTGCGTACTGTGTGCTGTGTGCTGCGTACTGTGTACTGTGTGCTGTGTGCTGTGTACTGTGTGCTGCATACTGTGTACTGTGTGCTGTGTGCTGCGTACTGTGTGCTGTGTGCTGCGTACTGTGTACTGTGTGCTGTGTGCTGCGTACTGTGTACTGTGTGCTGCGTACTGCGTACTGTCTACTGTGTGCTGCATGCTGTGTACTGTGTACTGTGTGCTGTGTGCTACATACTGCGTACTGTCTACTGTGTGCTGCATGCTGTGTACTGTGTACTGTGTACTGTGTGCTGTGTGCTGCGTACTGTGTGCTGTGTGCTGCGTACTGTGTACTGTGTACTGTGTACTGTGTGCTGTGTGCTGCGTACTGTGTGCTGTGTGCTGCGTACTGTGTACTGTACACCGACTGAAGTCTATACAGGGCTACGCCTGTATAGTTTTGAAGAGTTGAATGTAGTGATTTGAGACCTTAAACTCATGTTTGCAGTGTTTTCTGAGGTAATAAATGATGTAAGAAGTGGGCTCGTTGCCCCCCGTGTCCTACTAATGCTGAATACTGCTTCCCCGAAGGACCATGGAAGTATACTGTGTTCTTTGACTCTTTGCTGTTAATCAATGAAAATCTTATGTCAGAGCTAGATGCTGTAATTGAACTCAATCATCTAATTCAGTTCAATACTACTTATTATGATAAATGACACAGTATGAATTTGCATGTTGAAGACTGTTTTTTTTTTTTAACTTTTTATTCCTGCAGATTTGAAGGTGGTTTCACTGGATTCCTGATTATAACACAAAGAGGCATGTCAAGGAAATGATGCAGAGAAGCGGTTACAGGTGAGATCTATGAGAGGAAATGTCTTTCCTGACAGGAATAGGTCGGGAGCTTTACTCCACCATCTGGATAAACATACAGCACTCACCTAGTCAGTAAAATACCAGCTCCGCCTCGGGGTTAAAGCTCAGGACAGAAACATGCCGTCAGGATGAATCAGTAACAGGCAGAGAGTCAGTTTCAGCACACTGAACATGAAGCGAACGTGCTCGTCAAACATCTACAGGAAGCTGATATCAGGTTGAACGGTGGGAAATCCTGACACAGTGATCACAACGATCAATTACTGGGATGAGCTGATCAACAGGAAACGCCATCAGGAGTCAAACATTCACACAGAAACACAAAGAGAAAAACTCACAGTGAGTTCACCTCGTTCTTCCTCATTCCTCCTCATCCCCCCCAACAGGAAACACCAGATTCACCATCACTGAGACATTTAGGACGATCCCTGTTCCGTCCTATAGACCAGCCTCAAAGGCTATCTCCACCTCCCTCCACCTCCCTCCACCTCCCTCCACCTTTCTCTACCTCTCTAATTCTATTGGTTAAATGATTAAAAGAAACTTAAAAATAGGTAGAAGCTGAGTAAAACTCAGAGGAGCGGTTTGTCACTTAAAGGAGAATAGCTAGTCCACCTTAACAGTTCACCTTAAAAGAGTCTGAGCCAGTGGTGAGACAGGAAGTCGGGTCGGTACACGCCGCACGGCTACATTCACAGCTATAATACCACTGACAACCCCACACTCACCGCCGCGACTCACACTCGGTCTTTGGGACACTTGCCAACGTTACACCAAGCAGACAGACCCTATGTGTGTGACAACAGCGAACACAACAGCTGCTAATGTAGCACAAACACACAGTTTGTCGGACGCTAACGTTATTGTTGTTGTTATGTTGTAACTAACTGACTGACTAAGTAACTGACTAACTAACTAATTAACTACATGACTGATGTGGTGGAGGCTTACTGGGACAACACACGCAGCATTGTGGCTGCTAACTAACTAACTAACTAACTAACTAACTAACTAACTAACTAACTAACTAACTAACTAACTAACTGACTGATGTGGTGGAGGCTTAGTGGGACAACACACGCAGCATTGTGGCTGCTAACTAACTAACCAACCAACTAACTAACTAACTAACTAACTAACTAACTAACTAACCAACTGATGTGGTGGAGGCTTACTGGGACAACACATGCAGCATTGTGGCTGCTAACTAACTAACCAACTAACCAACTAACTAACTAACTAACTAACTAACTAACTAACTAACTAACTAACCAACTGATGTGGTGGAGGCTTACTGGGGCAACACACGCAGCATCATGGCTGCTAACTAACTAACTAACTAACTAGCCGACTGAAGTAGTGGAGGCTTACTGGGACAACACACGCAGCATCATGGCTGCTAACTAACTAACCAACTAACTAACTAACTAACCAACTGATGTGGTGGAGGCTTACTGGGACAACACACGCAGCATTGTGGCTGCTAACTAACTAACCAACTAACTAACTAACTAACTAACTAACTAACTAACTAACTAACTAACTAACTAACTAACTAACTAACCAACTGATGTGGTGGAGGCTTACTAGGACAACACACGCAGCATTGTGGCTGCTAACTAACTAACCAACTAACTAACTAACTAACTAACTAACTAACTAACTAACTGACTGATGTGGTGGAGGCTTACTGGGGCAACACACGCAGCATCATGGCTGCTAACTAACTAACCAACTAACTAACTAACTAACTAACTAACTAGCCGACTGAAGTAGTGGAGGCTTACTGGGGCAACACACGCAGCATCATGGCTGCTAACTAACTAACCAACCAACTAACTAACTAACTAACTAACTGACTGATGTGGTGGAGGCTTACTGGGGCAACACACGCAGCATCATGGCTGCTAATTAACTAACCAACCAACCAACTAACTAACTAACTAACTAACTAACCAACTGATGTGGTGGAGGCTTACTGGGGCAACACACGCAGCATCGCGGCTGCTGACTAACTAACCAACTAACTAAATAACTAACTGACTGATGTGGTGGAGGCTTACTGGGACAACACACGCAGCATCGCGGCTGCTAACTAACTAACCAACTAACTAAATAACTAACTGACTGATGTTTTGGAGGCTTACTGGGACAACACACGCAGCATCGCGGCTGCTAACTAACTAACCAACTAACTAAATAACTAACTGACTGATGTGGTGGAGGCTTACTGGGACAACACACGCAGCATCGCGGCTGCTAACTAACTAACCAACTAACTAAATAACTATCTGACTGATGTGGTGGAGGCTTACTGGGACAACACACGCAGCATCGCGGCTGCTAACTAACTAACCAACTAACTAAATAACTAACTGACTGATGTGGTGGAGGCTTACTGGGACAACACACGCAGCATCGCGGCTGCTAACTAACTAACCAACTAACTAAATAACTAACTGACTGATGTGGTGGAGGCTTACTGGGACAACACACGCAGCATCGCGGCTGCTAACTAACTAACCAACTGACTAAATAACTAACTGACTGATGTGGTGGA
>CAMQGK010000515.1:190000-225000 GCA_947000775.1 Pterois miles | reverse complement strand
AAAAACTTCAGTATTACATGGTGGAGGGTGTCAAGTATGGACTATTTTAGTTAGGTGTTTAACCTGCATCTTTCCCTAACCCTAACCCAAGTCAACGTATCATACCCTCATAGTTCCATCTACAACACTGCGTCAGCACTAAACACACATTATCGCTCTGCTCCAGGGGAAAGAAACACTCCAGCTTGTTTGTATTTCTTTAAAACAATCATAATCGTCTTGAATGGCGCTAAGCACAGGATCTAGTGATGGTGGCCTTGCATAATAGATAGAAAATGCAGTGTGAGATACATGACCAATGGTAGACTTAAACCCACAGTCTACATCTCGTGAGTCAGACTAGGATCTCACCACAGACACTGACGAAAGGTTAAAAAGCGCAACAACAATAGCACAGGATGAGACGGCAGAGTGTATACAGAATCCCTTGGTCATCCCCGGTTCTGGTAATGACCCGAACAGCATAATTTCATTTGACCCTCCCGGCTGGTAAATGTCCATCTCATCATGCTCCACACCCTCAGTTTTCACTGTAAATGTGTCTGACCCCGCTGGCTTCATCTGGGAAGACATAGACGACATTACATAACTGCTGGCTGAGAGCTACTCCTCGTGACTAGTAATCTGACCTTTATGTGTAAAACTGGCAGCATGCTACTTTGAGCTTTATGCCAGTAGAGTTTTTCTGAATAAAGTCCACCTTTGTCCTCATCAGGCCAACCTCCCCAACACTGGATACATTCCTCTATGAAAAAGCACCAAAGAGATCAGACTATGACCTGCATGCCAAAGTAACAGTACTGGTGGATGCCAGCGTCACCTCCTCCTGGAGTTCAGCCTACATCCCCATTAGCCTCCATCCAAATTCAGCCTGAACAGAAGCACAAGCGTCAGTGTGATGACAGCAGAGCAGCGCTGCACTTCGGAGGCTACCGGAGACGAGCGTTACACCGCCGGCCTGCTGCCGCCAACATAGGCGGTTCACATTACGGGGTTGTGTTACACTCACATGAGCAGCTGTGTGTTTTAGTCTTTAACAGCTCTCAGGTAAAGGTCATCAGGAAGCATGCTGTCTTTAGGCTTGTCCTGGAGCAAAGGCAGTCTCGACCACATCGAGATGCGCCACTAGAAACATTCGTCAGTAAAACCGGTGTTTTCCTACGTATGCCGTGTGCTCCTCTCTTGCGCTGTGTGTTGCGGTTGTCTAGCGTTTTTTAGACAAATATCCTCAATCCTCAACAGGTGCTGAGTCACACCACTCCTCATGACAAACTTTGCCCAGGCAGCCAATCAAATCAAGCAAGAGGCGGGCTTTACTTCTTCTACTTCTTCTTCTTCTACCACTTCCTTGGCAGATGTGGCCGGCTGGATAGTTAGCTGTTGGACTGTGAGAAGGAAAGTTCAGTCAGGAGACTGGTTCTCCTCTCATTCATTCACATTTATCTCTGGGTCTCTCTCTCATTGGCTCCTAATATATCAGCTGATTGTGGGCACCTCACTCTTTGCAACCAATCAGATCTTGCCATATCTCCCTAAACCAATCACATCGTTGCCATCAAAAGTTTAAAACCTGTTCTCCTCTCTGCTGCTGTCAGTTGTCATCGCAGCACAAACCAATGCGATGCTCCACCTCCCGTCACCTCCAGCCCATCACATCAGACCAAGCCTGCTCCACCTCCCTCATCAGGTCTTCATCAGACCCCTTCACTGCCTCCATCACCAGAGTCTGGACCGGGGGGAATAGTCCTCATCCGACAACGGTATCACTTCACCCTTACTTTGTCACGTCGGATCTAAATCACCAAAGACTTTTCACTATTCATAACTTTGTGCACTTTGTAATAAATAATAAACGAGCATTCATTCAATACGAGTCTGTCCTGACTCAGCCCTGCTCCACACCAGCATCAGCTGGTTAACGAGCTTAACGAGTAATACATTTAATTTATAAATGCCTCACAAGACACCCAAGGACACTTTACAAATAAGATAAGTCTGTACGAGATGAAGTAAATACAGATGAATGCGTCCATAAAAATAAACTCATGACAAAGGGCCCTGAAAGGCTGATCGCTCTTTGTGTGATTGGCTGATTTAATGGACAGATTTGTAAACCTCACCACAGAAAAGCGCCCATTTAAAACTGGTGTTTAGCAGAGAGATGTTTTTTTACTTTAGTTTTTATTAATGTTTCTCATTTTTACAAAAACATCCAGAGAACAAGCAGATGAACTAAACTAACACATGAACAGAGCCATGTTTGGAGTTACTACTCCTTCATCCTCATCCTGTTGTCATCTACCGGCTCATCGTCCATTTAGTCCTCGTCGCCAGCTTTTACAGGCTACTAACAGTAATCTAACACGATATCTGTCACCTGTTTGTACACTCTTACCAGCCGAGTTCAGATTAGAAGAAGAAGATCAACCTTTATTAGTCCCACTAGGGGAAATTCAATTTTTACACTCTGTTGTTAACTTATACACAGTACACGCAGGACCCATAGACATGCATCAAATGGAGAGATGTCAGAGTGAGGGGGCTGCTCCTGACAAGCGCCCCGAGCAGTTGGCGGTTTGGTGCCTTGCTCGGGGGCACCTCGGCAGTGCCCAAGAGGTAAACTGGCACCTCTCCAGCTACCAGTTCACATTCAGTTCTTGGTCCATGTCGGGACTTGAACCAGTGACCCTCCGGTTCCCAAGCCAACTCCCTACAGACTGAGCTACTGCCGCCCCCCAACACATATACACATATAAAGTGTCATGTAACACGTACGGATATCGACGTACCTTCGTTAGAGTGCTGTAAACCACCATCCAAACATTAATATCTTGGTTGTGGTGGTGGTCGTTTTCCCAGCTCCCCTCTGACACATTTGTGTTGGACTTGATTCCCGTCTTTCTGTCCTCCAGCAGAGGGGTTTTAAGTTTGCTGGAAGTCATCATCCAGGAAAAGGACTGCTGTCACGACAATCCATCTGACTCCATTTGACTAATGAGCAAATTCAAAATTGATTTCAGTTTCCATTTTGATGTGAAGGAGGAGAAACACTTTATTGATCCACCGGGGGACATTTACATGGCATTCCATTGATAAACAGTCTGCTGAGCTCATTCCTACCTTCAGCAGTCACCCAGCAGCTCTGACCTCTGACCTCTTCCTCCCTCATCACCTCATCGTTTCTCTCATCTGCTAGTCAGTGTGATATTGTTTCTGACCAGTCAAACACAGACAGATATGAATGCAGCAGTGCTGATACGCCCCACTGTTGTGTGAGAGAAATCAATTCTTCAATGACTGCAAGTGATGGATAAACTCTGTATATACTGCATCTAATACTAGTACAAAATCCTTAGTTATACCATCCTCAATACATAAATATTGGTAGTCCAGTATTGGTCGCAACATCTAAGTCCATACATGTTTCATTAATGCTGAACGGTGATATGTATTAATACACTGGTTCTGTTACACCATCCAACAGCCTCTCCCTGTTTTCTCAGAGAGCAGAATGAGAGCTGATGGAGGGCTTTTATCCTCCACTCGTTTGTTAACAACTCAGCTAATTTCCCTTCTTTCCATCCTTATTTGCCATTTTAGTGCTTCCTGTCCACACCCCTACTGATCCTTTTTTCTGTTGCATTCATTCCTGGACTGAGATGATCTTTGGATGGTCAGTCAATGTTGAAAAGTCCACTCTGAAAATATGATGACATTTATGACAACCAGGCAAGAAAAAGAGATGTAGGTCAGTTCAGTTATGTCCGTCCATCCGTCCATCCATCCATCCATCTCCATCCCGTTAGGGGCAGCGGGGGGCTGGAGCCGATCCCTGCTGGCATTGGGTGAAGGTGGGTTACACCTTGGACCGGTCTCCAGTCCATCACAGGACACATAGAGACAGACAACCATTCAGACTCACATTCACACCTACAGGCAATTTAGAGTCATAAATTACCCTGCATGGATAGGACTGTGGGAGGAAACTGGAGCACCCGGAGAAAACCCACGCCAACACAGGGAGAACATGCAGACTCCCCACAGAGGAGCCCTCAGTTCTGTCCATAGAGGGGAAAATCAATAAGCCTGACCCAGGCGGCGACCTCTGGGTCTGAGAGGTGAAGCCAGTGCCTTCATCAAACCTGCAACCTGTCTCCAGCCAGCAAGGGGTGACTCCTCTGGTCCTATAGACCTCTCTAGAAAATGATCCTCCTCCTCTGATTGATTACCTCAGTAAACATCAAACATCAGTTTATGGTCTCAGTCACTAGTCTCTAGTCTTCTTCAACACAGCAGGATGTCCATTTAGTGGATTATGGTCCATTTAGAGTCAGATAGACCACTGTGAATGTTCTCATTCATCCAGGTCATATTCATTCTGGCAACAATTGAATCGAAGGCAACCGGACTAGTCCCCACTAGTCTGATTAGTGGGGACTAGACAGACTAGTGGGGACTAGTCCGACTGTAGCGGTCGAACTGATGAAGCCACTTGGATAAGGGGCGAAACGTCTTCAGAGACAGATCTGAGTCCAGTTGCCTTCGATTCAGTTGTTGCCAGAACATATAACAGGGAATGGTTTAGGGCGGGGCTACCTGGTGATTGACAGGTCGTTACTATGACATTGTCCAGTCTGGCAGTGGTCTGTTTTGTTCTTACAACTTTAACCCTTTCACAGTGATTATACCTCATGAGAGTTAATTATAATCCTCTCATGTCACTTAAAAAATAAAAAATAAACCAAGATGGCGATGGCCAAAATGCTGAGCTTGAGGCTTCAATACGGCAGTCCACAAACCTGTTTCATCATTCTGTCCTTTACCTTCATTCAACCTGCATCCTCAAGCTTACTTCACATTGCTGATGGTCTCACATGTTCACAATCAACACATACAGGCCTGATGTAGTGGATTAACAGGCGTGAAACACCCTACAAACACAGCAGCTATATGAAATAAACTGCCTGAAACTAGAATGTAAATTACAAATTCAATCACTTCATATTGAGCTGTCAGTTCTGTAATAATATGTAATCAATAGACAGATAGTTTAAACACAGGAAACTGACATTTCACTTCATGGTGCATCCGCCTCCTTCTAAACGTGGCTCTTACAATATAAAGTTAGTCGAGAACGAAGTCAAACACAAGATGAGACTGCCACTATAAACCATTCAGCTTTACTTTTCTGAGCATCCCATCGTTCAGCCTCCTCCTCCTCTCACAGCAGGAGGCAGTGAGAGGAGCCATAGCGGCACCATACAGGGATTACAGCTGTTCCATGGTGATACTACATTATATCTGCATATTTGTATGTTATCAAGCATTCCCGCCAGCACAGTACTTTCCTTTATATGTTCAGCCTTTAACTCCAAACTATAGGCTGGGTTGCTGTAATGTGGACCACTCAAATAAGCAAAGAAATATATGAAAAATAAAATAAAATACTAAAATATCCATTCATTCATCCATCCATCCATCGTCAACTGCTTTTCCCGTTAGGGGTCGCGGGGGGGTCTGGAGCCGATCCCAGCTGGCACTGGGCGAAGGTGGGTTCACCCTGGACAGGTCTCCAGTCCATCACAGGACACATAGAGACAGACAACATAGAGACAGACAACCATTCACACTCACATTCACACCTACGGGACATTTAGAGTGATCAATTAACCTAAACAGCATGTCTCTGGACTGTGGGAGGAAGCCGGAGTACCCGGAGAAAACCCACGCTGACACATGCAAACTCCACACAGAAGAGTCCCAAGCCGGAATTGAACCTGCGACCCTCTTGCTGTGAGGCAACAGCGCTAACTACTGCAGCCCAAATACTAAAATATATATAATCCACTCCCTGACTTTTTCTCTGTTCTTCTGTCTTTTGCAGATAATCTCAGAAAACAGACTAAAAGCAGTGTAACGTATGTTCAGCTCTTCCCTGGTTTCCAACCACAGATGGCCTCTAATATACTTCAGTTCCTCCATCCAGACAGCAGAGCAGTAGTCCTTGTGGATTAACAGCCGGACTGTCCTCCTGGTCTCCACCCCGTCCCTCCACGAGATCCTCTCATCTCTCTTTTAACGCCTTAATCTGGCCAATATTTCTTCTTCTTCCCTCTCTTTTTCTGCGTCGCTCCGCCATCAGGGAGCAGCAGATTTCCTCGACTGTATCAGTAGCAGTACTTAAGATGTCAGAGCAGTCTGAGCCGGTCTGGTACTGAGACAACCCGGTTCTGCTGGTTTACACAGTCAGCTGGTTCTGACCACAGGGTGACCGCCATCATCTGTGTGTGTGTGTCTGTGTGTGTGTGTGTGTGTGTGTGTGTGTGTGTGTGTGTGTGTGTGTGTGTGTGTGTGTGTGTGTGATGTGTCTGTGTGTGTGTGTGTGTGTGTGTGTGTGTTTGTGTGTTGTTGTTTTATAACTGTTACACAAAAGTACATTAGTTATAAATTCAGGGCGTTTGTCCGTCGCCACTCCAGCTGCTGTGTTTTGTTTCCTCTGTTGTCTGGGTGCTAATAACACCCCAGTGTCAACCAAAGCAGCCTTAATCAATTCGCTGTCGTCAGAGCAATGACGCCTTTCAACCGTCTCCCTTTTAAATGAGGTTTGCAACAGAAGAGAGGAACCAGCCGGCTGTACTCGGTGGCGGGAGTCTGTTTCAGCCCTCTCCAGGCGGCCATCTCTGATGTGGGGGTGTTCATGAACACTATCAGCAGATGCTTCAGCAGAGGGGAGCAACATCAGCCTTGATATTCCTCCATTAGCATATCAGCATCCCCTCTTTTTCTGCCTCCCTCCCTCTTCTACTCATGCTGTCAGAAATTGATGATCTGCAATTACACAGCATGTGTCAGTGCAACTGAACATCATTTAACAGCTCCACGCTGAGCAGAGAAGCTCCAGCTTCACCGTAAAAGCAGCATACCATGTTTTCTCACGTCGCTTGAACACAAGTCACATTTACTGTGAAAAAGTCCAGCCTAAAACATAACAGTGCATCTGAAATATCCCAGACCTCTCTGCATGTTGCTCTCTCCATGATAACATGGACGACATGGTGTGGTGACCAAGGACTGAGGAACTGACTGAGCACCACATCCCTGCATCACAGGATAG
Organism: Pterois miles; assembly: GCA_947000775.1. Taxonomy (NCBI): domain Eukaryota; kingdom Metazoa; phylum Chordata; class Actinopteri; order Perciformes; family Scorpaenidae; genus Pterois; species Pterois miles. Next base: position 217,886 of record CAMQGK010000515.1, on the reverse strand, counting down.
CTAGCTATCAGCATCAGTAGCCTCTACGCTAAGTAGCTATACACAGGATCACAGGTATGCTAACATTTAAGGTCAATTTGTCTACCATTGTTTTTCCTGAGGGACAACAGTTGATGAACCATGAAATAATTTTCACTGTAAAAAAATCATGGTGGCCAGAAACACAATATGAAGACAGTCCTAAAATGCAGCGTGAAGTATTTTCTGATGGTTCTAGTCTCACACTAGCTAAGCTAATGGTGAACCGATCTCCAACAGCATCAGCTATAACACTTTAAATCAACACAGAGACCAGTTATAACACTTTAAATCAACACAGAGATCAGCTATAGCACTTTAAATCAGAGACCAGCTATAACACTTTAAATCAGAGACCAGCTATAACACTTTAAATCACGAGACCAGCTATAACACTTTATATCAACACAGAGACCAGCTATAACACTTTAAATCAGAGACCAGCTATAACACTTTAAATCAACACAGAGACCAGCTATAACACTTTAAATCAACACAGACACCAGCTATAACACTTTAAATCAACACAGAGACCAGCTATAACACTTTAAATCAGAGACCAGCTATAACACTTTAAATCAGAGACCAGCTATAACACTTTAAATCAACACAGAGACCAGTTATAACACTTTAAATCAACACAGAGACCAGTTATAACTCTTTAAATCAACACAGGGACCAGCTATAACACTTTAAATCAGAGACCAGCTATAACACTTTAAATCAACACAGAGACCAGCTATAACACTTTAAATCAACACAGAGACCAGTTATAACTGTTTAAATCAACACAGGGACCAGCTATAACACTTTAAATCAGAGACCAGCTATAACACTTTAAATCAACACAGAGACCAGTTATAACAGTTTAAATCAACACAGGGACCAGCTATAACACTTTAAATCAGAGACCAGCTATAACACTTTAAATCAGAGACCAGCTATAACACTTTAAATCAACACAGAGACCAGCTATAACACTTTAAATCAACACAGAGACCAGCTATAACACTTTAAATCAGAGACCAGCTATAACACTTTAAATCAACACAGAGACCAGCTATAACACTTTAAATCAACACAGAGACCAGCTATAACACTTTAAATCAGAGACCAGCTATAACACTTTAAATCAACACAGAGACCAGCTACAACACTTTAAATCAACACAGAGACCAGTTATAACACTTTAAATCAACACAGAGACCAGCTATAACACTTTAAATCAACACAGAGACCAGCTATAACACTTTAAATCAGAGACCAGCTATAACACTTTAAATCAGAGACCAGCTATAACACTTTAAATCAACACAGAGACCAGCTATAACACTTTAAATCAGAGACCAGCTATAACACTTTAAATCAACACAGAGACCAGCTATAACACTTTAAATCAGAGACCAGCTATAACACTTTAAATCAACACAGAGACCAGCTATAACACTTTAAATCAACACAGAGATCAGCTATAACACTTTAAATCAACACAGAGACCAGCTATAACACTTTAAATCAGAGACCAGCTATAACACTTTAAATCAACACAGAGACCAGCTATAACACTTTAAATCAACAGAGACCAGCTATAACACTTTAAATCAACACAGAGACCAGCTATAACACTTTAAATCAACACAGAGACCAGCTATAACACTTTAAATCAACAAAGAGACCAGCTATAACACTTTAAATCAACAAAGAGACCAGTTATAACACTTTAAATCAACAAGAGACCAGTTATAACACTTTAAATCAACACAGAGACCAGCTATAACACTTTAAATCAACACAGAGACCAGCTATAACACTTTAAATCAACACAGAGACCAGCTATAACACTTTAAATCAGAGACCAGCAATAACACTTTAAATCAGAGACCAGCTATAACACTTTAAATCAACACAGAGACCAGCTATAACACTTTAAATCAACACAGAGACCAGCTATAACACTTTAAATCAACACAGAGACCAGCTATAACACTTTAAATCAAGAGACCAGCTATAACACTTTAAATCAACACAGAGACCAGACATATAACACTTTAAATCAACACAGAGACCAGCTATAACACTTTAAATCAACACAGAGACCAGCTATAACACTTTAAATCAGAGACCAGCTATAACACTTTAAATCAAGAGACCAGCTATAACACTTTAAATCAACACAGAGACCAGCTTATAACACATTAAATCAACACAGAGACCAGCTATAACACTTTAAATCAACACAGAGACCAGCTATAACACTTTAAATCAACACAGAGATCAGCTATAACACTTTAAATCAGAGACCAGCTATAACACTTTAAATCAACACAGAGACCAGCTCTAACACTTTAAATCAGAGACCAGCTATAACACTTTAAATCAACACAGAGACCAGTTATAACACTTTAAATCAACACAGAGACCAGTTATAACACTTTAAATCAACACAGAGACCAGCTATAACACTTTAAATCAGAGACCAGCTATAACACTTTAAATCAGAGACCACCTATAACACTTTAAATCAGAGACCAGCTATAACAGTTTAAATCAGAGACCAGCTATAACACTTTAAATCAGAGACCAGCTATAACACTTTAAATCAACACAGAGACCAGCTATAACACTTTAAATCAACACAGACACCAGCTATAACACTTTAAATCAACACAGAGACCAGCTATAACACTTTAAATCAACACAGAGACCAGCTATAACACTTTAAATCAGAGACCAGCTATAACACTTTAAATCAGAGACCAGCTATAACACTTTAAATCAGAGACCAGCTATAACACTTTAAATCAACACAGAGACCAGCTATAACACTTTAAATCAGAGACCAGCTATAACACTTTAAATCAACACAGAGACCAGCTATAACACTTTAAATCAACACAGGGACCAGCTATAACACTTTAAATCAGAGACCAGCTATAACACTTTAAATCAACACAGAGACCAGCTATAACACTTTAAATCAACACAGGGACCAGCTATAACACTTTAAATCAGAGACCAGCTATAACACTTTAAATCAACACAGAGACCAGCTACAACACTTTAAATCAACACAGAGACCAGCTATAACACTTTAAATCAACACAGAGACCAGTTATAACACTTTAAATCAACACAGAGACCAGCTATAACACTTTAAATCAACACAGAGACCAGCTATAACACTTTAAATCAGAGACCAGCTATAACACTTTAAATCAACACAGAGACCAGCTATAACACTTTAAATCAGAGACCAGCTATAACACTTTAAATCAACACAGAGACCAGCTATAACACTTTAAATCAGAGACCAGCTATAACACTTTAAATCAACACAGAGACCAGCTATAACACTTTAAATCAACACAGAGACCAGCTATAACACTTTAAATCAACACAGAGACCAGCTATAACACTTTAAATCAACACAGAGACCAGCTATAACACTTTAAATCAGAGACCAGTTATAACACTTTAAATCAACACAGAGACCAGCTCTAACACTTTACATCAACAAAGAGACCAGTTATAACACTTTAAATCAACACAGAGACCAGCTATAACACTTTAAATCAACACAGGGACCAGCTATAACACTTTAAATCAGAGACCAGTTATAACACTTTAAATCAGAGACCAGCTATAACACTTTAAATCAACACAGAGACCAGTTATAACACTTTAAATCAACACAGAGACCAGCTATAACACTTTAAATAACACAGAGACATATAACACTTTAAATCAACACAGGGACCAGCTATAACACTTTAAATCAGAGACCAGTTATAACACTTTAAATCAACATAGAGACCAGCTATAACACTTTAAATCAACACAGAGACCAGCTATAACACTTTAAATCAACACAGAGACAAGCTATAACACTTTAAATCAGAGACCAGCTATAACACTTTAAATCAGAGACCAGCTATAACACTTTAAATCAACACAGACACCAGCTATAACACTTTAAATCAGAGACCAGTTGTAACACTTTAAATCAACACAGAGACCAGCTATAACACTTTAAATCAGAGACCAGTTATAACACTTTAAATCAACACAGAGACCAGCTATAACACTTTAAATCAACACAGAGACCAGCTATAACACTTTAAATCAACACAGACACCAGCTATAACACTTTAAATCAACACAGACACCAGCTATAACACTTTAAATCAACACAGAGACCAGCTATAACACTTTAAATCAACACAGAGACCAGCTATAACACTTTAAATCAGAGACCAGCTATAATACTTTAAATCAACACAGAGACCAGCTATAAGACTTTAAATCAACACAGACACCAGCTATAACACTTTAAATCAGAGACCAGCTATAACACTTTAAATCAACACAGAGACCAGCTATAACACTTTAAATCAACACAGAGACCAGCTATAACACTTTAAATCAACACAGAGACTAGCTATAACACTTTAAATCAGAGACCAGCTATAACACTTTAAATCAACACAGAGACCAGCTATAACACTTTAAATCAACACAGAGACCAGCTATAACACTTTAAATCAACACAGAGACCAGCTATAACACTTTAAATCAGAGACCAGTTATAACACTTTAAATCAACACAGAGACCAGCTATAACACTTTAAATCAGAGACCAGCTATAACACTTTAAATCAGAGACCAGCTATAATACTTTAAATCAACACAGAGACCAGTTATAACACTTTAAATCAGAGACCAGCTATAACACTTTATATCAACACAGAGACCAGCTATAACACTTTAAATCAACACAGAGACCAGCTATAACACTTTAAACCAGAGACCAGCTATAACACTTTAAATCAACACAGAGACCAGCTATAACACTTTAAATCAACACAGACACCAGGTATAACACTTTAAATCAGAGACCAGCTATAACACTTTAAATCAACAAAGACACCAGCTATAACACTTTAAATCAACACAGAGACCAGCTATAACACTTAAAATCAACACAGAGACCAGCTATAACACTTTAAATCAACACAGAGACCAGCTATAACACTTTAAATCAACACAGAGATCAGCTATAACACTTTAAATCAGAGACACCATAAATTTAAATCAACACAGACACCAGCTATAACACTTTAAATCAGAGACCAGCTATAACACTTTAAATCAACACAGAGACCAGCTATAACACTTTAAATCAACACAGACACCAGCTATAACACTTTAAATCAGAGACCAGCTATAACACTTTAAATCAACACAGAGACCAGCTATAACACTTTAAATCAGAGACCAGCTATAACACTTTAAATCAACACAGAGACCAGTTATAACACTTTAAATCAACACAGAGACCAGCTATAACACTTTAAATCAGAGACCAGCTATAACACTTTAAATCAACACAGAGACCAGCTATAACACTTTAAATCAACAAAGAGACCAGCTATAACACTTTAAATCAGAGACCAGCTATAACACTTTAAATCAGAGACCAGCTATAACACTTTAAATCAGAGATCAGCTATAACACTTTAAATCAACACAGAGACCAGTTATAACACTTTAAATCAACACAGAGACCAGCTATAACACTTTAAATCAGAGACCAGCTATAACACTTTAAATCAACACAGAGACCAGCTATAACACTTTAAATCAGAGACCAGCTATAACACTTTAAATCAACACAGAGACCAGCTATAACACTTTAAATCAGAGACCAGTTATAACACTTTAAATCAACACAGAGACCAGCTATAACACTTTAAATCAACACAGAGACCAGCTATAACACTTTAAATCAGAGACCAGCTATAACACTTTAAATCAACAAAGAGACCAGTTATAACACTTTAAATCAACACAGAGACCAGCTATAACACTTTAAATCAGAGACCAGTTATAACACTTTAAATCAACACAGAGACCAGCTATAACACTTTAAATCAACACAGAGACCAGCTATAACACTTTAAATCAACACAGACACCAGCTATAACACTTTAAATCAACACAGAGACCAGCTATAACACTTTAAATCAACACAGAGACCAGCTTTAACACTTTAAATCAGAGACCAGCTATAACACATTATGACACTTTACAGAACTCGACTAATGTCATGTCACTATAACCATTCTGTTACTTACTTGCGATGCGACTCCTTTCAGGCTTTTTCCAACCAGATCTTTAATTTTTTTTGCTGGAGACACTGCTGGGTCTGTAGCCTCCTGTGGTCCCTGGTGGTCCCTGCTGGGTTTGTAGCCTCCTGTGGTCCCTGCTGGGTCTGTAGCCTCCTGTGGTCCCTGGTGGTCCCTGCTGGGTCTGTAGCCTCCTGTGGTCCCTGCTGGGTCTGTAGCCTCCTGTGGTCCCTGGTGGATCTGTAGCCTCCTGTGGTCCCTGCTGGGTCTGTAGCCTCCTGTGGTCCCTGGTGGATCTGTAGCCTCCTGTGGTCCCTGGTGGGTCTGTAGCCTCCTGTGGTCCCCGGTGGATCTGTAGCCTCCTGTGGTCCCTGGTGGATCCGGGTTTGATCCCTCTGCGATCTGTTGTGAGGCGCGAGCTTCCTCCACTATCACCTGCCATGTGATATGCGCGATGCCTTCACTGTCCCTCGGAATATCTCATGCGCTGAGCGCCTGTCAGATTCATATTGGACCTTTTTATTCCCGTATAATATGGATTTCAAGATATGGATATGGTGCTCGCTATTACTCCGAAGCATTACTTGTTGCAATAAGAGTCTGTTCAAAGGTTACTGGTCATCTTAATCATTTTCACAAAATGACAGTTAATATTCAAAAGCCACACTAAAATATGAATTACATACTTGCACATGCTGATGATAATATGCTATGCACAGACCTCACAGAAAGTACTAATACATTTTCCCATAGTTCATAACGTTGTTGCGAGATTAATAAGCACATTTTTTAAAAAAAAGTCCGACAGTACCTGAAGGCAGTAAAACAGCGGTAGGAGGTAATCAGCACTGGGCCTACATCGGGAAGACACCACAACATATTCACATTTAAGAAGCTGCAATCACAAAATATAGACTTTTTTTTCTTAAAAAATTACTGAAATTGATTGATTATTAAAATAGCTAATGATCAATGTAATAGTTGACAAAGAATCAATTAAACTCTGCAGCAATAACGGGAATCAAGACATTAAACTCAACACTCCAACAAGTTTCTCTAACAAGCTGCCATGTTTCAGGAAATGGGGGGAAGTGATGCTTCAGAACAACAACTGTAAACGTTTACAACGTTTACACAAAAAACATCAACAAGTCAACAAATATTCAGCCTCAGCAGTCAACAGCAACAAGCTGTACCGTGTGACCTTTCCGTTCACATCCTGCTGTAATATGGCTCAACGCTGCCCTCTACTGGCTCAATGTTTGTTTGCAACATACAGCACTCAAACTACTGTGTCTGTAAGGCTGGGCAGTGCCATGTTGGTGTGTTATGGCTTCTAATTACCATATTTTTACCTGCCATAGACGTGATATAAGAGGCTATGCCCCAGGTCTGGAGTCAGACCACATCCAGGTTTTGGACTCTGACACTCACATCTCTCATGTATGATCGTCACAGTGGTGTCATTACTGAACACTGGAGGAGTATGGTCTGTCTGATAGAAATTATCCTAATAATAATAATAGCAATTATCATCATCATTATATAAATGTCAAATGTTATCAGGGTAAAGTAATGCTGATATGTTATTGTATTTTTGGTATTTATTACCACCATAAATTACATACACATATAAGCCCACTACCCTACGTTATGTTGCATGACAGTTACAGTCAATGTACAGTCAATATGTGGAGAGAACATGGACGGGTAGAGGTAAAGTCTCCCGAATTTCCCTCCGGGGATTAATAAAGGTTCATCTTATCTTATCTTATCTTATCTTATCTTAAGGAGGGCAGTTAATATACATGTAAACCACGCCATGAAAATACATCTAAGAAATGTATACAAGTATGAATTTATCCAGCTTCTTTGGTTTAACGTGTAAACTACAAATAGGTGTGGAGAGGAGGTCGTGTTGCTCTGGCAACCGGCCGTTTGAGATCCTCCCAGATCCACAGTCTCAAATATGTTCACATTATACTAATTCATTTTTGTCACATGGATTGCCTAAGTTATATTTTCATCATGTTGCTCATCTGTCCATCCTGAAGGGGGATCTCTCCTCTGCTACTCTTCCTCAGGTTTCTTGCATTTTTTATATTTTTTCCCATTAAAAGGGTTTATTTGGGGGGAGTTTTTCCTTTTCTTGTGACGGCTGGAGAAACAGGCAGATTTGGACTCAATATCACATCTCTGAGAGCAGGTGGTTCCAAAAACAATCAGCGTCTTTAATACAAAAGAAGGTCGGTATCACGCATATCCAGAAGCCTCTTAACTGAATACACAGGACCACCATCGATGACCCGGGGGGTAGTGGGGAAGACCCACATGGAATGTAGGCTGGATCTTCATTGATCTTGGAAGCTGAAGTCTCACTGTTTATTACCTTAGAAAGGGGGAAGGGACCCACAAACCGCGGAGCCACCTTTCAGGACTCCACATCAAGAGGCAGATCATTCGTGGACAACCACACCCTTTGACCAGGTTGATAAGAAGGAGCTGGGATCCGTCGACGATCTGCCGCCCTCTTATGCCGCACTGAACTCCTCATCAGCATTTGGCGGACCCCCTTCCAGATCCGATGACAGTGGCGGACCAGTACCTGAGCAGAGGGACACTGGATTCGGGTTCCACATCAGAGAATAACGGAATGCAATAGAACTAAAGTTCCTAATAAACCGTCTGTAGAAGTTGGCAAACCCTAAAAATGTCTGAACCAGTTTGTGGCTGGTAGGAGTCGGCCAACTAGCAACGGCACTGACTTAAGCCAGATCCATTTGGATGTTGTCGGAAGTGACTACAAACCCCAAGAAAGAAACTGTAGAAATATGAAATTCACATTTCTCGGCTTTAACAAAAAGCTGGTGGTCTGATAACCTCTGAAGGACTTGGCGCACATGATTGACGTGAGTTTGTTCATCCGGGGAGAAAATCAGAATATCATCAAGATACACAAACACAAACTGCTTCAACATGTCGCACAGCACACCATTCACAAGGGATTGGAAGACGGCAGGTACGTTAGTGAGCCCAAAGGGCATTACCAAATACTCGTAGTGCCCACTCGGGGTGTTAAAAGCTGTTTATTTATTTTTTTTTCACTGTTTATTACCTTAGAAATGGGGAAGGGACCCACAAACCGCGGAGCCACCTTTCAGGACTCCACATCAAGAGGCAGATCATTCGTGGACAACCACACCCTTTGACCAGGTTGATAAGAAGGAGCTGGGATCCGTCGACGATCTGCCGCCCTCTTATGCCGCACTGAACTCCTCATCAGCATTTGGCGGACCCCCTTCCAGATCTGATGACAGTGGCGGACCAGTACCTGAGCAGAGGGACACTGGATTCGGGTTCCACATCAGAGAATAACGGAAGCTGATAACCTTAAGCACACTGGAAAGGGGAGAGACCTGAGGTGGAACAAGGTAAGGTATTATGAGCATATTCTATCCATAGCAGATGCTTACTCCAAGAGACCAGGTTTTGAGCTACAAGGCACCCCAACCCAGTCTCCAACTCTTGATGGAGCCTCTCCGTCTGGCCGTTGGATTCTGGATGATTGCCAGAGGAGAATCTCACCGAAGCATCCAACAGATTGCAGAACTCCTTCCAAAATGGGGAAACGAACTGGGGCCCCCGGTCTGCCACCACATCTCTGGGGAAACCATGAAAACAAAACACATATGAGAGCATCACCTCTGCCGTTTCTTTGGCGGAGGGTAACTTGGGTAAAGCCACAAAGTGGACCATCTTAGAGAATCGGTCCACTATAGTAAGAATTGTGGTATTAGCTCCAGATGGGGGAAGACCTGTGACAAAGTCCACAGAAATGTCGGACCAGAGGCGATGAGGACCAGGAAGAGGATGGAGTAAACCGGAGGGTGGCCGATGAGAGAATTAACTCCAGGCGCAAACCGAGCAGGCTGAAACATACTTCTTAACCTCCTTTTCCATTGCCGGCCACCAAAACAGCTGCTTTATCATGAACATGGTAGGCCTGGTACCAGGGTGACAGGCGACTCGGGAGGTGTGGGCCCAGTGGATAACCTGTGAACGAACAGTCTCTGGAACAAATAGTCTGTTAGTTGGAACCCCAGGTACCCCCACATGAGTTAAGGCTTCCTTCACTTGCTTCTCAATGTCCCAAGTAATAGTGCCTACAACACATGAAGATGGCAGAATGCACGAGGGAACCTTGGGAGCTTCCTCAGGGTCAAATAATCTGGACAGGGCATCAGGTACCATTTTTAGAACCCAGCCTATAAGACAGGGTGAAGATGAATCTGTTAAAGAACAGAACCCACCTAGCTTGGCGAGAGTTTAGACGCTTTGCAGTCTTGGTATACTCTAAATTCTTATGGTCTGTCCAGACCAGAAATGACTGTTCTGCCCCTCCAACCAATGACGCCACTCCTCCAGTGCTGCTTTCACTGCTAACAACTCTCGATTCCCTATGTCATAGTTTCTCTCAGCAGATGAAAGCTTCCTAGAAAGGAAAGCACAGGGATGGAGTTTGTTTTCTTTAATAGAGCGTTGCCAGACCACGCGATGCTGGTGTCCGATGCATCTACTTCTATCACAAACTGACAATCAAGATCAAGAAGAGTGAGAATGGGGGCAGAACTGAAACAGTCTTTTAATTTGCAAAAGGCTTTCTCAGCCTCCGGAGACCACTCAAACTTAACTTTCAGCGAGGTTAGGGTATGTAGCGGAGCTGCAATAGAACTAAAGTTCCTAATAAACCGTCTGTAGAAGTTGGCAAACCCTAAAAATGTCTGAACCAGTTTGTGGCTGGTAGGAGTCGGCCAACTAGCAACGGCACTGACTTAAGCCAGATCCATTTGGATGTTGTCGGGAGTGACTACAAACCCCAAGAAAGAAACTGTAGAAATATGAAATTCACATTTCTCGGCTTTAACAAAAAGCTGGTGGTCTGATAACCTCTGAAGGACTTGGCGCACATGATTGACGTAAGTTTGTTCATCCGGGGAGAAAATCAGAATATCATCAAGATACACAAACACAAACTGCTTCAACATGTCGCACAGCACATCATTCACAAGGGATTGGAAGACAGCAGGTACGTTAGTGAGCCCAAAGGGCATTACCAAATACTCGTAGTGCCCACTCGGGGTGTTAAAAGCTGTTTTCCACTCATCCCCCTCCCTGATCCTAGCAAGATGATACGCGTTTCTAAGATCTAATTTAGTAAAGATCTTGGAGCGTTTCAGCAGTTTGAACGTGGAAGAGGTTAATGGGATGCAGGTACCTGTTCTTGACAGTGATGTCATTAAGTCCACGGTAGTCTATGCATGGGCGAAGAGTCCGGTCCTTCTTCTCTACGAAGAAAAATCCCTCTCCTTCACTGGTGAGCTTTTTCTTTTAATGGGCATGAAATCAGGAAATGTCCCAGTTGAGCACAGTAAATGCACCGGCCCTCCCACAGACGGCGCTGACGCTCCTCCGGGGTTAATCAGGTTCTTCCGAGGCACCAGGGGGAGATGATGAGCCCTCTGATGTGGATGGATGAGGGAACGCCAAGCAGGACGCTGGAAGGAAGACTGCCTCATCTGAACAGGAGGTGGAACAGCAGGTCCCCCTCTCGCTTTCTCTTTTTCGTTTTCTCTCTCCCACAGCCGATTATCTATTCTGATGGTGAGGGCAATGAGAGCCAACTGATCTTTTACTGGATCTGACAGTCCATGTAAAAAGTTATCCAGGAGAGATGCGTTCTTCAGAGTGCGGAACTCAATGGCATAATCAGCAACCCGTCTCTTACCCTGACGAAGACCCACCAACACTCGAGGGGCCTCTCTCCCTGGGGTGGTGTGGTCAAAAATCTTGCACAAAGTTTCAGTGAATAAGTTCAAAGAAGAACATACCGGGGAGTTACGTGCCCACGGGAAACGGGAACTGGCGCAGCATGGAAGACCACCGTGGGAGCCGGCGTGGCGAGGGAATCAGCGCTGGGGGGACAGGTGAGTCTTGATTAAACTCATAAGAACTTGCATCTGTGTACCAAGTTGATTAACTTGCTCACCAATGGTGAATCTGAACTTTTCCTGGTGTTCGGTGAGTTGTTTATCACCCTGGCAGACGGCAGTGAGCTGCTCTTCATGTTGGTTGAGCTGCTTCCCTTGTTCAGAGTCCGCGGAGTCCATTTCTGGCCAGTTCGTACTGTGACGGCTGGAGAAACAGGCGGATTTGGACTCATTATCACAACTCTGAGAGCAGGTGGTTCCAAAAACAATCAGCGTCTTTAATACAGAAGAAGGTCGGTATCACGCATCACGAATCAGACTGCAGGCTAACAAAATCCCAAACGGCAAGCTAAAGGCAGAGTCAAAAAATCAGGCAGAGTATCAAAAACACGGGAGATCAGAACACAAGGAAAAAATGCTGGAACGCTTGAACACCAGAGGAACCAAGACGAACTGACAGAAGGAAGAGGAGACGTACATTAAATACTGGTGGAGGGGAGGGACTGACCAGAGACAGGTGGACACAATCAGGGCGGGGCTAGACAGTCAGACTCGGGTGAATGGTGAGTGAAAGGAGGTCAGGCAGTGTCAGTCATTTGTGAGGCAGGAAACACCCGGCAGGAAGGGAAGTGTTCTGAAACGAGAGAGAGAGTTAGGATCACCAAAATAAAACCGGAAGTGCACACAAACAACATAATAAATAAAACCTTAGACCTGACATTCCTAACATTTCTGATGAGCTGCTCGCAGGTAAAGGACAGAGGTGTCATTTTATGTACCGACTGTAAAGCATATTTGTGATTTGTGTAAAATTGACTTTACTCGACTTGACTTGACTGACAATGATGAGACCACTGGGTAACCCCCATTTATATTAGCATTATTCAATAATTTGACCCCAGCAACAGAAATCCCTCTCCTTTAATACCTGTTTTAACTTTTTGTACAGTAAACTAATAAATACCTCTCAGATTATATTTACTCTCCGTAGTGATAAAAACCTTTGTTCACCATCTGGGAGTGACGCTGATTTGGCTCTGATCATTATTTGCATTATTTTATAATAAACCAAATCATTAAATTTCATAACATGGGAACCAATAAACAGTGGATTAGCATGATCACAGTAAGCAGCCTTATTGATAACATGTACGGCTCGTTTTTGGTGTAAAACGATTAAATTTATAGTCGTTTTTAAAGTCGACCCCCACAGTTCCACACAGTCAGAAATATAAGGAAGTATTAGTGATCAATACATTACATGAAAGATCTTATGATTTAATATATCCATAGATTTATACAGGATTGCTACTGACTGATATTTTACCTTTAAACTAGTCAATATGTTGTTTCCATGTTAGTTTATGATCAATCACAACCCCGAGGAATCTCAGAAACCATGAATTTAGTTTTCTTAATATTGAGTGGCAGTTTATTAACATCAAACCAAGTCTTAATGGTTTCCCTTTCAGCAGCTATCAAAAGTTCATTCAAGGTCTTCACAGAGCAAAATAAATTTGTATCATCTGCAAAAATTACAGATTTTATCATATCCCAGACTTTTTATCAATAACTGGCTGTGATCTATAGTATCAATATGATATATAGATCAATATAAATACCAACTAAACACTCATCATTTCAGCTGCTTTTGTTATTTCTTCTACCATCTTTGTTACTGCGTAGGTAGTAGTTTTACATTCCCTAAATCCATATTAGTTTTCACTCAATAATTCTATTTACTAATAAAGAGATCCAGTTGTTTCACAAATAATTTCTCTAATATTGTTGAAAACTGAGGAAGAAGGGATACAGATCTGTAATAATCCATGTGATGCTGATCTCCATTTTTATACGTTGGAATAACCTTTACTAATTTCATATTATTAGGAAGAACACCTGTTATCACCTTTTATATTTTCACATTAACCAGCTCTGACTGGGGGATCCCGAGGCGTTCCCAGGCCAGTGTGGAGATATAATCTCTCCATCTAGTCCTGGGTCGTCCCCGGGGTCTCCTCCCAGCTGGTCGTGCCTGGAACACCTCCCTAAGGAGGCGCCCAGGAGGCATCCTTACCAGATGCCCGAACCACCTCAACTGGCTCCTTTCAACGCAAAGGAGCAGCGGCTCTACTCCGAGTCCCTCACAGATGACTGAGCTTCTCACCTTATCTCTAAGGGAGAGGCCAGCCACCCTCCTGAGGAAACCCATTTCGGCCGCTTGTACTCGCAATCTAGTTCTTTCGGTCATGACCCAGCCCTCATGACCATAGGTGAGAGTAGGCACGAAGATTGACCGGTAGATAGAGAGCTCTGCCCTCCGGCTCAACTCTCTCTTCGTCACAACGGTGCGGTACAGCGACTGTAATACCGCCCCCGCTGCTCCGATTCTCCGGCCAATCTCACGTTCCATTGTTCCCTCACTCGTGAACAAGACCCCGAGGTACTTGAACTCCTTCACTTAGGGTAAAGACTCATTCCCTACCCGGAGTAGACAATCCATCGGTTTCCTGCTGAGAACCATGGCCTCCGATTTTGAGGTGCTGATCCTCATCCCAGCTGCTTCACACTCGGCTGCAAACCGATCCAGTGACCGCTGGAGGTCACAGACTGATGATGCCAGCAGAACCACATCATCTGCAAAAAGCAGCGATGAGATCCTCAGCACACCAATCTGAAACCCCGCCTCCCTCCGACTACGCCTCGATATCCTGTCCATGAATATCACGAACAGGATTGGAGACAAGGCGCAACCCTGGCGAAGGCCAATGCCCACCGGAAACGAGTCTGACTTACTGCCGAGAACCCGGACGCAGCTCTCGCTTTGGGAGTACAGGGATTGGATGGCCCTGAGAAGTGACCCCCTCACCCCATACTCCCGCAGCACCTCCCACAGTATACCCCGGGGGACCCGATCGTACACCTTCTCCAAGTCTACAAAACACATGTAGACTGGATGGGTATACTCCCAGGCCCCCTCAAGGATCCTTGTGAGAGTGAAGAGCTGGTCCGTTGTTCCACGGCCAGGACGAAATCCGCATTGTTCCTCTTCAATCTGAGGTTCTGAGGTGTGATACCCCTGTAATTGGCACACACTCTCTGGTCCCCCTTTTTGAACAGGGGAACCACCACCCCGGTCTGCCACTCTTTAGGCACTGTCCCTGACTTCCACGCAATGTTGAAGAGGCGTGTCATCCACGACAGCCCCTCCACACCCAGAGCCTTCAGCATTTCTGGGCGAATCTCGTCAATCCCCGGGGCCTTGCCACTGCGGAGCTGTTTAACTACCTCAGTGACTTCCCCTAGGGAAATTGACGACGATCCCCCATCAGCTTCCAGCTCTGCCTCTACAAGAGAGGGCATATCAGTCGGGTTTAGGAGTTCCTCAAAGTGCTCCTTCCACCGCCCGGTTACCTCCTCAGTTGAGGTCAACAGTGTCCCATCCTTACTGTACACAGCTTGGATGGTTCCCCGTTTCCCCCTCCTGAGGTGCCGGACAGTTTTCCAGAAGCACCTTGGTGCCGACCGAAAGTCCTTCTCCATCGCTGCTCCGAACTCCTCCCACACCCGCTGCTTTGCCTCCCTTACGGCAGCGGCTGCCGCCCCACGGGCCCGTCAGTACCTTGCAACTGCCTCCGGAGTCCTCCGAGATAACATATCCCGGAAGGACTCCTTCTTCAGTCGGACAGCTTCCCTGACCACCGGTGTCCACCACAGTGTTCGAGGGTTACCGCCCCTTGAGGCACCTAAGACCCGCAGGCCACAGCTCACTGCCGCAGCTTCAGCAATGGAAGCTTTGAACATCGCCCACTCAGGTTCAATGCCCCCAGCCTCCACAGGAATACTAGAAAAGCTCCGCTGGAGGTGTGAGTTGAAGATCTCTCAGATAGGTGCCTCCTCAAGACGTTCCCAGTTCACCCGCACTACACGTTTGGGTTTACCAGGTCTATCCAGAGTCTTCCCCCACCCTCTGATCCAACTCACCACCAGATGGTGATCAGTTGACAGCTCTGCCCCTCTCTTTACCTGAGTGTCCAAAACATGCGGCCTCAGATTGGATGATACGATCACAAAATCGATCATCGATCTTCGGCCTAGGGTGCTCTGGTACCAAGTACACTTATGAGCATCCTTATGTTCGAACATGGTATTTCTTATGGATAATCCATGACTAGCACAGAAGTCCAATAACAAATGACCACTTGGGTTCAGATCAGGTAGGCCATTCCTCCCAATCACGCCTCTCCAGGTACCTCCATCGTTGCCCACGTGAGCGTTGAAGTCCCCCAGCAGAACAATGGAGTCCCCTACTGGGGCCCCATACAGGACTCCATTCAGGGTCTCCAAGAAGGTCGAATACTCTGAACTGCTGTTTGGTGCATATGCACAGACAACAGTCAGAGTTTTGCCCCCCACAACCCGAAGGCGCAGGGAGGCGACCCTCTCGTTCACCGGGGTAAACCCCAACGTAGCAGCACTCAACCAGGGATTTGTGAGTATCCCCACACCCGCTTGGCACCTCACACCTTGGGCAACTCCAGAGAAGAACAGAGTCCAACCCCTATCCAGGAGAACGGTTCCAGAGCTGAGGCTGTGCGTAGAGGTAAGCCCCACCAGATCTAACTGATAGCGCTCCACCTCCTGCACAAGCTCCGGCTCTTTCCCCCACAGAGAGGTGACGTTCCACGTCCCCAGAGCCAGCCTCTGCCGCCCAGGTCTGGTCTGTCGAGGTCCCTGGCTTTCACTGCCACTCCGTGGCAAGCCCGGCCACCAGGCGCTCGCTCACGGGCCCGCCATCTGGCCAGGCTCCAGACAGGGGCCCCGGGCTTCCACCGGGCCGGGTCACTCCTCCTCTGCCTCAGTTATTCATGGGGTTTTTTGAACCATTCTTTGTCTGGCCCCTCACCTGAGACCAATTTGCCATGGGAGACCCTACCAGGAGAACTAGGCTCCAGACAACACAGCCCTCGGGGTCATAGGGACACACAAACCTCTCCACCACGTTAAGGTGATGGTTCCCGGAGAGGTAATAGAAATCAGTTTATTCTTTTATATATATATATATATATACAGATGGGGGGACTGCTCGGGCCAGGGAGAGGATCCTGAAGATCCTGCAGAAGATGCCTGACAGTTGGAGGGCGTCTGTGCCAGCAGCCTTTATAACTGGACAGTGATTATTCATCTCTAGGAACGTAAACAAAAAAACATTATAGGCCTGATTCGGATCATCAACATAAACTTCATCCCAGTTCTGGTTTGTCCGGTCCATCTTTCAGGCCTGGGTTCTTTCTGGTGTCCTCAGTCTTACTGATTTACAGAGAGGCTCACTTACATCAGCTGAACATTTAACACTGAACTTCTGTAAGAATGTAAAGACTGGAAGATCATCACTGATATCATTTGAAAGCAAACCAATTGTTGCTTGGTCATGAACATTGGTAAAATGTTATCAATAAGTGTGGCTCTATCTTTAGTTATCCTACTAGGTTTGTCAATAAGAGGCCAGATACCAAAACTAAACATAACATTACAAAAATCTGTTTACAAAATTACAAAAGTCTGTCTTCATTTCAGTGAATATTCATATTATTATATTCAAACATGAATAAGCTCTTTATAAAAGAGTCACGTTTTGTAGGTGTGATATGACAACATGGGAAAACTGCACACTCCTAAGATCAATTAGTCAAAATGACAACAATACAAGGATCACTAAAATGACTGCAGTAGAGAGAGTAACTTACAATTCTGTCAGTAACCCTAACCCTAACCACCCCGGTCTGTGTGCCAAACCAGATCCAGACACACTCATACCACTAATACCAGGCAAGTCAGTCAAGAAAACGGTGATGAAATCTCATTTTGCAAATGAAAAGATGTGTATGGAATAGGTTGGTTATTCTTACATACTAGTATCATTGTATTTTTTTCTAAATAAACTGTAGTGTGTACCTCGAAAGCACAATATCAAGTCAAGGCAGGTCATACAGTATTACTAGTCTGTATACTTGTCTTCTCGAGTGTATATCAATTTTTACATGAGCAAATGTGGGGCCACAGCCAAGATTTTAGGTCTATACCTTATCTTTAGGTACAACAGAACTGATAAATATCATAATATTCACATATGTGCATATTTGACCTTTAATGACACTCTGGGCTGACAGCATTTATTGTGTATTCATCTTCATGTTTGGACAGTTGCAGGTATAAAAATATGACCATCTATTGAACAACTATTGAATTGTTCAATAGATGGTCATACAACACAACAATACAATCACAATAGATTATATATATAAAGATAAGATAAGATAAGATAAGATTATATTATTAATCCCTGGAGGGCAATTCAGGTGTCATAGCAGCAGCAACAACAGTACAGATGAATTATAATATAAGTAAAAGAGAAGGTGCCATGAAGGAAATGGCAATAAAATAAATAAGATAAGTAAAATAGTAATAAGTAAAGTGCAGCAGGTGGTGTAATTATATGATTATATGTAATTATATACATTTGGTCCAGGAATAAAATACGGAGCAGGTAATATATATATATATATATATATATATATATATATATATATATATATCTCGTGTTTATTCGTGTTTATTCGGTATGAGGCGCTATGCGCTATGAGGCGTTATGAAGTGCAGGCTCTTGAACGCCTCCTCTGGTTCTCTTCATTCACGCTCTCGCACACAAGCAGCCGCTGCATTCCGTCCGACGCTGGCTGTCATTGGTCAACTGGCACGTCCGTCACAGTTTCCCAGCCTGAACTTTTGTGTGATTGGCTAGAGGGGCACCTACGGCGGTAGCAGTAACGCCATTGGTTGAAAAACTAGGTTAGTGGTCCGACAGGCATGACGGTGAAGAGAAACTGGGTCACCGATCGAGGATCGTTTATGTCACAGTTCCGTGGGTTGCTATTACATATTACCAGCGGCTGTCCATGGAGAGGCCGATCGCTCTGCACCGACTGTAAGTACGGAGGGAAAAGAAGCCTACGGGCCGTCGGTAGGGCATATCGGTGCCGTCGCTGGGTTGTGAGCCGTGGTGGGTATGTGGTGGAGGTTCAGCGCGGTGGTCATGTCACGGAGCTCTTCTAGAGCCGGAGGAGGGACGTTAGCTCGTTGGCCAGGTCCTGACAGTTAGCGCCGCTAAGCTAGCAGCGGTATGCTAACGTTAGTGTGAATGCTCTTATGGATAGGAGGTGGGGAACCGGCCCCAGGGCGCCAGGCTGGCGGCAGCTGCTGTCAGCAGGTACCGGGGCTCCAAGGAAGCTCGTCCGTAGGTAGGTGCCGGTCCGTCGGCGTGGTAAATGTGAACTAAACGTGAGCTAAGTGCGAGCGAGTCAGAGCAGTGCTATCCGATGCTATGTCGCTAGCTATGTAAACAGGCCTCGGTGGGTTCCGGAGCACGGTTTCTTAGACAGCATCGATCCTTCTGCGGTAACGTCCGCGTCCCCGCCGCCCGGCTCCTCAGATAACACCGTAAGGGCCGGTTCCGACCCGGAGAGAGCTTAGTCGTTTGAAAACAGCACACACGGCTGGTTGTGAAATGTCGTGACACCGTGTTGGCACCGGCGGTGGAAATGTGGCGACCGCTCGGTGCGTGCAGGCTCCGCAGAGGCAGCCCACGGATGACCGTGATAACGGGCTGTGTGACCGGGTCAGCCTCCACGGGGCACCGGGGGATCCCGGGCTCGAAGAGGGACCCAGGAGACGGTTATGTTGAAATGGTTCAGTTGACTGTTGTATGTGCAACGTGTGTTTTTCATGTATGCAGAAACCGCTGTCATGAGTCTGCCTCACCAGTAGTGTTCACATATTAACCCTTTCATGGCAGGAAAGACCTTCAGACCTGCTCTGACAGGTGATATCCCTGCTGGTAGACAGGTGATATCCCTGCTGGTAGACGGGTGATATCCCTGCTGGTAGACGGGTGATATCCCTGCTGGTAGACGGGTGATATCCCTGCTGGTAGACAGGTGATATCCCTGCTGGTAGACAGGTAGCAGCCTGTCTATCAGGGCTGGCTGGTGTTGCCACAGAGGCAGGTTGGTGAATGAGGTTTGTTGTGATGATGAAGCAGGTTAACCACGCTGCCGACAAATGACAGGGGTCCCTGAATGTTACCTAGATGAAGCCATGCATGGAGAAAGGTGAGGGGACGTGATGCAGCAGCAGGAGGACGGGTTCCTCTGGGCTCTATGTTAAGACAGGAAGAGACGCTGGTACAGCTGCTGGCTCCAGGCTCCAGGCTCCAGGCTCCAGGCTCCAGGCTCCAGGCTCCAGGCTGATGCTGGCTGAACCAGAGCCAGCCACTGTGCTTACTGGGATGTGACCAGACTCTCATACTGGCACATTATAGACACCAGAAACTATTTTCTGTACTCAGAAGACTGTTGCTGAGTGAAATGTAGTTGATGTCTTATCATCTGTTACTACTGACGGCTACTGAAGTTTTCTCGTCTCTTCCCAAGTTATGGATGCTAAGGTATATAGATATTGTTATATTTGACATTCAGCTCAGTGTCTGTGGAAGTACAGGGGCTGTCAGTCAAGCTGATGATTAATGATTGATGTATTATGTAAAATGCAAATTGCAGTCATTTTTAGATGAAAGCTTTATTCAAGCAGTCATCATTTTCAGTTTCCAGTGAAAACACAAATAAATGAGGTCCTTGAGTCATATATATTTCTGTAAATCAAAGAGCATGCCGCCCTTACCGCCCAGCTCGAGGATGAACTCGTATCTGCCCCCCTCCTTAACTAAATGTTTGTTAGTTGTTATTGTCATTGTACGCCCCTGATAAAAGGATAATATAATAACATAATAATGTAGGTACACCTTTTAAAAGAGCAGTGAACTTAATTCTTTAAGATATCCAGACACTGGAATTTGAATATGTAAAAAAAAATATGAAAATGTCCTAAATAAATAAAACAGTAGCACACAACCAAAACCATAAATAAAATGGACTTTTGGGCTCTGTAAACTAAAATGTACATGTCTAATAATTGTAAGAAAAACTGTTTATTCATCGTGTTGGCAGAAATGTTGTTGACATTCTCATGTAAACAAACACATGAACACAACGGGCAATATGGAGGTCAAAATGATTCAGGTCATGTCAAAATATCGTATGAGAAGCCGATAACGTAATGTAGCTTTGCAGAGATAATATAAAGAAAGAAACACTGGTCTGGGTCTTTTCTTTATTATACCGATGAAATATGGAAACGTGGAGTGCACTTAAAGCCGGCCTTGGCCATTTCACCGTGGTAGTACTGCAAGCAGCAAAGCTTGTGCATGACATTTACATCTTGTTTTCTTCTAGGGATGCTAATTTTATTTAGTTTATTTATTTTTATTATTTATTTTAACCGATCATTAACTGTTAACCAACAAGAACAAGCTTTTCTCCCAGAGACAGCTCTCTGGTCTTCATGTTGGTTTCACCTTTTAACTAGAAATCAGTCTGAACAGGAAAAACCCAAAAACTGAAACTGAGAGGAGACATTCAGCTCTATTTATTGATGAATAATCAATGTAACAGGACACACCTGGGCAACAGAAACACCTTTCAGTCACATGATCAATAATGTAGCTCACTAGAAAAATGGGTTCAAACCAAGGGTGCTCTCTGCTGAGTAGTGGATCAGATCTAGATGGAAATACCTGGAATAGAAACTGGGGGGCTGTACTGTATATTGAGCTAAAATCACTTTGAAAGTAATTTATTGATTGTATCGATACTAATAATTTGCTCCTTATATTTAAGCATTACAAACGTTATATGGATGTATTTTTAGCACATTTAATAGTGAAGAAATGTGAAAGGGTACTCTGTTTGACGACATTCAGCAGCAGGCGGTGGGTGAGAAGGAGCCAGACCAGCAGCAGGTTTTCAGGCTGTTTGAGGTCCAGCGCCTGGAAACGTTTTGGCTTTGTGAAAAGGGAGATGTCCTTGATAAGTCACTTTGCAGAATATGCAGAGGTCAGCTAAAATAGTACGGCAACACGACCAAATCTTTCCACGCCGCAGGTCTTAAACTACGGTGACAAGACGTTGTCCAGAGTCCCGACAGATATCTGTAATACGCTCAAATGTCCCACTTTTCAAAAGTCACTACCAAAATGGTCCCGTTTTTTACCACAATTAAAATAACAATGTAATACTTAGACATTCATCATGGTATTTTTCTCTCATTAATTAATTTGTGTGCATGATAAGTGTCTATAGAGAGAGCCAGCGTAGCACCGCTTGCTGCTGTCTAATAGGTGATGTTGTTTAGCCACAGATGGGCATCGCCATGACGACACAACCCTCCATGCTTATGTGCACGTCAAATGTGTCGTTTTGAGTCAGTATTCTTCAGCAGGATGCGAATTTTGAAGAATTTTCTGATTAACTGAAAACTGATACTCGTTAACTGATTATTACGGTTAGTAACTGACTGCGTTCACTGTCTCCGGTTCACTGTCAGGAGAGTAACCGTAGCGGCCTGGTGCTGTGTTCACTGTCTTCGGTTCACCGTCAGGAGAGTAACCGTAGCGGCCACGGTGCTGCGTTCACTGTCTCCGGTTCACTGTCAGGAGAGTAACCGTAGCGGCCTGGTGCTGTGTTCACTGTCTTCGGTTCACCGTCAGGAGAGTAACCGTAGCGGCCACGGTGCTGCGTTCACTGTCTCCAGTTCACAGTCAGGAGAGTTACCGTAGCAGCCTGGTGCTGTGTTCACTGTCTTCGGTTCACTGTCAGGAGAGTTACCGTAGCAGCCTGGTGCTGCGTTCACTGTCTTCGGTTCACCGTCAGGAGAGTTACCGTAGCGGCCACGATGCTCCGTTCACTGTATCCAGTTCACCGTCAGGAGAGTTACTGTAACAGCCCCGGTGCTGCGTTCACTGTCTCCAGTTCACTGTCAGGAGAGTTACTGTAGCAGCCTGGTGCTGCGTTCACTGTCTCCAGTTCACCGTCAGGAGAGTTACTGTAGTAGCCTGGTGCTGCGTGCACTGTCTCCAGTTCACCGTCAGGAGAGTTACTGTAGTAGCCTGGTGCTGCGTGCACTGTCTCCAGTTCACTGTCAGGAGAGTTACCGTAGCAGCCTGGTGCTGCGTTCACTGTCTCCGGTTCACTGTCAGGAGAGTTACCGTAGCAGCCTGGTGCTGTGTTCACTGTCTTCGGTTCACCGTCAGGAGAGTTACCGTAGCGGCCACGGTGCTGCGTTCACTGTCTCCAGTTCACTGTCAGGAGAGTTACCGTAGCAGCCTGGTGCTGTGTTCACTGTCTTGGTTAAGTGGGGCGGCAGTAGCTCAGTCTGTAGGGAGTTGGCTTGGGAACCGGAGGGTTACCGGTTCAAGTCCCGCCATGGACCAAGAACTGAGTGTGAACTGGTAGCTGGAGAGGTGCCAGTTTACCTCTTGGGCACTGCCGAGGTGCCCCTGAGCAAGGCACCAAACCCCCAACTGCTCGGGGCGCTCGTCAGGAGCAGCTGACATCTCTCCATTGTTGCATGTTTGTGCATGTGTGTTTTCAGATCTGCATGTACCGTGTATAAGTTAACAACAGAGTGAAAAAATTGAATTTCCCCTCGTGGGACTAATAAAGGAATATCTTCTTCGGTTCACCATCAGGAGAGTTACCGTAGTGGCCACGGTGCCGCGTTCACTGTCTCCGGTTCACCATCAGGAGAGTTACCGTAGTGGCCACGGTGCCGCGTTCACTGTCTCCGGTTCACCGTCAGGAGAGGTACCGTAGCAGCCACAGTGCTGCGTTCATTGTCTTCAGTTCACCATCAGGAGAGTTACTGTAGCAGCCACGGTGCTGCGTTTACTGTCTCCAGTTCACCGTCAGGAGAGTTACTGTAGCAGCCTGGTGCTGCGTTCACTGTCTCCGGTTCACCATCAGGAGAGTTACCGTAGCAGCCTGGTGCTGTGTGTAGTGTCGCGGACATGCCTCCACTTTCCCAGTAAAACTCTCCACCATCACCACATCATTTAGTTTCATTTAAGCAGGTTGTAACTTTAGCGAATGTCCAACAAACCGTGTGTGTTTGTGCTACGTTAGCAGCTGTAGCGCTGCTGGAGGCTTCAGGCTAGCCACATACATACGTAGTGTGTGTGTGTGTGTGTGTGTGTGTGTGTGTGTGTGTGTGTGTGTGTGTGTGTGG
Organism: Pterois miles; assembly: GCA_947000775.1. NCBI lineage: Eukaryota > Metazoa > Chordata > Actinopteri > Perciformes > Scorpaenidae > Pterois > Pterois miles. The sequence goes on along the minus strand of CAMQGK010000515.1, from coordinate 193,579 downwards.
TGGTGTTATAGCTGTGAGCGTAGCTGTAGCAGACAGTGTGTGTGTGTGGTGGTCAGTGTGTGTGTGTGTGTGTGTGGTGGTGTTATAGCTGTGAGCGTAGCTATAGCAGACAGTGTGTGTGTGTGTGTGTGTGGTGGTGTTATAGCTGTGAGCGTAGCTGTAGCAGACAGTGTGTGTGTGTTGGTGATGTTGTAGCTGTGGGCGTAGCTGTAGCAGACAGTGTGTGTGTGGTGGTCAGTGTGTGTGTGTGTGTTGGTGGTGTTATAGCTGTGAGCGTAGCTGTAGCAGACAGTGTGTGTGTGTGGTGGTCAGTGTGTGTTGGTGGTGTTATAGCTGTGAGCGTAGCTGTAGCAGACAGTGTGTGTGTGTTGGTGGTGTTATAGCTGTGATCGTAGCTGTAGCAGACAGTGTGTGTGTGGTGGTCAGTGTGTGTGTGTTGGTGGTGTTATAGCTGTGAGCGTAGCTGTAGCAGACAGTGTGTGTGTGTTGGTGGTGTTATAGCTGTGATCGTAGCTGTGGAAGTGTAGGGTGCAGACAGTGTGTGTGTGTGTGGTGGTGTTTGCTGTATTGTGCTGTGGCAGTGTGTGTGTGTTGGTGGTGTTATAGCTGTGATTGTAGCTGTAGCAGACAGTGTGTGTGTGTTGGTGGTGTTATAGCTGTGATTGTAGCTGTAGCAGACAGAGTGTGTGTGTGGTGGTCAGTGTGTGTGTGTGTTGGTGGTGTTATAGCTGTGAACGTAGCTGTAGCAGACAGTGTGTGTGTGTTGGTGGTGTTATAGCTGTGATTGTAGCTGTAGCAGACAGTGTGTGTGTGTTGGTGGTGTTATAGCTGTGATCGTAGCTGTAGCAGACAGTGTGTGTGTGTGGTGGTCAGTGTGTGTGTGTTGGTGGTGTTATAGCTGTGAGCGTAGCTGTAGCAGACAGTGTGTGTGTGTGTTGGTGGTGTTATAGCTGTGAACGTAGCTGTGATCTTTCTTAGCAGACAGTGTGTGTGTGTGTAGTGTGTGTGTATAGCTGTGATTGTAGCTGTAGCAGACAGTGTGTGTGTGTTGGTGGTGTTATAGCTGTGATCGTAGCTGTAGCAGACAGTGTGTGTGTGTGGGTGGTCCAGTGTGTGTGTGTTGGTGGTGTTATAGCTGTGAGCGTAGCTGTAGCAGACAGTGTGTGTGTGTGTTGTGGTGTGTTGGTGGTTATAGCTGTGAACGTAGCTGTAGCAGACAGTGTGTGTTCAGTTTATTTGTAGGTGAATAAATGCTACGAGGCTACAAGCTACAACTCCTCAGCAGGAAGTCCAGAGACAACTTCCTGTATCTGCGCCGGCTCTCTCTTAAGGTGGACTCTTAAGGTGGTTGCTTAAAGCAACAAGCTGCTCCTCTGAGTTTTTCTCAGCTTTTTAATTAATCATTATTTCTTTTAACCATTTAACCGATTAATTAAAGGTTAATCGGTCAAAATGCTCGACGTTGGTTAAGTGGTTCATTGCTAACATCCCTATTCTCCACAGTTCCTTCTGTGCATCAGCAGGCAGTTAGCAGGGGGTCGTTCTGTGATCAACGGGGTGAGAATGGGCCAGTGGATGAACAGAAGTTGGCGGCCATGTATAGAGCAATATTATTGCTCTATTGCTTTGGAAATGAGAACATCATTTAACAAGAATTTATCATTTATTTCTTGTTAAATATTGCATCTTATCTATCTGTCTCGGGTCCTGAAGTTGCAGCTTTCATTATTTTCATTACCTGTTTGACTTTAATTGTTGTCTTTACCTGTGTATATCCATAATTAATTCATCCCTGAAAGATGGTGATTCAATGACTTGAAAGCGATGCAATCGCTTTCAAGTCATTGAATTATATCGTGTCGCTCTAGATGAGCCAAGTATCATCCTTGAATCATCAAAATTATGGAAAGTGATACACATATATAAAGTGTGTGTGTGTGTGTTCAGAACGTGCTGTTTGCTCTCAGCTGTGAAACACGGTGGAAACACCACAGTGAGTAAATACCGTCAGTGGCTGGTACGTCCCGACAGACTCCGGTTACCTTCGATCGCAGCCGCCTGTACAGCTCAGACTGCTGTTATCTCCTCACCTCTAGCAGCACCGTCCCAGCAGGCAGCTAAACAGATCCAACCTCAGAACAGAGGAAATGTACACGGTTTGGTTGCTCTCATAAACATTTATTGTCCCAGACCGGACTATCAAACATGGACGCTAATATTACACCGATACGGTTTCTCTTAATTCGTCTCTCTGTTCTCTGCTGACGCAGAGGTGTGTAATCCGACTGCCCCCCCTCAGTCCATTACTACTGGTCTTATGCTGACCTGAAGACCAGGACTTTTCAAGTGATGTAACTATCTGACACATAAGACTTGTGCTGCAGCTGCAGCCTCCTGTGAACTGGATCAAAACTCAGTCCAAGCTGTCTTAAGTCAGTCTTTTTCTCTTCCTGAAGTTCCCATAAAATCAAACAAGTTAAATATTATCATAAGTTCGATGCTGCAAACATTGTCGACAGCCAACAGGAGCACGCTCTCCAAACAGGAAGTAGCTAACATGGAGAAACGGGAGGAGCTGTGGAGGGAGGTGTCTCTTTAACGTGTCCTCCCATCTCAACCTTGATGGAGAGGAGAGGGAAAAAGCTGCAGTATGCTATATGCTATATGCTAGCTATCTAACCGCTGTCTGTGCTTGCAGGCTAACATTAGCTACTGGAATGTGCCGGTGACTGAAGCTAGCGATCTTCAGCTGAAACATGGTTAGCTTGTAAGCTAATGGCAAACCTTACGGTAGCTAATGCTGTAGCAAGTAGCCCCACCTGGGACAGCTAGCTGAAATGGATTAAAGGGAATAATACTTCATATGTAAGAAAGAAAGAAAGATATTCCTTTATTAGTCCCACAGTGGGGAAATTCAGTTTTACACTCTGTTGTTCACACAGTACGTAAACATGCATTAATGGAGAGATGTCAGAGTGAGGGGGCTGCTCCTGACAAGCGCCCAGAGCAGTTGGGGGTTCGGTGCCTTGCTCAGGGGCACCTCGGCAGTGCCCAAGAGGTAAACTGGCACCTCTCCAGCTACCAGTTGGTCTTGGTCCATGGGGGACTTGAACCGGCGTCCTCCGCGTCCTAACCCAAGTCCTTACGGACTGAGCTACTGCCACCCCTATGTAGTTGTAATAACTGCATCAAGCCTGACATTACCACGCTCTGACATCCTGGCTGCCCCCCTCCTCCTCCTCTGCTGCTCTGTCAAAAGGCTTTTCAAAATGAAGAAAAAGCCTTTTGATTTTTGGCATTTAATGTACATTATGCTACAGTCTGGAAGGATTTGTTTATTGACTTGTTTCCTTTTTCATTTGTTTCTTATCTATTTATCTACTCTTTGTTATTTTATATCACAGCAGGGGTCAGATATGCCATAGGCCAAGTCCTTATCATCATACTCCTTTTGTTAATAAAAGTTGTGTATTGTTTAACATGAGTGAGTTTGTCATTGCACTGCTGTATTGTGGTTTTCAACTCAAAATGCTAATGAATCAACCTTGTAGGCATTTGATTGTTGAAATTAAGGGGAAG
>CAMQGK010000515.1:132500-182500 GCA_947000775.1 Pterois miles | reverse complement strand
CATAAAGGAATCACATGTATGATTAAGAGTCACTGTACAGGGTGTAAAACTATCTGCTGGAAACAGAGACAGTGTTTTCATCCAACTCATGGAGCCAGCGTTGGCATAATGCAGATTTTTTGAGGGTTTTTCCATTTTTATTGATAGTGAGAGAGGCAGTAGAGGAGGTGACAGGCAGCGAAGCGTCCCGGGTGGGACTCGAACCCGGGACCGCTGCAGCAACGGCGCTTTGGCTTATGGGGCGGTGGCTGTACCGACCGAGCTGAACAGCACCCAACAGCAGCAAAGTGAGCCAGCTGCAGCTGATCACATCTGTCAGGTGTCACAATCACAGGCTATAAATGAAAACAAGAAATTGCTAGGGTGTGTATGTACTGTGTGTATGTATGTGCTGTACTGTATATGCATACAGTACATACAGTACACACAGTACATACATACAGTACATACAGTACTGTGTGTATGTACTGTATGTATGTACTGTATGTACTGTGTGTATGTACTGTATGTATGTACTGTATGTACTGTATGTATGTACTGTATGATCGTAGAAAGCTTGTCGCTGTTGTCACATCACTCCAGAGGGCTGTCGAGATCGTGACGGGCCGTCTTCTCAGCCCAGCACTAGTGCTGGAAGCTTGAGGCATTTTACGTTATAAGGTTAATTAAAATGAATGGCAGAGTTACTACTGATGAGGACATCTCTGAAGTGCCCACACTGAACAACAGCAACCACGCAGATTCAGGTTTACGTCCAGTTAAATCAGAGCCGAGGAAATGTTTCAGCTATTAATCTGTACATTAGAAGGAAACGATCCAGTTATAACGGGTCCGTCAGCAGTCCTGAACACAAGGACTGTGTTTGGTTTTTGTGTTCCATATTTTACTTTTAATCAAGTTTGGAGATGTTACGTAATATTATGTGGTTGGATTTGCACTTGACTGACTTTTCTCTTGGTTTCTCTTCAGAGGTAGACGCGGTGCTGTTTAAGGATCGGATCTTATCGGGGAACACGGACCACATCAAACCGGATGAAACTAGGTCAGGCTGAATCAAATCAGACCGAGCCCAGACCAGAACGGAGCAGACCAGACTGATCCAGACGATACCCGGTCGGTCCAGGAGGCCTGTTACAGTTTCCTATCCAGGTAACCGAAGCAGCGCTGGTCTCCGTGTGCAGGCCAGTCCTTATTCATCGGTCTGACTCGTGAGGTCCGGAGAGTTGAATGCATGAACAGACTAGAGCACTCGGAGAGCACAGACCTGACAACGATTTCCCTCCACGTCATCAACGCATCATACCAGTTATATCCAGTGGTCTCAATGTTATTACTGATCAGAATCCTTTAAAAACCTCCTGAATCTGGATCATGATCTGGATCGCCACCAAAATTTAATGGATTGTTTCCTATGACACACTCCACCCCTCCAAAAAATTTCATGTAAATCCTTTGCAAACATTTGAAGTAATCCTGCTCCCGGGCAGACTGACAGACAAACCAAACCAACAGTGGTGAAAACCCGACCTCCTTTTGGTGCTCATTCATCCTGCTGTCCACTCCCATCCACTCCCATCCACATATTGATTTCCTGAAAGCTAATAATGCCGCTTGCACCATTGCATCCTTGTCTGTTGAGTCTGAGTGACTGTTATCTAAAGCTTGATGTCATTGTAGAGGTTTTTAAATTACGGCAATTTTTTTTGTCCTTAAAAACACCTTTTTGTTAGTAAGTCCATTTACCTCCTGGAGTAAAACAATGCTTCACTAAAACCATGTGTGGAAATACACAGCAGGTTGTTGTCACGACGGGCAGAGGACTGAGGAGGAGATAAATACTAGCAGGTAGTTGGAGTAATTCCCCCAAGGTACTCTGAAAGTACACGCCGTCTCCATCAAACAGCCATATATCTGAGTCTGACAAGCCAGAGATGTGTGATTGTGGTTAATGCTTGCTACTGGTCGGGCTGCACAGTTTATTGAATATTAATCACAGTCATGATCTTGGCTTCCCACAAGTAAATAAACAAGACTGACTGATATTGACTTTTAAAATGCGGTTCACTCCTAGAAAACTCTGCTGCATAAATCAAACGCTTCCTCAGCTAACAGCTAGACGCCAGACACACACACACACACACACACACACACACACACACACACACACACACACACACACACACACTGGAGACATAAAACTATGTTATCGCTCGGCCATGGAGGAACAACCTTAAAACATCTGGAACAACGAACTTAACCAGGCACTTGTTATACTGTAATTGTGATGTTTAGTCACGATTAATATGGAAGTTTTTATTGGACTTTATTAGTTGTAAGCCACAGAAGACAATCCACAAATGTGTACCATGATTTCTAAATATTTCACTATTCACAAACACCTATTTTTATATCCACATAATAAATGGTGATTTTTGAAGTGAGTTACTGTAGCAGCCGCGGTGCTGCGTTCACTGTCTCCACTTCACCGTGAGGAGAGTTGCTGTAGCAGCCGCGGTGCTGCGTTCACTGTCTCCACTTCACCGTGAGGAGAGTTACTGTAGCAGCCGCGGTGCTGCGTTCACTGTCTCCACTTCACCGTGAGGAGAGTTGCTGTAGCAGCCGCGGTGCTGCGTTCACTGTCTCCACTTCACCGTGAGGAGAGTTACTGTAGCAGCCGCGGTGCTGCGTTCACTGTCTCCACTTCACCGTGAGGAGAGTTGCTGTAGCAGCCACGGTGCTGCGTTCACTGTCTCCACTTCACCGTGAGGAGAGTTACTGTAGCAGCCGCGGTGCTGCGTTCACTGTCTCCACTTCACCGTGAGGAGAGTTGCTGTAGCAGCCGCGGTGCTGCGTTCACTGTCTCCACTTCACCGTGAGGAGAGTTACTGTAGCAGCCACGGTGCTGCGTTCACTGTCTCCAGTTCACTGTGAGGAGAATGGAGACGTGGACAGAGCAGTTTGACATGTTAACATGTGTGCTTGTGTGGTGTATTGATAGTATTGACTGTTGACTTGCAGAGGTTTTATTATTTCCAACGAGCAGTTGTCGTCTGGAGGATTCTTGTGTTTCCTCTGCTGTATCTCTGCTGTTCTGACGTCTCTGAACGAAACTCTCCATAACGTTATGGTATAAACAGAGCTAGCGTTCACCTGGTAGAGCGGACGCTCCATGTGCTAAAGGCTGAGTCCGTATAGTGGTGGCCTGGGGTTTGAATCCCGAGGCCCATCGCTGTACGTCATCCCCTCTCCCCCTGTTTCATAACTGTCACTGTCACATAAAACAAATGAAAAACAATAACTTCAAAGCTTATTTATAATTTAGCATCCGTGCTTGTTGAATACCAGGTTTGTGGACCCATCCCTCCACATGACTCATTGCTGTCATGTAACTGATATGATTTGACCTAAATCTCCCGGGGAAATAATTACCGTGATGTGCAGTACTGCTATACATGCAGTTACCTGGACAATAGTGTCGTGTTTACTCTGCCGCCACATTTGACCTGGATGCCAATGATGTTTGTTGCACGTGTCCATGAACTGTAACAGTGTGAAGGTTTTGCCTGTTTTCAGAAAGACTATTGATTGTAAACAGGATGTTGTTGTGTGTTCACAGTTGAGGGCCCCAGAGTGGATGGAAGGAGATGATTTTAACACAGAGGCTGTGATGAACATCTGTGGTGAGTTGGACTTGATCCTGATCTGGCTCTAGACTGTTCCAGCAGACCAGCCTGAGGAATGTTCATGTCTGAAACTGGCCACCGAGACTCCTTTCACCTTGTCCGGTCAGCAAGATCTGCTGTCAATAACTATAACATGACTAATCCTTCACGTCCTTTGGCTATTAGTTGGCAGTTTATTTCCATATTTGGACACACACCCCTCATAATAAATACTGGCATGCTTACGGACCTAGCTCACTAGTTCATATTTAAGAGGTACTGCCCCGATTGTTATTTCCTGTTTTAATTATCCATGGCAACAGTCTGTAGTGCAACGTGTGTTGCTGAGTTTCTCTTATCTGTTGGTGTAAATTTCCCCACTGTGGGACTAATAAAGGAATATCTTATCTTATCTTATCTTATGTACGAGTCAGCGAACTTAAACCAAAGTACCAATATCACCCAGAACAGAACCATTGCTTCTATTTCCACTGAGGTTTTTGTCTTTGCAGATGACCTGATGGCAGACCAAAGGATGGACATCTCGTCTACAATGACTGACTTCATGTCCCCCGGGTCCACTGACCTCATCTCCAGCTCCATCAGCACACCCGGCATGGACTACACCCGCAAGAGGAAGGGCAGCACTACCGATTATCAGTAAGGACACCAGGAAGGAGACAAAGAAGCAAAAGATGGAAAGAAATAACCACAAGTAAATTGAGGATGAAACAAAGAAAGGAAAGTGAAAAAGAATGTAGACGCCAACAAATGGTATGAAGGAGACAGGTCGAGGAGGAAAGTAGATGAGGGCAGCAGTGGGATAAAAGCAGCAATAACAGCGTGTACGCTGCTGTCAGCTGGTTTTTACACATTTCTCAGGACCTCGATGACAGAAACTGACTAATGTATTTGTGTTTTTTTTTGCAGAATTGATGGCTTCTCATTTGAGTAAGTTCAAACATGACTCAGTGTTAACAGATGTAGCACAAAGTTTAATTTATCAACCTCAAATATCAATGAGCCACAATTGATTTTGCACCCTGAGATATTGAGTAGACTGAAAAGTGAACCCAGTGAACCCCTGATGCCTTAAACGTTTCCCTCTGCTGTTCCTGTGAGCTCTGATATCTCTGGCCTTCCCTCCTCAGTGACATGGACCCAGACAAAGATAAATTGGGAAGGTAAGAGGCCTTCGTTACCATGGGGATAGAGGAGGCGCTGTAATCTTCACTATTGTTTCTGCTGTAGTTTATCCCGTTCCCTGTTATCCAGTTTCACTTTTAAATCAGTTAAAACCAAGTTAAAGGGATGGTTCACCTAAATCATAAGAAAGACATTTTCTCACCTACCTCCGATGCTGTCTGTCAAAGCAGATAGTTCAGCTTTTATTTGTCCGAGATGCGTCTCACTGACGGCGCAACAAAACAATGGTGACGTTAAACTTCTCGACAGCCACATCTCTTTTTCGCTGGACCGACTTTTTTCTGTGAACTTGGACTATGAAGCTGTAAGAGGCCTCTTGAAAGAATTAATGGTACCAACAGATTTGTATGTATTTGAGTGCTTTAAGAGAACCTGTTAACACGTTCTGCGTTTAGATGTTCTCTTAGGAGCAAACCAAGTTCTGATCCAGGCCTGTTGTACAAGAGCTGTTTCAGCTGAGGTTTGTTTTCTGTGGCTGGAGGATCTTGGTTCAGTAACTTTTATTATTAAGTGGTGCCAACTCAGATATGATGCAGTCACTGTAGAGACCGATGGCTGCATTGGACGTCGAGCATCAGAGCTTCCTGGTTTGTCCATTCCAATGAAAGAAGAGCTTCATTTATTCCACTCCAGTTGGTTTTATCATACACTCCCACGCCCTGAGGGCCTTCATGGTCTGGCTGTCCAGGGGAGCGTCCTCTGTCGAACCCATCAGTTTAACATCAGCAGTGGAGCTAGTTCCTCCTTAGTTTCCCGTACATGTGGACCTTCATGTCACTGTTCCCTCTTTATTTCTGCCATGGCACTGCTCCAGGGCTGCACGGTGGTGCAGTGGTTGGCACTGCACAGGTTCGAATCCGGCTCGGGGCCCTTCTGTGTGGAGTTTACATGTTCTCTCCGTGTTAGCATGGGTTTTCTCTGGGTTCTCCGGTTTCCTTCCTGAGACATGCAGTTTAGGTTAACTGATGACTCTAAATGTCCTGTAGGTGTGAATGTGAGCGTGAATGTTTGTCTGTCTCTGTGTGTCCTGTGATGGACTGAAGACCTGTCCAGGGTGAACCCGCCTTCACCCAATGCCAGCTGGGATCGGATCCAGCCCCCCGCGACCCCTAAGGGGTTAAGCGGTTGCAGATCGATGGATGGTACTGCTCCTCAGTGACCCAATGTTGACAGCTGTAGTTTTATTTTGTGACTCGATTAAACGTGGATTTGTCTGCTGGTGTCCAACAGCAGGGCTTCAGGCTCTCCGCTGTGCACAGCATCATCAACATGAAGTCTCAGCAACGTCTGGAGGGAATGTCCTGGAGAAACTGGCACAAACATCCACTTGGACTCAAGGATGAACTGATTCAGTTTTGGTGGTCAAAGGTCATTGTTACCTCACAATTTTTTGGCCATAACTCAAGAATTCATGTGCTAATTACTACAATTTCACACAAATGTCTAGTGGGATAAATTGATAGAGTGATGACATTTTGGAAAGACCTGATGTAAATGCACACTTGACTGGTTGGTGGAGGCATACAACCACAAGGCGGTAATTCTAGTTTTGAGTGATGCTGCCTGCCCACAGAATGGACCATGCTGCTTTACATAGTAATGATCAGTTCTCAGGGACACAGACTTACTCACACATGGCCTTCATCAAGTCAACATTTATTAGATAAATGTATGCAAGAGGATTAGCTGAATGTGACTCGGAACATGAGCAAACCTGTTCTTGCATGAGGCCCAGTGACATTCAGTCCACCTCCTTTGTACTGGTTTGGAAGCAGGAATCTCACAGATGGATATCGCAAAACCTGGCAAATAAAGCAAACAGTCTGCGTGACTAGATATTCATTCATTAGTTATCCATCATCACTTATCCCGTCTGGGGTCGTGGAGCAACTGGAGCCGATCCCAGCTGACACTGGGTGAAGGTGGGTTAACCCTGGACAGGTCTCCAGACTGTCACAGGGCTGACACATCGAGACAGTCAACCATTCATGCTCACATTCACACCTTCAGGACATCTAGAGTCATCAATTAACCTGCATGTCTTTGGGCTGTGGAAGGAAACCGGAGCACCTGGAGAAAATCCACTCTAAGACGGGGAGAACATAGAGACCACACAGAGATCCAAGCTGGATCCAACCTGTGACCCTCTAGGGGCTAGGTGGTCATTAGAAAATGTGTTTCTGTAATCTGAGAAGACTGACTCTACAGGTTTAACTTGTTTAAAAGGCAAACTGGATAACTGCAAGCTTTAGTTCCAGCTCGACACGTCTCAGTGCTCGAAGCATCCTCATTCGTCTTAATCTTCTTATCTGTCTGGATCTGTTTAATCGTTCCAGTCCGCTCAGATGGAGAAAATCAATCCATCTTTCAGACTGTAGGATGGAACTAGTTTATGGGTGTGGTCTAGTGGGTAGTTCTGGTTATGTAGTGGGTAGTTATGGGTATGTGGTGTGGTTGTGTTTGGTTGTTGCGGTAGTTCTGGTTTAGTGGTAGTTCTGGTATTAGTGGGTAGTTCTGGGTATTGCGGGTAGTTATGGGTATGTTATGGTTATGTAGCGGGTAGTTCTGGGTATGTAGTGGGTAGTTCTGGGTATGTTATGGTTATGTAGCGGATAGTTCTGGTTATGTAGCGGGTAGTTATGGGTATGTTCTGGTTATGTAGCGGGTAGTTATGGTTATGTAGCGGGTAGTTATGGTTATGCAGCGGGTAGTTATGGGTATGTTATGGGTATGTAGCGGGTAGTTATGGTTATGTAGCGGGTAGTTATGGTTATGCAGCGGGTAGTTCTGGTTATGTAGTGGGTAGTTATGGGTATGTTGTGGTTATGTAGCGGGTAGTTATGGGTATGTTATGGTTATGTAGCGGGTAGTTCTGGGTATGTAGTGGGTAGTTATGGGGGGGGGGTGGGTGGGGGTTTGTTATGTAGCGGGTAGTTCTGGTTATGTAGCGGGTAGTTATGGGTATGTTATGGTTATGTAGCGGGTAGTTATGGTTATGTAGCGGGTAGTTATGGGTATGTTATGGTTATGTAGCCGGTAGTTATGGTTATGTAGTGGGTAGTTATGGGTATGTTACGGTTATGCAGCGGGTAGTTATGGGTATGTTATGGTTATGTAGCGGGTAGTTCTGGGTATGTAGCGGGTAGTTCTGGGTATGTAGCGGGTAGTTCTGGTTATGTAGCGGGTAGTTCTGGTTATGTAGTGGGTAGTTATGGGTAAGTTATGGTTATGTAGCGGGTAGTTATGGGTATGTAGTGGGTAGTTATGGGTATGTTATGGTTATGTAGCGGGTAGTTATGGTTATGTAGTGGGTAGTTATGGGTATGTTACGGTTATGCAGCGGGTAGTTATGGGTATGTTATGGTTATGTAGCGGGTAGTTATGGTTATGTAGTGGGTAGTTATGGGTATGTTACGGTTATGCAGCGGGTAGTTATGGGTATGTTATGGGTATGTAGCGGGTAGTTCTGGGTATGTAGCGGGTAGTTCTGGGTATGTAGCGGGTAGTTTTTTTATGGGTATGTAGTGGGTAGTTATGGGTATGTTATGGTTATGTAGCGGGTAGTTATGGTTATGTAGTGGGTAGTTATGGGTAAGTTATGGTTATGTAGCGGGTAGTTATGGGTATGTTATGGTTATGTAGCGGGTTGGGTGTAATAAGTCTCATGGTTACTCTCCTTGTGAATTTCTCCACTGTGGGACTAATAAAGGAATATCTTATCTTATCTTATCTTATCTTATAACTGCATGCTCAGTGCTGAGGTAACTTCACTGGGCCTCGTCCCTTCCCTCCCTTTCTCTCTCTGGCTCTTTAAATGCCTCCTGTCCTAGAAATTGAAACCTCAGCTCCTGAAGCTTATTCGCTCTTAAACATTCCCTCTTTTGTGAATTTTTCCTCCCTAATATTTCTGTGTTTGTCTTTCCAGTGACCAACAGGGACGGATAAAGAATGCCAGGTATAACCACTCCTCTCTGTTCTCTCCTGTCCCCCTGCCGTCTAATCTCTCCTACATGAATTAAATGTCCCTCTGTCTGATGGGCAACAGAGAGAGCTTTGTGTACGTCGATAATAAGAAACTTTATACATTGAAGTGTATAGATTGGAGCATTATGTGGAACTGAGGGACTGTAAGAGCATATCTAATGGCTAATGACCAGCTCTCTTTCTCTGGTGTGGATAGTCAGTCCCACTAGTAGCAGCTAGTGAGGACAGACAGACCAGTTGGACAGACTCTGGGATGTGTCCTCACAGTGTGAAGGACAGACTCTGGGCTGTGTCCTCACAGTGTGAAGGACAGACTCTGGGATGTGTCCTCACAGTGTGAAGGACAGACTCTGGGATGTGTCCTCACAGTGTGAAGGACAGACTCTGGGATGTGTCCTCACAGTGTGAAGGACAGACTCTGGGCTGTGTCCTCACAGTGTGAAGGACAGACTCTGGGATGTGTCCTCACAGTGTGAAGGACAGACTCTGGGCTGTGTCCTCACAGTGTGAAGGACAGACTCTGGGATGTGTCCTCACAGTGTGAAGGACAGACTCTGGGCTGTGTCCTCACAGTGTGAAGGACAGACTCTGGGATGTGTCCTCACAGTGTGAAGGACAGACTCTGGGATGTGTCCTCACAGTGTGAAGGACAGACTCTGGGATGTGTCCTCACAGTGTGAAGGACAGACTCTGGGATGTGTCCTCACAGAGGTATTTCATCTTCAGAGGGCTGCATGGTCTTAGTGTTGAGCTCCATGACTGACAGCTTGTTAGATCCGACCGTGAGGCCCATTGAAGGAAAACTTACTGCATGCAGTCTTTATGCAACAGGTGATATACAACCATAATGATTTTCTTTTATTTGGATTAATGAGGAAGATAATCAATGTTTGATGACTGTTACTGTCTGATACGTCTCCCTCCACAGAGAGGCTCACAGCCAGATCGAGAAGCGTCGCAGGGACAAGATGAACAGCTTCATCGACGAGCTGGCGTCACTTGTGCCCACCTGTAATGCCATGTCCCGCAAACTAGACAAGCTGACAGTCCTGCGCATGGCTGTCCAGCACATGAAGACGCTCAGAGGTGAGTATGAACACTGGGCATGGCTCAGTGTGTGGGAGTTTAGGTAAGCTGTGACTGGAACTGTAAGCAGCTGGTATTTAGAAGGCTGAGCCTGTCCAGCTCTGATGTGACAGTGTGATCAGCAGAAAGAAAGACCAGGTTTGTAGGTAAACTTTCTGAGTAAGAACTGTAACAGTATTGACTCTCACAGCTTACTGGGTCTATTCATGAAGGGCAAAATGAAGGTGAAAGCAGGGGTGGGCAATACATGCTTATCCCACGTACGGTATATAAAATGACAATATTGCCAATATCGACCACAAATTGTCATGTAATGTTTTTAAGCCACGATGTCAGCCTTTTGCATTTGCATCTCTCCGTCTCTCCGACGGCTCAGACTCCCATCCAGACCTGTCCCCTGAGCGAGTGTGTGTTTTTGTATTTGGAGGGAAGCAGCAAAGCGAGAAGGACCTGGAGAAAGCGAGTGAGTGAGTATGGCAGTGAGAACAGTCATGGAAGATTTCACCATTTGAAATGCCATCCACTATAAAGTGAAGATAGCCTGAAACCAACATGTCCACATTGTTATGACCAAAGCAGCCAGAACCAGCCCAGAAGCAAATGACTCAGGCGTCCTCGCTTTCCAAAGCAATCCCATGACAAAAGAAGTACAAAATGGAAAGAAATCACGGCCGCTGTAACCAACTACATCGCAAAAGACATGGCCCCGGTTAGCGTAGTTGAAAAGCCCAGATTCAAAAGTCTCATTAAGACTCTTAGGACAAAATTTGAACCGCCTGGTCGCATTGTTTTTACTGAGAAAGTCCTACCGGAGATATACATTACAGTGAGAGAAAAGTTGTCCAAACAGAGTGCATGCCAGATTAAAATTATTCTAATGAATATAAAGCAGAATGTGTAATGCAGACATATACTGCTGGGACTACCACTGCCTCATAGCAAAGACAACGTACCGGCTTTTCTACATTAAGCACAAACATGGATTCTCCTCCCGTCTTTCATTACATTTCCTGCAAACGTCTGCATTAAAACATTCTGCTTTATATTCATTAGTGGCTTCTATTGGAACAATTTTAATCATGCACTCAAAAAAGGGGAAATCTAGGTTAAATTGTACAAAATATACACAATGATGATATAAATACATATGTACATAAGAGTACAGTTGCGTTCCACAATGAAAGGACACAGAGCCAGCATGATACTGGAGAAGGCTCAAAAACAACTTCTGAACGAAAGGATCAGACAAATCCTGATTACCATAGGAAGGCTGCAGGAGAAGATTGACCACCTTCTCCAAAACCTTGAAACTATCCTACCAGCAAGTTTGTTTGAAAGGGTTCTTGGCTTCACTAAGAAAGCTCAACTAACTCAGCACACCAAGAGCAAAGAAAGACAAACCAAGAAATTCCTCCACCTCCAAAACAAGAACCGAAGCAGAATGGAAACAGAAAATGGGAGTCCAGAAACAGACCAAACCACACAAGGGGAACTACAAAACAGATGGGTGACGAATATGTCTGACAGGGAACTCACCCACCCAGAGAAGGAGGTCTTAGCCAAAGGACTAAATTTTGCTGTAACACCAAATCAGGTTCCTATAGTTGAACTCATCACAGCTACGGAGACAGCTATAAGAATAAACAAACTGAATGAGACTGAAGCTGAGCAGCTCAGACTCAAGGTGTCGGCAACTTTGTCCAGTGCTAAGACCCCACCGTCAAACCTCACCAGTCAGGAAAGGAAAGCTGTGGCATCCTTGAGCAAGGACAACAACATCGCAATCCTTCCAGCGGACAAAGGGAGATGCACAGTCATTCTCAATACAAATGATTACCAATCCAAAATAGCCACACTACTCAACGACACCAGCAGCTATGAAATCCTGAAACGGGACCCATCCAGCGGGTACAGGAAGAAGGTAATAGAGTGCTTACAACAGCTACAAAGAGATGGAAAATTTGACAGACCACAGTACCTCAGACTCTACCCACAGGAGACCGCACCATGTCTTTATGGACTCCCTAAGATCCATAAAGAAGGGGTCCCCCTCAGACCCATTGTTAGCAGCATTAATTTAGTCACATACAATATCGCTAAGTATGTTGCCAACATCTTAGCCCCTTTGGTTGGTAATACACCACATTCAAAACTCTCAGGAGTTTGTGGGAAAAGTCAGAGGTCTAAGAATGGAACCAGATGAAACCATGGTCTCATATGATGTTACATCCTTATTCACTTGCATCCCGACCATGGAGGCAGTGGAAACGGTGAGACATCATCTGAAGCAGGACCAAAACTTACAGGACAGAAGCAATCTCAACCCAGACCAGATCTGCCAGCTACTGGATTTGTGCCTCAACACCACATATTTCCAGTTTAACAATACCTTTTACAGACAGAAGCATGGCTGTGCCATGGGCTCACCGGTATCCCCCATTGTGGCAAATCTCAACATGGAAAAGGTAGAACAGAAGGCACTTGACTCATACAAGGGAACCTCACCAAGCCATTGGTTCAGGTATGTGGATGACACATGGGTGAAAACCAAAACCCAAGAGGTCCAGGCTTTCACAGAACACATCAACTCAGTGGACAAGAACATCAAGTTCACTAGAGAGGATGTTAAGGACAACCACTTACCTTTTTTGGACTGTGATGTTCACTTGGATGAGGACAGGAGCCTCCACATTGGGGTGTATAGGAAACCCACTCACACAGACCAATACCTTCTCTTTGACTCACACCACCCTCTGGAACACAAACTAGGCGTTATCAGAACCCTACAACACAGGGCTGATAATGTACCAACCACCACACAGGCCCAAGCGAAAGAGCACAAACATCTAAGGGGAGCTCTGAAAACTTGTGGCTATCCAAACTGGACCTTCGACAGAGTAACACGTTCTAAGAAGACCACCAACGCAGAGGGAGCCGAGGACAGAAACAAACGCAGGAACATAGTCATTCCCTATGTGTCCGGGGTATCGGAAAAACTCAGAAGAGTTTTTAACAAACACCGAATCCCAGTGTGTTTCAAACCCGGCAACACCCTCAGACAGAAACTGGTCCACCCCAAAGACAGGCTACCACACTCACAGAAAGGTAACCTGGTTTATGCTGTCCAATGCAGCGAGGAATGCCAGGACCTCTACATTGGTGAAACCAAACAAACCTTAAACAAACGCATGGCCCAACATAGAAGGGCCAACTCCTCAGGTCCAGATTCAGCTGTCTATTTACATCTTAAGGAAAAGGCTCACTCCTTTGAGGACAGCAATGTTAAAATCTTGGACAGAGAGGACAGATGGTTTGAAAGAGGAGTAAAGGAAGCCATCTATGTTAAATTGGAAAAACCATCTTTAAACAGAGGAGGGGGTCTCAGACACCACCTATCCCCCATCTACAATGCTGCACTTTCAGCGGTACCAAGAAAACTCCACATCAAAGACAGTCCGAAACTAACCTCAAGTGTCCCTAACGAACACAACGACTGTCGTCCACTGGCAACACACATGATGCCTAACGACTGTCGTCCACTGGCAACACACATGATGCCTAACGACTGCTGTCGTTGGCCCCATTGAATCCTCAACGACTGTCGTTCACTAGTAGGACTCACACTGAAACTCCACTAACGAACTATTGTCTTAGGAGAATAAGGGGCGGACACTTCCACAGAGGTTAAAAACCTGGGTATTACTCCACTGTTTGTCAGACTAGTGGGGACTAGTCAGACTAGTGGGGACTAGTCAGACTAGTGGGGACTAGTCAGACTGCAGCGTTCGAACTGATGAAGCCACTTGGATAAGGGGCGAAACGTCTTCAGGGACAAATCTAAGTCCAGTTGCCTTCGATTCAACTTTTGCCAGAATGAATCTGACCTGGATGAATGAGAACCTTCACAGATGTACATAAGAGTAAAGTAATTGTTATGTGTAGCAGTAAGCTGTTATAACATTACTGATAATAAGATTTTTGTTTTCCCACTAGTGTAGAAAGACTCAGTGGTGGTGAGGTGCAGCCTGAGGCCAAAGCACTGTAGTCTGGTCCACCGATTCAGACTCACAGCTCTGGTTCTGTTAGCCTCGTTATCAGTGGCTATGCACTCTTGATGAGCTTCTGGTAAGTGCCATGTCATGAGAGCATCCTGTGTGAATTACTCTTTAATAACTCCCAGCTGTTGAGGCAATGTACAGTGATACTCAGGCATGGCTCCCACCTTCTGCTGGACCACAGATCAGTAGTTGTCACCTTTGTTAGCTGGTTGGACAACTTTTCTCTCACTGTAATGTATATCTCTGGTAGGACTTTCTCAGTAAAAACAATGCGACCAGGCGGTTCAAATTTTGTCCGAAGAGTCTTAATGAGACTTTTGAATCTGGGCTTTTCAACTATGCTAACCGGGGCCATGTCTTTTGCGATGTAGTTGTTTACAGCAGCCGTGATTTCTTTCCATTTTCTACTTCTTTTGTCATGGGATTGCTTTGGAAAGCGAGGAAGCCTGAGTCATTTGCTTCTGGGCTGGTTCTGGCTGCTTTGGTCGTGTTTTATCTGGTGAGGATGGAGGACATCCTCTGTGTGATACCCAAACCTCTGCCAGATGACGGATCCACTGCTGTTTGCTTTTGCAACCAAGTCGTCCGCCTCCATCTTCCATTACTGTTCTCACTGCCGTGCTCACTTTGCTGTTTCAGTTCTTTTAATAATAATAATAATAATAATACATTTTATTTATATAGCGCTTTTTAAGAGACTCAAAGACACTACACAGATAAAATGATCATAGAACAGGGACATCATGAAGGCAATTACAATATAAAATACAGCATCAGACACACATTAAAAGCAGCTCTAAAAAGGTGAGCTTTGATTAGTGTTTTGAATGTGGACAGTCTGGTGGCGTCTCTGAGGGGTTAGGGGAGGGAGCTCCAGAGGGAGGGGACAGCTGGAGCCGATGTAGAGTTTAGTATTATTATTAGTATTTTAGTTTTTTTAGAAGAATGAGAGGAAAGCATTGTGCTTGTTACCTGTGAAGGAAGTAAGATAAGATAAGATAAGATGAACCTTTATTAATCCCTGGTGGGAAATTGGGGTGTCATAGCAGCATCAACAACAGTACAGATGAATACAGTCTAGTAAAAGTAAAAGAGAAGGTGCAATGAAGGAAAAGGCGATAAAATAATTAAGATGAGAAGAAGAAGATATTCCTTTATTAGTCCCGCTAGAGGAAATTCAATTTTTTCACTCTGTTAACTAATACACACACATGCACAAACAGGTCCATATACATGCAACAATGGAGAGATGTCAGAGTGAGGGGTGCGCGAGGCTGCTCCTGACAAGCGCCCCGAGCAGTTGGCGGTTTGGTGCCTTGCTCAAGAGGTAAACTGGCACCTCTCCAGCTACCAGTTCACACTCAGTTCTTGGTCCATGTTGGGACTTGAACCGGTGACCCTCCGGTTCCCAAGCCAACTCCCTACAGACTGAGCTACTGCCGCCCCCCTCAGTAAAACAGTACTAAGTAAAGTACAGCAGGTGGTGGGTATTGTATATGCATAGCATATATATATGTAATTATACCAGACCTTGGTTCTGGTTCAGACCTTGGTTCTGGAGCCTGATGGCCACCAAATGGAAGGACTGACCCAGACGGTTTGTAGTGGGCCGAGGGGGGTTCGGTCTCTGGCTGAATGGACTCCTCATCTGGACCAGCTGGTCATAGAGGGGGTGGGAGGGGTTCTCCTCCTGGTTGAAGGTCCTCAGCCTTCTCAGGAAGAATAGTTTGCTCTGTCCCTTCCTGTAGAGGCCTCGGAGTTGTTGGACCAGTCCAGTTTACTACTACTACTACTACTACTACTACTCCCTTCCTGTAGAGGCTTTGGAGTTGTTGGACCAGTCCAGTTTACTACTACTACTACTACTACTACTACTCCCTTCCTGTAGAGGCCTCGGAGTTGTTGGACCAGTCCAGTTTATTGTTTAAGTGAACTCCCAGGAACTTGTAGTTGTCCACCACCTCCACCTCCTCCCCACGGATGGTGATGGGAGTAGGGGAGCTCTTCCTCCTCCTCCGGAAATCCACCACCAGCTCTTTGGTCTTACCAATATTGAGCTGGAGGTGGTTGGTGTTGCACCACCTTACGAAGTTCTCCACCAGGGTCCTGTACTCCTCCTCGTTGTCATCTGTGATGCAGCCGACAATGGAGGAGTCCTCGGAGAACTCCTGCAGGAGGCATGTTGGGAGTTGAAGCAGAAGTCGGAGGTGTAGGTGGAGAACAGGAACGGTGACAGCACAGTTCCCTGGGGAGCACCAGTGTTGTTCACCAGCACGTCAGACAGGCTGCCCTGCAGTCTGACATACTGTGGTCTGCTGGTGAGGAATTATCTTATCTTATCTTATCTTATCTTGGTGATGCACTGTTAAACCGGTTTTCTCGAAAAGTCTTTCAAGCACATACAGGATTTCATTTGGTAGAGTTGAGGAGTTCACCGGGGAGCTGAATATGACATTGAGACTGTTTTTGTTTTAATGGGAGCCAGCTGAGTGTGTCATTTTAGTAGGTGATTAGGATTATCAGTCAATGGGGAGGGTAGGCAGACAGCTTACTGGAGAGGGAGGCTGACAGATTGTGGGGGAGAGAGTTGAGATTTCTGAAGGTTATTGTGCATTTTTGTTTTGGGATGGAGATAGGGATGTCCATATCCATCGTGACTGCCAGGTGGTCAGACACATGGAGGTTGAGGCTGGAGAGGTGCTGTACTGTGAGAAGCAGTAGATAATGGCAGTGACCAGGTGATGGAATGGGAATGGTTGTTTTAATGTCTTTACAGTGAACAACAGCAACACCCCCCCCCCCTGTGGTCAGACCCTCTGTGTTGAGGATGGCCTCTGCAGAGTAGTCCAGTTTGTTTGAGGAAGTGGTTGTTGAAATTGTGGAAATCTGAGGCGGCATGGTCCGGTGGTGCAGCGCTAGCACAATGCTAGTTATGCTAGCATTCTTGTGACCAAGAGCCGGCTATCCAGGGAAGAAGTGATGCAAACCCAGGAGTATCCACGGGATAATCCACAGCAGACCAGCGTCAGCAGCCAGTGGTCTGGTGGAGGAGAGGGGAAGCCGGTAGAGGCTCCTGGTGGAACTCTGGTCTACCAGGTGTGGTGGTGGCTAGTGGTGGAGAGCGATGAGAGCCCAGGGCTGACCACACCGGGGTGGGAAGACCCCGGCAGGATAAGCAGGTGGGCCCCTGCAGGCTAGCGATGTAACAGAGACTGGTAGAATGATCACACCAAAGGCGAAGGGGTGACGCAGTGAACCAGCCCGGGAGACCTGGAGCTAGCAACAGAGGTGGAACGTCTTGCAGATAAAACTATGAGCTGATCTATAACGCCAGCGTAATCCAGAGGAGAATATTAGGCTAACATGTGGCTGCAGACCAGCAGTATAAACAAACCAGTCAAACTGTGGTGTCTAAAGGACGGACTCAACAGCAGAAGATCAGCAAAGGATCAGAGATGGAGCGGCAGGCAAAACGTGCCAGCGTCCGCCACCTTCAATGTTACATGGCAATTTGTAGTCGACGTTTGTGAAATAGTAATTTTATATACCGCGCGTGGGACAAGCCGCGATGCATCGACTATATTTGATGTATCAGCCCTCCTGAGCTCCAAGCACTGTAACGCATGCAGCTGCAGAATGAATACGTCTTAGTGAGTGCTGTGTCTACTGCTGTGCAGGTGCAGCCAACCCCTACACAGAGGCCAACTACAAGCCTTCCTTCCTCTCAGATGATGAACTCAAGCACTTGATATTAAGGGTGAGTGTAGTACAATTGATTAGACGTCCAACACGTAATCCAGATGAACAGTGTTCACCATGCAGTCTACTGTGTAACTCCTCACACCACACATTTTCATCAGGGAGCGCCAGTCTACACCGTCCTAATATTGGACCACATTTTTAAAAAATTCACTTTTTATGAATAAAATGAATTTGTTATATTCCCCATATTTATCCCAGTTTGTGTGTTTGATAATGCAGGCTGCTGATGGTTTCCTGTTTGTGGTTGGATGTGACCGTGGAAAGATCCTCTTTGTTTCTGAATCAGTCTACAAGATTCTCAACTACAGCCAGGTATGTTCCTGAGCCAGGTATGTCCCTGAGCCAGGTATGACCCTGAACCAGGTATGTCCCTGAGCCAGGTATAACCCTGAGGCAGGTATGACTCTGACCCAAGTATGTCCCTGAGCCAGGTATGACCCTGAGGCAGGTATGACTCTGACCCAAGTATGTCCCTGAGCCAGGTATATCCCTGAGCCAGGTATGACCCTGAGGCAGGTATGTCCCTGAGCCAGGTATATCCCTGAGCCAGGTATGACCCTGAGCCAGGTATGACCCTGAGCCAGGTATGACCCCTGAGGACCCAGGTATGACTCTGACCCAAGTATGTCCCTGAGCCAGGTATGACCCTGAACCAGGTATGACCCTGAGCCAGGTATGACCCTGAGCCAGGTATGACCCTGAGCCAGGTATGCCCTTGAACCAAGTATGAACCTGATCCAGGTATGACTGTGGACCCAAGTATGACTGTGGACCCAGGTATGACGCTGAGCCAAGTATGACGCTGAGCCAAGTATGACGCTGAGCCAGGTATGACCCTGAGCCAGGTATGACTCTGACCCAAGTATGACTGTGGACCCGAAAGGTGTGACCCTGACCCAGGTATGAAACTGAACCAGGTATGACCCTGAGCCAGGTATGCCCTTGAACCAAGTATGAACCTGATCCAGGTATGACCCAGAACCAGGTATGACGCTGAGCCAGGTATGACGCTGAGCCAGGTATGACCCTGAGCCAGGTATGACCCTGAACCAGGTATGACCCTGAGCCAGGTATGACGCTGAGCCTCAGGACCTCTTGTTCATTTAATGTCCATATAGTGCTTTTTACTGTCGGCGCTAGTGTTGACAGGATCTCAAGTTCTTGTTAAAGCCTCTCAGGCATGAAGGGATTCTGGTATTTTTCATATTAGAAACTTGACCTTGACTTGACTTTATACTTCCTGAAAAAAAGATACAGGGGGTTTTATTTCATCACCATGAATCATCTAATTTAAGCTGCAGATCGTCACAACTTTCTTACTAGAGTTTGAATTCTGTGAACCTCAGCAGGTCGGTTTGAAATGAAAGCGTGACTGCCGTAATGTGTCAGATGTTCGTAGCTGGTAGTCCTGATCGTATGGTTTAATGCTCTCTGCCTCCCCTTCAGTCCATCAGTCTCTGCTCTGTCTTTGTGTCTCACGCAGAACGACCTGATAGGTCAGAGCCTGTTTGACTACCTTCACCCCAAGGACATTGCCAAGGTCAAAGAGCAGCTGTCCTCTTCTGATACGGCCCCACGAGAGAGGCTCATCGATGCTAAAAGTAAGCAAGTCCAAGTCCACGTCATGCGCTGTGTAAAAGAGTGGTCATCTTAATCTGTCATGTCCTTGTGATACCAGGCAGCAAACTCAAGGCTGCCTCATGACGCCAGAAAACCTGTCCATGGTTGTAATTATTGGTTATTGGTTGAATGGTAAAATGATCAAACCCCTTTATTTATATATATATATATATATATATATATATATATATATATATATATTATATATTATATATTATATATATATATAACCCTTATATATTATAAAAATAATTCAATGACAAAGTCGAGGGCAGTTACATCGACCAATAGTGCTGTTTTCTCGAGTCTTTCAGATGGACTTAAATTTTCCGATAGTGATTAGTTGTGAGAGTTTCAGGTCCTTCTGCACGTCATTCCAGGAGAAAGGAGCAGCTGCTGCTGTTGACAGTAAATCTGTAGGATCAGTTTTCCAGCAGTGGCGGTGCAGCACTCTGACTCTGTTAGCGGAGATTCACCTTGTGCTACCAGAGACTGGTGGTAGCGTGATATATATGAGGTGATGTTCAGGAATTTGGGAGGAATTTTACAAAGCAGAGATGAAGTCTGATGGATGAAGAGAGGATAAAGCTACGTCGAGGCAGTGGAGCTAACCCTAACCCCTGTAGAAGTGTAGTAGAAGTGCTCTTTGACCCTGACGGAGGGCCGATGCCTCTCAGGAGAAAACCTAGTCCACACTGCATGGATGGATCACTGAAGACAAACAGACGTAGCAGAAATAGAAAGACTTTGACAGATGTGATTACACACAGACATGTTTAATATTTCCCATGTTATAGTTGTGTTTGGGAATGGTGAAACAGCCCAGTCGTGTTCTGACAGCGTCTGGAGTAAAGAGGACAGCGGTGATAGTGGGGGATACCAGCGTTAACTAATTGTCTGTGCATGTTTTGGCAGCTGGTCTTCCAGTGAAGACCGACATCACCCCCGGCCCGTCGAGACTCTGCTCTGGAGCCAGGCGCTCGTTCTTCTGCAGGATGAAGTGCAACAGGCCCTCTGTCAAAGTAGAGGATAAAGACTTTCCCTCCACCTGCTCTAAGAAAAAAGGTTGGTTCTCTTCAAACACGAATGAAATAGTGCCCCCCCGTCCTCCTCCAGCCCCGAACAGCAGCCTCGTAGGAGAAGCTGTGTTGCTCTGAGCATCTATCTGTCAGTCTTTATCTTTGAGAGCCAGTCAGGTCTCTTCTCTACCTTCAGCTTTAGCCTCTTCACACAGTCGTGTTTCCAGTCTTTCACTGAGCTTCTTATGAAAGCAGCGCCTCCGTCCTGGTCTTCCTCTTGCTCTATTTTTAGAAGCACATCCTTATTAGAAGCAGGAATCACACATCAGTTAGCGTGACAACACCTCTGTTACTCGAAGGAGGAAGTTGGCCTCATCAAGTGAATGCATTCCTGTATTTATTTACTGGAGCCTTATTTCAGCAGACTGGTCAGTCTGAACCCAGTCCAGCACACTGTGCCACCAGCAAGCTGTGGGATGTTTCCACGGAGTCGACCTTCGACCACGGTCAAACTGGGAAGTCAAAGCAGGGATTTGAACAGCTAACAGGTTTTATCCTGCCTGGAGGGATGTAAAGTAACTCTGAATGAACTATGTGAGTAAAACTCAGAATAGGTAAGAACAGTAATTGCTGGCAGATTGTGAGAAATGAGGAAGCTTTCACACCTCAGGTCAGGTCATTGTTGCCTTTTAGTTGTAGTCAATTTCATGTTCACACTGACTCATTACAGCCAAGAGCTGCAGACAGGAAGTCCTCTGGGCTGACCCATAACTCAGTAATGGGACAGGTTTTGGGACATGGACCCATGTGGATAAATCTAAACTAAGTATATTTATAGTCACCCAACCTAGACTGACTGAGTCCCCATTCATTGAGCTTTTAGACTATGAATCATCAAACAGACCACCCTCCCAGGGACCCAAGGTCTGGAGGGTTTTTGTGGTAAAACTGTGCAGGTACTTGGAGAAGGTAGACGTACTGTATCTGCACATCCAGCTGGATGTGTTCAGGTGTGGTCCAGTCAACTGGCAGGTAACCTGGCAGCACTGAGAGCCCAATACACAATCACTGTGTGAAGCAGTGGTTGTAAAATGACTCATGGGTCACAATGTTCCTGTTCAGTGGAGTCCCTTTAATGTGTATATTAAAGTATAATCGGCGTACCGGTACTAAATTAGTACAGAGGTACTGATGCACTTAAAACGGTACCGCACTGTGGTTGGATGAGACCGCTGCTTGCTTAGAGAGAGAGAAAGAAAGAAAGAAAGAAAGAAAGATATTCCTTTATTAGTCCCACAGTGGGGAAATTCAGTTTTACACTCTGTTGTTCACACAGTACAGTATACATGTCAATGGAGAGATGTCAGAGTGAGGGGGCTGCTCCTGACAAGCGGGGGGGTTTGGTGCCTTGCTCAGGGGCACCTCGGCAGTGCCCAAGAGGTAAACTGGCACCTCTCCAGCAACCAGTTGGTCTTGGTCCATGGGGGATTTGAACCCGGGTCCTCCACATCCTAACCCAAGTCCTTATGGACTGAGCGACTGCCGCCCCCCTAGAGAGAGGTAGAGATAGAGAGAGAGAGAGAAGAGATAGAGAGAGAGAGTGACAGAGAGAGAGAGATAGAGAATGAGAATGGCAGCTACCATCTGGTAGAGAAACCAGCAGTGAGGTTCTATCTGGAATTACTTGGTCTTCAGGATCAATGATCTTCAGGATCAATGATCAGGGTGAAGCCACTAACAGTGAAGCACCACTGTTTAAACACTGATATAAAACTGACCAAGAGAGGAAACACTTGAACTTGGTAAAACCTCTGAGGACCAGCAGCTGATAGACTGATATATAATAGTAATATATATATAATAATAACTGCTAGACTGATATATAATAGTAATATATATATAATAATAACTGCTAGACTGATATATAATAGTAATATATATATAATAATAACTGACAGACTATATATAATAGTAATATATATAATAATGACTGTTAGACTGATATATAATAGTAATATATATAATAATAATAACTGACAGACTGATATATAATAGTAATATATATATAATAATAACTGCTAGACTGATATATAATAGTAATATATATAATAATAACTGACAGACTGATATATAATAGTAATATATATATAATAATAACTGACAGACTGATATATAATAGTAATATATATATAATGATAACTGACAGACTGGTATATAATAGTAATATATATAATAATAACTGACAGACTGATATATAATAGTAATATATATATATATAATAATAACTGACAGACTGATATATAATAGTAATATATATAATAATGACTGTTAGACTGATATATAATAGTAATATATATAATAATAATAACTGACAGACTGATATATAATAGTAATATATATATAATAACTGCTAGACTGATATATAATAGTAATATATATAATAATAACTGCTAGACTGATATATAATAGTAATATATATATAATAATAAGTGATAGACTGATATATAATAGTAATATATATAAGAATAATAACTGACAGACTGATATATAATAGTAATATATATATAATAATAACTGCTAGACTGATATATAATAGTAATATATATGATAATAACTGCTAGACTGATATATAATAGTAATATATATATAATAATAACTGACAGACTGATATATAATAGTAATATATATATATATAATAACTGACAGACTGATATATAATAGTAATATATATAATAATAACTGACAGACTGATATATAATAGTAATATATATATAATAATAACTGACAGACTGATATATAATAGTAATATATATATAATAATGACTGACAGACTGATATATAATAGTAATATATATATAATAATAACTGCTAGACTGATATATAATAGTAATATATATAATAATGACTGCTAGACTGATATATAATAGTAATATATATAATAATAACTGCTAGACTGATATATAATAGTAATATATATATAATAATAACTGCTAGACTGATATATAATAGTAATATATATGTAATAACTTCTAGACTGATATATAATAGTAATATATATAATAATAATAACTGACAGACTGATATATAATAGTAATATATATATAATAACTGCTAGACTGATATATGATAGTAATATATATAATAATGACTGATAGACTGATATATAATAGTAATATATATAATAATAACTGATAGACTGATATATAATAGTAATATATATAATAATAAGTGATAGACTGATATATAATAGTAATATATATATAATAATAACTGCTAGACTGATATATAATAGTAATATATATATAATAATAACTGACAGACTATATATAATAGTAATATATATAATAATGACTGTTAGACTGATATATAATAGTAATATATATAATAATAATAACTGACAGACTGATATATAATAGTAATATATATATAATAATAACTGCTAGACTGATATATAATAGTAATATATATAATAATAACTGACAGACTGATATATAATAGTAATATATATATAATAATAACTGACAGACTGATATATAATAGTAATATATATATAATGATAACTGACAGACTGGTATATAATAGTAATATATATAATAATAACTGACAGACTGATATATAATAGTAATATATATATATATAATAATAACTGACAGACTGATATATAATAGTAATATATATAATAATGACTTTAGACTGATATATAATAGTAATATATATAATAATAATAACTGACAGACTGATATATAATAGTAATATATATATAATAACTGCTAGACTATATATAATAGTAATATATATAATAATAACTGCTAGACTATATATAATATAATATATATATAATAATAAGTGATAGACTGATATATAATAGTAATATATATAAGAATAATAACTGACAGACTGATATATAATAGTAATATATATATAATAATAACTGCTAGACTGATATATAATAGTAATATATATGATAATAACTGCTAGACTGATATATAATAGTAATATATATATAATAATAACTGACAGACTGATATATAATAGTAATATATATATATATAATAACTGACAGACTGATATATAATAGTAATATATATAATAATAACTGACAGACTGATATATAATAGTAATATATATATAATAATAACTGACAGACTGATATATAATAGTAATATATATATAATAATGACTGACAGACTGATATATAATAGTAATATATATATAATAATAACTGCTAGACTGATATATAATAGTAATATATATAATAATGACTGCTAGACTATATATAATAGTAATATATATAATAATAACTGCTAGACGATATATAATAGTAATATATATATAATAATAACTGCTAGACTATATATAATAGTAATATATATGTAATAACTTCTAGACTGATATATAATAGTAATATATATAATAATAATAACTGACAGACTGATATATAATAGTAATATATATATAATAACTGCTAGACTGATATATGATAGTAATATATATAATAATGACTGATAGACTGATATATAATAGTAATATATATAATAATAACTGATAGACTGATATATAATAGTAATATATATAATAATAAGTGATAGACTGATATATAATAGTAATATATATAATAATAACTGACAGACTGATATATAATAGTAATATATATATAATAATAACTGACAGACTGATATATAATAGTAATATATATATAATAATAACTGACAGACTATATATAATAGTAATATATATAATAATGATGTTAGACTGATATATAATAGTAATATATATAATAATAATAACTGACAGACTATATATAATAGTAATATATATAATAATGACTGCTAGACTATATATAATAGTAATATATATAATAATAACTGCTAGACTGATATATAATAGTAATATATATATATAATAACTGCTAGACTGATATATAATAGTAATATATATATAATAATAACTGCTAGACTATATATAATAGTAATATATATAATAATAATAACTGACAGACTATATATAATAGTAATATATATATAATAATAACTGCTAAACTGATATATAATAGTAATATATATAATAATGACTGATAGACTGATATATAATAGTATTATATATATAATAATAACTGACAGACTGATATATAATAGTAATATATATATATAATAATAACTGACAGACTGATATATAATAGTAATATATATATAATAATAACTGCTAGACTGATATATAATAGTAATATATATAATAATGACTGTTAGACTATATATAATAGTAATATATATAAGAATAATAACTGACAGACTGATATATAATAGTAATATATATATAATAATAACTGCTAGACTGATATATAATAGTAATATATATAATAATGACTGATAGACTGATATATAATAGTATTATATATATAATAATAACTGACAGACTGATATATAATAGTAATATATATATAAATAATAACTGACAGACTGATATATAATAGTAATATATATATAATAATAACTGCTAGACTATATATAATAGTAATATATATAATAATGACTTTAGACTGATATATAATATAATATATATAAGAATAATAACTGACAGACTGATATATAATAGTAATATATATAATAATAACTGCTAGACTGATATATAATAGTAATATATATAATAATAACTGCTAGACTGATATATAATAGTAATATATATATAATAATAACTGACAGACTGATATATAATAGTAATATATATATATATAATAATAACTGACAGACTGATATATAATAGTAATATATATAATAATAACTGACAGACTGATATATAATAGTAATATATATATAATAATAACTGACAGACTGATATATAATAGTAATATATATATAATAATGACTGACAGACTGATATATAATAGTAATATATATATAATAATAACTGCTAGACTGATATATAATAGTAATATATATAATAATGACTGCTAAACTGATATATAATAATAACTGCTAGACTATATATAATAGTAATATATATATAATAATAACTGCTAGACTGATATATAATAGTAATATATATATAATAACTGCTAGACTGATATATAATAGTAATATATATATAATAACTGCTAGACTGATATATGATAGTAATATATATAATAATGACTGATAGACTGATATATAATAGTAATATATATAATAATAACTGATAGACTGATATATAATAGTAATATATATAATAATAAGTGATAGACTGATATATAATAGTAATATATATATATAATAATAACTGACAGACTGATATATAATAGTAATATATATATATAATAATAACTGACAGACTGATATATATAATAGTAATATATATATAATAATAACTGACAGACTGATATATAATAGTAATATATATATAATAATGACTGACAGACTGATATATAATAATAATGTATAATAATAACTGATAGACTGATATATAATAGTAATATATATATAATAATAACTGCTAGACTGATATATAATAGTAATATATATAATAATGACTGCTAGACTGATATATAATAGTAATATATATAATAATAACTGCTATACTGATATATAATAGTAATATATATATAATAATAACTGCTAGACTGATATATAATAGTAATATATATATAATAATAACTGCTAGACTGATATATAATAGTAATATATATATAATAATAACTGCTAAACTGATATATAATAGTAATATATATAATAATGACTGATAGACTGATATATAATAGTATTATATATATATATATAATAATAACTGCTAGACTGATATATAATAGTAATATATATAATAATAACTGCTAGACTGATATATAATAGTAATATATATATAATAATAACTGCTAAACTGATATATAATAGTAATATATATAATAATGACTGATAGACTGATATATAATAGTATTATATATATATATATAATAATAACTGCTAGACTGATATATAATAGTAATATATATATAATAATAACTGCTAGACTGATATATGATAGTAATATATATAATAATGACTGCTAGACTGATATATAATAGTAATATATATAATAATAACTGCTAGACTGATATATAATAGTAATATATATAATAATGACTGCTAGACTGATATATAATAGTAATATATATAATAATAACTGCTAGACTGATATATAATAGTAATATATATAATAATAATGCTAGACTGATATATAATAGTAATATATATATAATAATATCTGCTAGACTATATATAATAGTAATATATATAATAATAATAACTGACAGACTATATATAATATAATATATATATAATAATAACTGCTAAACTATATATAATAGTAATATATATAATAATGACTGATAGACTGATATATAATAGTATTATATATATAATAATAACTGACAGACTATATATAATAGTAATATATATATATAATAATAACTGACAGACTATATATAATAGTAATATATATATAATAATAACTGCTAGACTATATATAATAGTAATATATATAATAATTACTGCTAGACTGATATATAATAGTAATATATATATAATAATAACTGACAGACTGATATATAATAGTAATATATATATAATAATAACTGCTAGACTGATATATAATAGTAATATATATATAATAATAACTGCTAAACTGATATATAATAGTAATATATATATAATAATAACTGCTAAACTGATATATAATAGTAATATATATAATAATGACTGATAGACGATATATAATAGTAATATATATAATAATTACTGCTAGACTATATATAATAGTAATATATATATAATAATAACTGACAGACTATATATAATAGTAATATATATATATATATAATAATAACTGACAGACTATATATAATAGTAATATATATAATAATAACTGACAGACTATATATAATATAATATATATATAATAATAACTGACAGACTATATATAATAGTAATATATATATAATAATGACTGACAGACTATATATAATAGTAATATATATATAATAATAACTGCTAGACTATATATAATAGTAATATATATAATAATATGCTAGATATATATAATATAATATATATAATAATAACTGCTAGACTATATATAATATAATATATATAATAATAACTGCTAGACTATATATAATATAATATATATATAATAACTGCTAGATATATATAATAGTAATATATATATAATAACTGCTAGACATATATGATAGTAATATATATAATAATGACTGATGACTATATTAATAGTAATATATATAATAATAACTGATAGACTATATATAATAGTAATATATATAATAATAAGTGATAGACTATATATAATATAATATATATAATAATAACTGACAGACATATATAATAGTAATATATATATAATAATAACTGACAGACTATATATAATATAATATATATATAATAATAACTGCTAGACTATATATAATATAATATATATAATAATGATTTAGACAAAATATATAAAGAAAAAGAAATATATATATAAAACAATTTTAAGTATATAAAAACATAATATATATAAAACATTATTATTAAATAATAACGTAGACTATAATATATATATAATAATAACTGCTAGACTGATATATAATAGTAATATATATAATAATAATAACTGACAGACTGATATATAATAGTAATATATATATAATAATAACTGCTAAACTGATATATAATAGTAATATATATAATAATGACTGATAGACTGATATATAATAGTATTATATATATAATAATAACTGACAGACTGATATATAATAGTAATATATATATATAATAATAACTGACAGACTGATATATAATAGTAATATATATATAATAATAACTGCTAGACTGATATATAATGTAATATATAAATAATGACTGTTAGACTGATATATAATAGTAATAATATAAGAATAATAACTGACAGACTGATATATAATAGTAATATATATATAATAATAACTGCTAGACTGATATATAATAGTAATATATATAATAATGACTGATAGACTATATATAATAGTATTATATATATAATAATAACTGACAGACTATATATAATAGTAATATATATATATAATAATAACTGACAGACTATATATAATAGTAATATATATATAATAAAACAGAAAATAGTAATATATAAAAATGACTTTAGACATATATAATAGTAATATATATAAGAATAATAACTGACAGACTATATAAAAGTAATATATATAATAATAACTGCTAGACTATATATAATAGAATATATATAATAATAACTGCTAGACTGATATATAATAGTAATAATATATAATAATAACTGACAGACTGATATATAATAGTAAATATATATATAAATAATAACTGACAGACTGATATATAATAGTAATATATATAATAATAACTGACAGACTGATATATAATAGTAATATATATATAATAATAACTGACAGACTGATATATAAAGTAATAATATATAATAATGACTGACAGACTGATATATAATAGTAATAATATATAATAATAACTGCTAGACTATAATAATAGTAATAATATAAGACCAAAGAATATAACGCTAGAATATAATAGAATATATATAATAATAACGCAGACAAAAATAGATATATATATAATAACTGCTAGACTATATATAATAGTAATATATATATAATAACTGCTAGACTGATATAGATAGTAATATATATAATAATGACTGATAGACTATATATAATAGTAATAAAAAAATAACTGATAGACGATATATAATAGTAATATATATAATAATAAGTGATAGACTATAAAAAGAATAATATAAAAAATACGAAGACTAAAAAGAAAATAATAAATAATAACGACAGACATAAAATAGAATATATAAATAAAACGACAACAAAAAAAAATATATAAAAATGACGACAACAAATAATAAATATATAAAAAACGAAGACAAAAATAGAATATATATAAAAATAACGCTAGCAAATAATAGAATATATATAATAGCCTACATAAAATAGTAATATATATAATAATAACGCTCAAAATATATATATATATAATAAAACGCTAGACAAAAATAGAAATATATATAATAATAACGCTGACAAATAATATAATATATATATAATAATAACGCACGAAATAAAGAATATATATAAAATGCTGAAGACAAATAAAATATATATATATATAATAATAACGCTAGACAAAAAAGAAATATATAATAATAACGCTAGACTATATAAAAAATATATATAATAATAACGCTAAACGAATATAATAGAATATATAAAAATGCAAGCAAATAAAATATATATATATATAATAATAACGCAGCAAATAATAGTAATATATAAAAAAACGCGCTATATGAAGAATATATATAATAATGCCTACAAATAATAGAATATATATAATATAACGCTAGACAAAAAAGAAATATATAATAATGCCTACAAAAAAATATATAAATAATAACGCACAAAAAATTATAAATAATAACGCTAGACAAAAAAAATATATAAAATACTGCTAGCAATAAATATATAAATAAAAAACGACAGACATAAAAAAATATATAAATAATAACGCTAAAAAAAAAATATATATAAAATGCAAGCATAAATAAATATATAAATAATAACTGACAGACTATATATAATAGAATAATATATAAATAATAACGACAGACTGATATATAATAGTAATATATATATAATAATACGCTAGACTATAAAATAGAAAATAAATAATTACTGCTAGACTGATATATAATAGTAATAATATATAATAATAACTGACAGACTATATAAAAGAAAATATAAAAAGAAAAAATATAAAAATACTGCTAGACAAATTTAATATATAATAATAAAACACAGACAAAAAAGAAAAATATATAAATAATAACTGACAGACTAAAAAAGAAATATAAATAATAACTGACAGACTATATATAATAGTAATATTATATAATAATAACTGACAGACTAAAAATAGTAATAATATATAATAATGACTGACAGACTATAAAAAGTAATATATATATAATAATAACTGCTAGACTATAATAAAGAAATATATAAAAGCCAGACAATAAAGAAATATATAATAATAACGCAGACAAAAATAAAATATATAAAAAACGCAGCAATATAAATATATATATAATAACTGCTAGACTGATATATAATAGTAATATATATATAATAACTGCTAGACTGATATATGATAGTAATATATAAATAATGACTGATCGACTATATATAATAGTAATATATATAATAATAACTGATAGACTGATATATAATAGTAATATATATAATAATAAGTGATAGACTGATATATAATAGTAATATATATAATAATAACTGACAGACTGATATATAATAGTAATATATATATAATAATAACTGACAGACTGATATATAATAGTAATATATATATAATAAAACTGCTAGACTATATATAATAGTAATATATATAATAATGACTGTTAGACTGATATATAATAGTAATATATATAAGAATAATAACTGACAGACTGATATATAATAGTAATATATATATAAAACGCTAGCTGAAAAATAGTAAATATAAATAAGCCAGCAAAAGAAAAATATAATAATAACTGACAGACTGATATATAATAGTAATATATATATAATAATAACTGACAGACTGATATATAATAGTAATATATATATAAATAATGACTGACAGACTGATATATAATAGTAATATATAATAATAACTGATAGACTGATATATAATAGTAATATATATATAATAATAACTGCTAGACTGATATATAATAGTAATATATATAATAATGACTGCTAGACTGATATATAATAGTAATATATATAATAATAACTGCTAGACTGATATATAATAGTAATATATATATAATAATAACTGCTAGACTGATATATAATAGTAATATATATATAATAATAACTGCTAGACTGATATATAATAGTAATATATATATAATAATAACTGCTAAACTGATATATAATAGTAATATATATAATAATGACTGATAGACTGATATATAATAGTATTATATATATATAATAATAACTGCTAGACTGATATATAATAGTAATATATATATAATAATAACTGATAGACTTATATATGATAGTAATATATATAATAATGACTGATAGACTGATATATAATAGTAATATATATAATAATAACTGCTAGACTGATATATAATAGTAATATATATAATAATGACTGCTAGACTGATATATAATAGTAATATACATAATAATAACTACTAGACTGATATATAATAGTAATATATATAATAATAACTGCTAGACTGATATATAATAGTAATATATATATAATAATAACTGCTAGACTGATATATAATAGTAATATATATAAAAAAAACGACAGACGATATAAATAGTAAATATATATAATAATAACTGCTAAACTGATATATAATAGTAATATATATAATAATGACTGATAGACTGATATATAATAGTATTATATATATAATAATAACTGCTAGACTGATGTATAATAGTAATATATATAAATAATAACTGATAGACTGATATATGATAGTAATATATATAATAATGACTGATAGACTGATATATAATAGTATTATATATATAATAATAATTGCTAGACTGATAATTAAGGATTAGGTTATAATAACTGCTAGACTGATATATAATAGTAATATATATATAATATAACACAGACTGATATATAATAGTAATATATAATAATAATAACTCATAGACTGATATATAATAGTAATATATAATAATGACTGATAGACTGATATATAATAGTATTATATATATAATAATAACTGATAGACTGATATATAATAGTAATATATATATAATAATAAGTGATAGACTGATATATAATAGTATTATATATATAATAATAAGTGATAGACTGATGTATAATAGTAATATATATATATAATAAGTGATAGACTGATATATAATAGTATTATGTATACAATAATAAGTGATAGACTGATATATAATAGTAATATATATATATAATAAGTGATAGACTGATATATAATAGTAATATATAATAATAAGGGATAGACTGATGTATAATAGTAATATATATATAATAATGACTGATATATGATAGTATTATATATATAATAATAACTGATAGATTATATATATATATATATATAAAAAATAACTGAGCCCCCCCCACTCTGCTCTAAAGGAGCTCTGGAAGAAAACGACCACTTTCTCTGCTTTTACTTTACATCTATGGATAGATGAGTGTTCTATTGATAGATGAGTGTTCTATTGATAGATGAGTGTTCTATTGATAGATGAGTGTTCTATATTTTTATATTTTTTATTTTTTTTTTTTTTTTTTTTTTTTTATTGATAGATGAGTGTTCTACGGATAGATGAGTGTTCTATTGATAGATGAGTGTTCTATTGATAGATGAGTGTTCTATGGATAGATGAGTGTTCTATTGATAGATGAGTGTTCTATTGATAGATGAGTGTTCTATGGATAGATGAGTGTTCTATGGATAGATGAGTGTTCTATTGATAGATGAGTGTTCTATTGATAGATGAGTGTTCTATGGATAGATGAGTGTTCTATTGATAGATGAGTGTTCTATGGATAGATGAGTGTTCTATTGATAGATGAGTGTTCTATTGATAGATGAGTGTTCTATTGATAGATGAGTGTTCTATGGATAGATGAGTGTTCTATGGATAGATGAGTGTTCTATGGATAGATGAGTGTTCTACGGATAGATGAGTGTTCTATTGATAGATGAGTGTTCTATGGATAGATGAGTGTTCTATTGATAGATGAGTGTTCTACGGATAGATGAGTGTTCTACGGATAGATGAGTGTTCTATGGGTAGATGAGTGTTCTATGGGTAGATGAGTGTTCTATGGATAGATGAGTGTTCTATGGATAGATGAGTGTTCTATTGATAGATGAGTGTTCTACGGATAGATGAGTGTTCTATGGATAGATGAGTGTTCTATTGATAGATGAGTGTTCTATGGATAGATGAGTGTTCTATTGATAGATGAGTGTTCTATTGATAGATGAGTGTTCTACGGATAGATGAGTGTTCTATTGATAGATGAGTGTTCTATGGATAGATGAGTGTTCTATGGATAGATGAGTGTTCTATTGATAGATGAGTGTTCTATTGATAGATGAGTGTTCTATGGATAGATGAGTGTTCTACGGATAGATGAGTGTTCTACGGATAGATGAGTGTTCTATTGATAGATGAGTGTTCTATTGATAGATGAGTGTTCTATGGATAGATGAGTGTTCTATTGATAGATGAGTGTTCTATGGATAGATGAGTGTTCTATTGATAGATGAGTGTTCTATTGATAGATGAGTGTTCTATGGATAGATGAGTGTTCTATTGATAGATGAGTGTTCTACGGATAGATGAGTGTTCTACGGATAGATGAGTGTTCTACGGATAGATGAGTGTTCTATTGATAGATGAGTGTTCTATTGATAGATGAGTGTTCTATGGATAGATGAGTGTTCTATTGATAGATGAGTGTTCTATTGATAGATGAGTGTTGTATTGATAGATGAGTGTTCTATTGATAGATGAGTGTTCTATTGATAGATGAGTGTTCTATGGATAGATGAGTGTTCTATGGATAGATGAGTGTTCTATGGATAGATGAGTGTTCTACGGATAGATGAGTGTTCTATTGATAGATGAATGTTCTATGGATAGATGAGTGTTCTATGGATAGATGAGTGTTCTATCGATAGATGTGTGTTCTATTGATAGATGAGTGTTCTATCGATAGATGTGTGTTCTATCGATAGATGAGTGTTCAATTGATAGATGAGTGTTTGTTTCATTCTATTAACTATTGATAACAATTTCTCCCAGAAACTACAGCTGGTCAGAGTAACAGAGATGCAGTGATTTCAGATGATCAATGTTAGTGATTGGATCATATTTTAGTCTTTATTTAGTTTAAAATTTGGTATTAGAAAAGCCTCTTTGTGGTATTTTATTCTATTCATTGATGCGTGATGTGTTCTCCTTTTATTTGGAAAAGTCTCAAAAAGTATTGAAATACATGTTGGTACCGGTATCGGTATCGGTACCGGTACCGGTAGTGAAATGTTGGTATGGTGACGACGCTAGTTTAAACTAGAAATTCTGGATGAATTCTTAGTTAGAGTCAAAATGAATGAAATCATGACTAACAGAATAATGGGAGATGTATTTTTATTGTGTTGTGTTAACAGCAAATCACATAAACCAGATGACATTTATTTTATAGTTTCGCCAAAATATGTCAATGGGCCGCTATTTAGTTTTTCTGTCTTTTGTTTGCAAAGTCCTCTGTTATTAATATTCATAACTGGAAGTCTCCGTATATTTAAACTCCTCTCGACAGCAGTGAAACTTGAATATGGATCGATCCGGTTTGGGGTGTGGTCGGTCAGTCAGAGCTGGACAGCCTCCAGATTCAGATAGAGTCTGGTGTGTTTCTGGTGTGTTTCCAGTCGGATAGAGTCTGGTGTGTTTCCGGTCGGATAGAGTCTGGTGTGTTTCTGGTGTGTTTCCAGTCGGATAGAGTCTGGTGTGTTTCCGGTCGGATAGAGTCTGGTGTGTTTCCGGTCGGATAGAGTCTGGTGTGTTTCTGGTGTGTTTCCGGTCGGATAGAGTCTGGTGTGTTTCCGGTTGGATAGAGTCTGGTGTGTTTCTGGTGCGTTTCCGGTCGGATAGAGTCTGGTGTGTTTCTGGTGTGTTTCCAGTCGGATAGAGTCTGGTGTGTTTCCGGTCGCAGCCTCTCACGTCTCTGTGCCCTCTCCTCCCCGTCACAGCCGACCGTAAGAGCTTCTGCACCATCCACAGCACGGGCTACCTGAAGAGCTGGCCACCCACCAAGATGGGTCTGGACGAGGACAACGAGCCGGACAACGAGGGCTGCAACCTGAGCTGCCTGGTAGCCATCGGCCGCCTGCACTCCCACATCGTGCCCCAGCCCAGCCTGGCCGACATCAGGGTGAAGCCCACAGAGTACGTCTCCCGACACGCCATCGACGGGAAATTCGTCTTCGTTGATCAGAGGTGAGACGCAGCAGCGTGTAGATGCATTGTAGAGCATTCGGCTGTATTCGGCTGTATTCGGCTGTATTGGGTTCATGTGCCAGGTCCTCCATCGTCAGCGTTGTCAT
Source organism: Pterois miles (assembly GCA_947000775.1). Lineage (NCBI taxonomy): Eukaryota > Metazoa > Chordata > Actinopteri > Perciformes > Scorpaenidae > Pterois > Pterois miles. Next base: position 145,909 of record CAMQGK010000515.1, on the reverse strand, counting down.
GTGGACTGTGTAGTATGCAGTGCTGTTGTATCGGATCTCTGTCTCCTGAAACTGACCGTCCCACTACCTTCTCCAGCACCTTCTCCACCCTCTCTCCAGGGAAGTGACATGACATTACTTATTGCCTCATTCTACTGTAATTGAAATATTTGTGTTCTGTGTATATTGTGAAGAGGCTACAAGTACAACTTCATTGTGCAGCCCTGTGCTATAAAATACAATAGATCAGGCAGTTCTTAAAGGCTCTCCATAATGCCTAGTGTGTCCAGGTACTGAGTGTGTCCAGGTACTGAGTGTGTCCAGGTACTGAGTGTGTCCAGGTACTGAGTGTGTCCAGGTACTGAGTGTGTCCAGGTACTGAGTGTGTACAGGTACTGCACAACAGTACGGGGCTAGTTTGACTGTGTGTTTTCAGGTGGAGGCTGGCGTCTTCCATCGCCGCTTCACCTCTTCCTCTCTCAGGTCCCTGCTTCCCTCCACATACTGAAACACACACTTCACACACACACATCCAGGCTCATACAGCACACACACTCCTCCAGCAGAGAGTTGTGGACGATGAGACGTCGAAGCAGTGGCTTCAGAAATGATGTGACAGTTAATAAATTGCTGGGATGTTGGTAATACAGTCATTGAATACATCGCAGGCTCAGCAAGCTGCAGTCCATCTATCAGATTTGACTGTAGTTATGTCAGACCCCCCCTGCCTGGCAGTTCATCATGACTGATTCAGTTCAGATTTAGTGAGTACATACTTCAACTCATGCTGCTGATGTGTATTGTCACTTTCTTATATCACGGTGTATTTTGCCACAGTAATGTGTGTAGTTCTGCCTGTATAAATGTATGGCTTGTTGTTTGTCTCAAGATTAGCCAGCCAGCAATTATAGATGAGTTTAATGAATCTGAATAAGTTGTCATTCTGCCAGCATGGTCAGGATTTGTCAAGGATGGTCACATTTCCACTTCCTATGCAGGAAAAAGGAGTTAAGATGACTGAATGGAGGTTTTGAAGCCTCAGCTGGACGCCGTCTATATCTGTCTGATTCAGTCCCTTCTGTCGGACTGTTAGTCAACACATGAATGGAGCTAACATGTACATGGATGGTTTTAGCTCTAGATCAACCTGTAGAGAACTCAGTGTTCTTCCTCGATGTTGAACAGCTGTAAGTTAACACATCCTGCCTGACCCTAACTCTAACTCTAACTCTAACAATACTTAACCACCCTGACCCCTGACCCTAACCCTAACCCTAACTCTAACTCTAACTCTAACTCTGACCCTGACCCCTGACCCCTGACCCTGACCCCTGACCTTAACCCCTGACCCCTGACCCCTAACCCCTGACCTTAACCCCTGACCCTGACCCCTAACCCCTAACCCTGACCCTGACCCCTAACCCCTGACCCCTAACCCCTAACCCTGACCCTAACCCTAACCCCTGACCCTAACCCTAACCCCTAACCCTGACCCTGACCCCTAACCCCTGACCCCTAACCCCTGACCCCAACCCCTGACCTTAACCCCTGACCCTGACCCCTAACCCCTAACCCTAACCCTAACCCTAACCCCTGACCCTAACCCTAACCCTGACCCTGACCCTAACCCTGCCTCTCTGTGTGTTCCCTCAGAGCCACAGCCATCCTGGCCTACCTGCCTCAGGAGCTGCTGGGAACCTCCTTCTATGAGTATTTCCACCAGGACGACATCGGCCACCTGGCAGAGTGTCACAGACAAGGTAGCTGCTGTGGGTTGGATGTTAACGGTGACGCACACGAGTCCAGTCTTCAGTTGGTGTCTGTACTTCCTGTCCACAGTGCTGCAGATGAGAGAGAAGATCAACACCAACTGTTACAAGTTCAAGATCAAGGACGGCTCCTTCATCACGCTGAGGAGCCGCTGGTTCAGCTTCATGAACCCCTGGACCAAGGAGGTGGAGTACATCGTCTCCACCAACACCGTGGTGTCGTAAGTAAAACACTCACACCTCTGAGGCTGCCGGAGGACGTGGTAGGCCGTGAAATGTCTCAGCATGTGTCTCTTCAGGTGTCCTATGATGGAAGGATCCGACTACCCTCAGTCTGCTGCCTCACCACAGAGCATGGACAGCGTTCTTACCTCAGAGGGTAAAGTACTACTGTGAACACCCATTCTTCTCAATGAGGAGCTCCTCCTCCTACTGACTGCTGTTGATTGGCAGGTGGAGGAAGGCGGGCGCTGCAGACAGTCCCTGGCATCCCCGGCGGCACCAGAGCGGGAGCTGGCAAAATTGGACGCATGATTGCAGAGGAAGTGATGGAGATCCAGAGGTGAGATGAAATGAAATCAGAGTATTTCAGTCTCTAGAGTGGTGGAGCTGAAGAGGTCTGTTGGTCCACAACTGGATTATCCCAGTGGTCGGGAGCATCCCAGTGGTCCCAGTCGGCATACTGAAGACCTGGGCCAACAGCAAAAGTACTGAGAGAAACGTTGCTCAGAGGCACTGGAGAAACCAAGTTTATTGTCCTTCAGCGCAGCAGACAACAGACTGGTCTGGGAGCAGTCTGAAATAAATCCACTGTCTTTTATAGCTTTTCTGGGAGTCCCTCCTTTTCTTTAAAACATCTTTACATTGATCAGTTCTATTGGTGGCAGGTTTTTTACTGGTTTCTGTTTACATGTAATCTGATCTACTGCCGTTCCCTCTGCCGCCGTCGGGTTTCGCTGCAGACCAGAGGGCTTTTTTAAAAAACGTCGCTTCGCTCAGAAGATCACAGCACACGAACATGACATCTTAGTGGTTCAACTAGAGTACACGATCCCAGCAGTTCATCCTGACATTTTACAGTAATAACAGCACACACCAACCTTACATATTTCAGCAGGTCAGCATGACCTCCTGCAATAATAATAACATGCATAAAGTGCAGGTCAGCCTGACATGTTCACACTGTAGGCACGAAGGCTGAGTTTACCACAATAACATATACTGTGCACGTGAATCACTTTGTCACATGCTGACAGACTTTTATTGAGTGCTAACAGTTTTATACTAGGTAAATAACGCACTGGGTGAATAAAAGTTCATATACTAAGACTGCGTTATGTATTTATTTCCTGTAACTATTTAGACTCCCTCTGTCTCTGCTGTTTACTCTGAACTTTACTGCAGCGACACTGAGACCTTATGCCATGATGGGCAAATGGGAAACTCCTAAGACTCCTCTGATGGATGTTATACCCACTTATTTTCATCGCAATGCTGTTCAAGCTGCTTTCTTCAGCTTTACACTGATACCCAGTTTATGGGATTCAGCTGTTTAGGGACCCCAGTATGCTAAAATATACAGATACACCATTTTAGAAGAGGAGAAACACATTGTACTGCATCATTTTTGCCCCAAACTGCATGTGATTATCATAAAGTGAAAATATAAAATTGCAGCAGGCACATCTCCGAATCATGAACAATGTCAAGTAGCAGGTCGAAGAAACAAATCACCAGCAATCACAGATAAATAGTCTTAGTTTATTGAGAGCAAACACAGGAACGTACTTCAGCTACAAGCCCTGGTCAGCGGGATCACTGACGGCGTAGTGCCGGTCCTGAATGGTCAGCGGGATCACTGACGGCGTAGTGCCGGTCCTGAATGGTCAGCGGGATCACTGACGGCGTAGTGACGGTCCTGAATGGTCAGCGGGATCACTGACGGCGTAGTGCCGGTCCTGAATGGTCAGCGGGATCACTGACGGCGTAGTGCCGGTCCTGAATGGTCAGCGGGATCACTGACGGCGTAGTGCCGGTCCTGAATGGTCAGCGGGATCACTGACGGCGTAGTGCCGGTCCTGAATGGTCAGCGGGATCACTGACTGCGTAGTGCCGGTCCTGAATGGTCAGCGGGATCACTAACAGTCACCAATCAGGAATGAGATCATACCGTAGAAATCATCTGTGAATGCAACGCCAGGACACCGCCTCACAACGACGGACGCGAGACCAAAACAAGATTACTAACATTACAACTAGTAATAGCATGAAAAACATCTTGAAAGCCCAAGGCCAAAAAATGGCACCATGAAGACAGAGGAATGTAACGCTCTAAACCATAGCACATAATTTATCCAATAATAATAATAATAATAACTAATAACAATTTGTCAGTTGTGGCGAGCCACTGAGCATTCAGGATGTCATATTGTACAGTTTGAGAGCATAGATTAAATTCATTTTATGAAGTTGTATGTATGTCAGTTATGTGTTATGGTTAGTGTATTACCTTTCCTATACCTCTATGGTGCCGTTGTTCTGGTCGTGGGCTTTCAAGATGTTCTTCATTGTGCTACTGATTGCTCCTGCTGTTTCAGCCAGGCCTCGTGATCACGATGATGATGGCTCGTAGCTGAAACACCTTCGTTAGTTAGCCCAGAATAAACTAAGAAAGACGTTATGTGTGAGTGCTGGTGATTTGTTTCTGCTTTTGTCATAAAGTGGGCATGGTGGGTTCCCAGAGAACCCATTACCATTCACTCATCTGGAGGTCAGAGGTCAGGGACGCTTTGTGTGGACATGTACCTGTAGTCCCAGTGAAGATTGCTGACTCAGAGTAAATGAAACCTTACAGTGTCGTCATGCTATGGTCTGTGTGTCCGCCAGGATTCGAGGCTCCTCCCCATCCAGCTGTGGCTCCAGCCCTCTGAACATCACCAGCACCCCCCCACCGGATACCTGCTCCCCAGGGGGCAAGAAGGTAACACCACCCTGTGTCCGTCGTGAGGCTGGGCGTCGGCAGCATTCATTCAAATGTGACTTTAGCCTCCAGTCCACGGGTTGAATGGGATCTACCGAGTCAGAACAGTAGAGTCTCCAGTCAGCACAGTAACCGCCTGCACATGTGGTGCTGATCCAGACTGCCGTTCTCTTCACATCATCCCTTCAGTTACCACAATCATACATGTATATTCCATAAGCATAGTATATGACATGCTGTTAAGCACTGTGAGGAGGTACAATTAAGGAGTCTGTAGCCTGTAGTCTGTAGCCTGTAGCGTGTAGCCTGTAGTGTGTAGCCTGTAATGTGTAGCCTGTAATGTGTAGCCTGTAGTCTGTAGCCTGTAGCGTGTAGCCTGTAGCGTGTAGCCTGTAGCGTGTAGCCTGTAGTGTGTAGCCTGTAGTGTGTAGCCTGTAGTCTGTAGCCTGTAATGTGTAGCCTGTAGTCTGTAGCCTGTAGTGTGTAGTCTGTAGCGTGTCGCTTGTAGCCTGTAGTCTGTAGCCTGTAGTGTGTAGTCTGTAGCCTGTAGTCTGTAGCGTGTCGCTTGTAGTCTGTAGCCTGTAGTGTGTAGTCTGTAGCCTGTAGTATGTAGCGTGTAGCCTGTAGTGTGTAGCCTGTAGTCTGTAGCCTGTAGTGTGTAGCCTGTAATGTGTAGCCTGTAGTGTGTAGTCTGTAGCCTGTAGTCTGTAGCGTGTCGTCTGTAGCCTGTAGTGTGTAGTCTGTAGCCTGTAGTATGTAGCGTGTAGCCTGTAGTCTGTAGCCTGTAGTATGTAGCATGTAGCCTGTAGCCTGTAGCGTGTAGTCTGTAGCCTGTAGCGTGTAGCTTGTAGCCTGTAGTCTGTAGCCTGTAGTGTGTAGTCTGTAGCCTGTAGTCTATAGCCTGCAGTCTGTAGTGTGTAGTCTGTAGCCTGTAGTCTGTAGCCTGTAACCTGTAGCCTGTAGTGTGTAGTCTTTAGTCTGTAGCCTGTAGTGTGTAGTCTGTAGCCTGTAGTCTGTAGCCTGTAGTCTGTAGCGTGTAGCCTGTATTCTGTAGCCTGTAGTGTGTAGTCTGTAGCCTGTAGGCTGTAGCCTGTAGGCTGTAGCCTGTAGTGTGTAGCCTGTAGCCTGTAGGCTGTAGCCTGTAGTGTGTAGCCTGTAGGCTGTAGCCTGTAGTCTGTAGCCTGTAGTCTGTAGCCTGTAGCCTGTAGCCTGTAGGCTGTAGCCTGTACTCTGTAGCCTGTAGTCTGTAGCCTGTAGGCTGTAGCCTGTAGGCTGTAGTCTGTAGTGTGTAGCCTGTATTCTGTAGTCTGTAGCCTATAGGCTGTAGCCTGTATTCTGTAGCCTGTAGTGTGTAGTCTGTAGCCTGTAGTGTGTAGCCTGTAGGATTCTGTAGCCTGTAGTGTGTAGTCTGTAGCCTGTAGCCTGTAGGCTGTAGTCTGTAGTCTGTAGTCTGTAGTGTGTAGCCTGTATTCTGTAGCCTGTAGCCTGTAGTCTGTAGCCTGTAGTCTGTAGCCTGTAGCGTAGGCGTACCTGTAGGCTGTAGCCTATATTTTTTTTTTTTTTTTTTTTTTTTTTTTTTTTTCTTTTTTTTTCTTTTTCTTTGGCTGTAGCCTGTATTCTGTAGCCTGTAGTGTGTAGTCTGTAGCCTGTAGTGTGTAGCCTGTAGCCTGTATTCTGTAGCCTGTAGTGTGTAGTCTGTAGCCTGTAGGCTGTAGTCTGTAGTCTGTAGTGTGTAGCCTGTATTCTGTAGCCTGTAGCCTGTAGTCTGTAGCTACCGTAGCTACCTTGCCGGGCAGGTGGTGACGCTCACAGACCGCTGAGCTGTCTGGAGGCTGGTCTGGAGACCAGTTTGGAGACCGGTCTGGATGCTAGAGGCTGTTATTTCTTTGTCCACAGATAGCTTGTTTAAATATCACATCACAAATGTCCATTATAAATGAACAGAAACCTGTGATTATATATTAGTGGCCAGCCATCTTGTTCACAGGCCGGCTACAGACTGGAGAGAAGAGGCGAGGGAAAGACCAGCTTCTCAGAGTCTCCGAGTCTCAGACCTGATGAGCAGAAAAAGACACTCACATCCAAGTTTTTTGGAAATGTGCTTTCTTGCTGAGTTAGATGAGAAGATGGATACCACTCACTACAAAATATAAGACACTACAGCCAGCAGCTGGTTAGCTTAGCTTAGCATAAAGAGTGGAAACAAAGGCAGCACAAGCCTCTAAACTTCTAAACCACTAATGAGCATTTAATCTGTTGTGTGTTTGAGTTGCCAGCCAACCTCTGAAAAGGTGAATGAACTCATCCCTGATCAATGAAGATGTATTTGAGAAGTGAAGGTGCTCCGTCAATGTGAAAGCTTCTGATCCACAGTATCAGTGACTGTGTGTGTCCGGTCTATAGATTCAGAACGGAGGGACCCCTGAGCTGCCGAGCACCGGGATCATCCCTGGACCTGACTCCGTCGGCTACCCCTACTCCAACCAGTCCATCATGAGTGAGTTGGACATGAACACACACTAAACACACTTTCTGCCTGATGCTGTGACTTCAGTTTTTTCAACAACTCATCCTCTGTCCAGGTGACAACTCCCACCTGAGTATAGACATCATGGACGAGCCCGGGTCCAGCAGCCCCAGCAACGACGAGGCGGCCATGGCAGTCATCATGTCCCTGCTGGAGGCGGACGCCGGCCTCGGCGGCCCCGTGGACTTCAGCGACCTGCCCTGGCCTTTGTGAGGAAGCGGAGGGAGGGAGGGAGCGTCAGAGCCGCCGATGGACCGAGTTCAGTCCGCCTGGATTCTGGCTGCCCTCTGCACAGTCACTGCAAAACGTTGTATTTTAATAGAAAGGGCTGTAGATCCTGCAGATTTCTCCGTCCAGTACTACCCTCCAGAGCAGAGGCTGCCAGCGCTGCTCACGTTTCACTGCTACACTCATTCATCATTCCCTGAAGGCGACAACTGACCCTGCATTTATTGGGGATTTCTAGAAATTTCTTGTTAAGATGATCCTTTTTGCAGGCAACTAAGGTTGCCACGGTGACAGGCCTGTTACAGGTGTCGGCTGACGGACTGAACTCGGTCTACCGGTGGCTCTGGACCCGTCGGCCGACGCAGGACTCTCATACGTCCGGGCTCTGGTCTGGGGCAGGGTGCGCTTGATTTCTGTCTCCTGTCACAGCCCTCCAACACGGGAACAAACACATCTGTTTTAGCCAGCTGATCTCCAACAGTTCTCCTCCTCCTCCTCCTGCTCCTCCTCCTCCTCCTGCTCCTCCTCCTCCTCCTCCTGCTGCTCTTCTTCCTCCTGCTGCTCCTCCTCCTGCTGCTGCTCCTCCTCCTCCTCCTGCTGCTCTTCTTCCTCCTGCTGCTCCTCCTCCTCCTGCTCCTCCTCCTCCTCCTCCTCCTCCCTCCTCCTGCTCCTCCTCCTCCTCCTGCTGCTCTTCTTCCTCCTGCTGCTCCTCCTCCTCCTGCTCCTCCTCCTCCTCCTCCTCCTCCTGCTCCTCCTCCTCCTCCTGCTCCACCTGCTGCTCCTCCTCCTGCTGCTCTTCCTCCTCCTGCTGCTCCTCCTCCTCCTGCTGCTCCTCCTCCTCCTCCTGCTCCTCCTCCTCCTCCTCCTCCTCCTGCTGCTCCTCCTCCTCCTGCTGCTCCTCCTCCTCCTCCTGCTCCTCCTCCTCCTGCTGCTCCTCCTCCTCCTCCTGCTCCTCCTCCTCCTCCTGCTCTTCCTCCTCCTGCTGCTCCTCCTCCTCCTCCTGCTGCTCCTCCTCCTCCTCCTGCTCCTCCTCCTCCTGCTGCTCTTCCTCCTCCTGCTGCTCCTCCTCCTCCTCCTCCTGCTGCTCCTCCTCCTCCTCCTGCTGCTCCTCCTCCTCCTCCTGCTCCTCCTCCTCCTGCTGCTCCTCCTCCTCCTCCTCCTGCTCCTCCTCCTCCTCCTGCTCTTCCTCCTCCTGCTGCTCCTCCTCCTCCTCCTCCTCCTGCTGCTCCTCCTCCTCCTCCTGCTCCTCCTCCTCCTGCTGCTCTTCCTCCTCCTGCTGCTCCTCCTCCTCCTCCTCCTGCTGCTCCTCCTCCTCCTCCTGCTGCTCCTCCTCCTCCTCCTGCTGCTCCTCCTCCTCCTGCTGCTCCTCCTCCTGCTCCTCCTCCTCCTCCTCCTGCTGCTCCTCCTCCTCCTGCTGCTCCTCCTCCTCCTCCTGCTCCTCCTCCTCCTGCTGCTCCTCCTCCTCCTGCTGCTCCTCCTCCTCCTCCTGCTCCTCCTCCTCCTGCTCCTCCTCCTCCTCCTGCTGCTCCTCCTCCTCCTCCTCCTCCTTCCCAGGCTACAAGACTCCACAACTACGTCTATTTCACTTCTTCGTAATAAGGACAAGAAAAGCCTCCCAGCTGCTGTTTCCTCCACCAACATGGAGGTTATCTCATTTTCTACACAGCTCCTCCTCACATAGTTCTAGAAATATTTCTCCTGAGTTTAAAACAGTTTTAAACACAAAGAATGTTCAACACGAACTGATCTGAGCAGTGTTTCTGTCAGAAGGAAGTTGTGATGATAGATTTTAAAGCTGTCCAAACATAATTCAGGTTCGTGTAGTTCATGCTTAGTAGAGGTCTTCACAAGTCCATAACACTGGACCAGTCCATGTGATTATTGAGACCGGGTCCAAACTGAGACTGGACCCAAACAGAGAGACCACGTCGGCAGCATGATGTTACCACAGTCAGCAGGAGAAGCAGCAGGTCTTGGAGGAGCCTCATCACTTACTGGACCACACGGTTCACACACTGAAGCATCGTATCACAGCGTTTTCATCGTTCAACCATCGTTCTAATGGTTTCTGACCTGCACAGCCCACTGCGACCACCACACGGTGGTCCCCTCAAAGGGCTGACCAGTCCCAGTCCCAGTCCCACTACAGTCCCAGTCCCAGTCCCTACAGTCCCAGTACTACGATGGAGTACCGGGGCCACACTGGAGCACAAAGTCGTAGTATCATAAAGCAGTAATGTGAGGTGTTTAGAGGGAACTACAGCAGTGTGGAAATGAGGAACGTGGAGCATCTTGTTCATCACGTTCTGCTTTAGTTTAGGTTCCTCTGTTAACTGAACACTGAAACATCAGCAGCACATGATCATCAGCATCAGCAGCCTGAAACACTGAGACAGAAACGGACTTTATTCTGAAGGAAGAAGCACACAGACCTGGAAGAACCCGGGTCAGGACTGGAGGAGGACCGGACATTAATATTAGGACTTTATTCTGGTAAAGTTATTACTTTATTATCGTAATATTAGGAATTTTTTCTTGAAATAGTATGACTTTATATTCTTTAAATTATGCCTTTATTCTTGTAATATTATGACTATTTTCCAAGTCTGTTTGTCCCGTCTCAGTGTGGCCTAGTACTCCGTGGTACTATGGAGTGTGTCCACACTGGTAAAGCCGTCGGCGTCCCCTGGATCAGTGATCAGTGATCAGTGAAGCAGAAAGCATCCAGAGGAAGTGAGGTCACTGAAGCGGCTCCAGCAGAGTTTCAGTTAAACTGACTCTGAAGGTCCTAATAAGGGTCAACGTGATTCCCTGTATACTAAAATACTGTGTGTACTATAAAGATGAGTCAACAGTATATACTGTACTGGATGTGGGGATGTAGAGGGGAACTGAGACACAGTTGTACCACCGGTCCTGTCCTGTCTCTCCCCTGGTGCATGCTGGGATAGGCAGCGGCCCCCAGAGCATCACAGGTTACATGACGGATTTATTATGTCACATATATACAGTACGTGATCAAAGCCGATAGCAGGTCTGCTCACATCCGCTCAGGTACTGGACCCGGGTCCCCAGGTGAGGTACTGGACCCGGGTCAGGTATAGGACCCTGGTCAGGTACTTGACTCGGGTCAGGTACTGGACCTGTGAAGACCTCTGCTGTTCACCCTCCTGTTGATGGCGGCTGGAGTGAAGCTGTTACAACGGTGGGACTTAGATGGCGGTGACGCCGTGGTGGTGGTGGTGGTGGGGCGGCAGCAGCTCAGTGTGCAGGCGTGTTCGTGCCGGATCGGTGCGTTTGGCGTCTCTAAAGACCAGTTTAGCTGCAGCCCGAGACGGTTCAAGAGTTCCTCCGTGAGGAAACGTTGTCCACTGCCGTTCTGCTGAGGTCTGCGTCGGCAGGCTAATCAGCATCAGCCTGCTAACATGACCTAGTGGTCCGGGTCACAGGGGACCCCTGCTCATCCCTGTCTTCAGTCCTGGACCTGGAAGGCAGGAACAGCCCCTCCCAGTTACCCTGCTGGTGGAGTTACATTATGTGGCTTAAAAAACAAACCTAATAAAACAGATGTACTGTGGCTACCTGGGACTGTCAGTCTGGCCTGTCAGCAGAGGGCTCTGCTGTGGTGGACGGACATGGTGGACGGATGGAGATAATGATGTCCGATGACAGCCGCCGGGTCAGGAGCTCTGAATTCTTCATTTCAGCGTCTGTTTCGCCTCCATGATGATGATGAATATCCTGAAAACAAGCCGTGCACCTCGCCAGCTCTGCCGCCGTGACGCTGGAGGTGGAGAGGACCTGCTGAGGACCCGCTGAGGACTGTATGGACACAGTGAACCAGCTGGTGTTCAGGCTGAAGCTGTGAAATGAGCCCAGTGATCCAGGAAACATCCAGCCTGGGAAGCATTGACTGAATCCGTGTGAACTGTTCATACACGATGTCCTGAAATATGCTGAAATGCATTTTCAGTCAAGAAAACCACAAGTACAACACAGCGGCCAGCTTTTACGTATTTGTATGCATTTCTAATGCTTTCTGAACCACGTCCCCAGACGGAGCCTCTCCTGTATGGTCACTGCATCCATCAGGACCCAGGAGGTGGTGCGCCCCACCCTGCACCGTAACGAAGGGGTTTCCTCCCTCGTCGAAGATGAAGAGGGTTTGAGCTTCAGGAAACGGGCAGCATGGCTCTGCAGCTGAGTAGAGTTCCTACCTGACAGGCACACGCCGACTTTCTTCCACACAGGCAGAGCAGGTTTAATCTCACACGATATCAACCATCTGAGACTCTCCCATCAGGGATGCAAAATGGCGCAAGTAAAACGAACACAGTTGGGCTGAAACAGGACTGGTGACGTTGGAACACCAGCAGAGCTCAGGCTCCGCCCCTTCCTGTTCTCTTCCAATCAGGGAGCAGCTGGCGAGGTCCCCTCCGTAAATGTTCTCGTGGTTTTATCTTTCAGTGTTTTTATGCTATACACTACGATAAAGTGTTCCCCTTGTTGATATAACCCCACCTGACAATAATGTATCAAATCTTTAAATATTATCATGTTAAGAGTATACTTTATGCAAATATATATGAGTATGATGAGTGTATTGTATGTATCAGCAGTGAAATATTTTTAAAATAAAATTATTTGTTTCTGTCATTACATTGTGCTGCTTCCATTTTTTTATTTGTCTTTTGTCTTCCTGTTTTTGTGTTCATTCATGGTTTAACCTGATGTGTTCCCTCAGCCAATCACAGCGCTGTCGCCTCACAGCCGGAGGCTGGCACGTTCTCCCGCGTTGGCCCGGGTTTTCTCCAGGTTCTCCAGCTTCCTCCCACAGTCCAAAGACATGCAGGTTGACCGTTGACTCCAGATGTCCTGCAGGTGTGAACGGTTGTCTGTCGCTACTTGTCAGCCCCGTGATAGGCCGGTGAACCCCGCTTTCACCTAATGTCAGCCCCGTCATAGGCCGGTGAACCCCGCCTTCACCTAATGTCAGCCCCGTCATAGGCCGGTGAACCCTGCCTTCACCTAATGTCAGCCCCGTCATAGGCCGGTGAACCCCGCCTTCACCTAATGTCAGCCCCGTCATAGGCCGGTGAACCCCGCTTTCACCTAATGTCAGCCCCGTCATAGGCCGGTGAACCCCGCCTTCACCTAATGTCAGCCCCGTGATAGGCCGGTGAACCCCGCCTTCACCTAATGTCAGCCCCGTGATAGGCTGGTGAACCCCGCCTTCACCTAATGTCAGCCCCGTGATAGGCTGGTGAACCCCGCCTTCACCTAATGTCAGCCCCGTCATAGGCCGGTGAACCCCGCCTTCACCTAATGTCAGCCCCGTCATAGGCCGGTGAACCCCGCCTTCACCTAATGTCAGCCCCGTGATAGGCCGGTGAACCCCGCCTTCACCTAATGTCAGCCCCGTGATAGGCTGGTGAACCCCGCCTTCACCTAATGTCAGCCCCGTCATAGGCCGGTGAACCCCGCCTTCACCTAATGTCAGCCCCGTGATAGGCCGGTGAACCCCGCCTTCACCTAATGTCAGCCCCGTGATAGGCCGGTGAACCCCGCCTTCACCTAATGTCAGCCCCGTCATAGGCCGGTGAACCCCGCCTTCACCTAATGTCAGCCCCGTGATAGGCCGGTGAACCCCGCCTTCACCTAATGTCAGCCCCGTCATAGGCCGGTGAACCCCGCCTTCACCTAATGTCAGCCCCGTGATAGGCCGGTGAACCCCGCCTTCACCTAATGTCAGCCCCGTGATAGGCCGGTGAACCCCGCCTTCACCTAATGTCAGCCCCGTGATAGGCCGGTGAACCCCGCCTTCACCTAATGTCAGCCCCGTCATAGGCCGGTGAACCCCGCCTTCACCTAATGTCAGCCCCGTCATAGGCCGGTGAACCCCGCCTTCACCTAATGTCAGCCCCGT